>VYXH01000461.1:424943-452390 GCA_013397275.1 Burhinus bistriatus | reverse complement strand
CTCCCGCCCCGCCGCCGTCCTCCATCCCCGGCAGAAAAGGCCGCGGCGTTACCTCAGCGCCGCACAATGGGGCCGCCCCGCCTCAGCGCGCAGGCGCCAGCACCCCCCGCCGCTGAAGCCAGCGCCGCCATCTCGCGTAAGGGCAGGCGAACGGGGTGAGGCGCGGGAGGAGCCCCGCGCGCGCCGCGCTCTCTAACGGTAAGGCGCCCGCACTGAAGATGGCCGCTCCGGCTTCGGAAGTGACATCACGGCGCGAGAGGCGACGGTGTGAGCGCGGTGCGGGGGCGGGAAGGGAGCGAGGGCTGAGGCGGCGGCGGGGGAGACGGCGGGCCGGCGGAGAGCTGAGTGGCAGCTCCGGCCAGGGTGAGGGGTTGCATGGCGGTAGGAAAAGCAAACCAGGAGCGACGCGACTTCGTGCTGTGAGCGCTCGCGCTGGCCAGGGCCTTCCTCAGTTTGCTTAAAACGCTGGTTTCAGTAAACTTGGGGAATCCGCCGTGCGTTCCATGAGGAAAATCTGCCTAACACTGCAATATAAAAACCAGTGCGGGGGGGTAAGCTTTTCCTTATCATACAGAGAGCTGATAGCAGTGTTCTGTGTAGAAACTTAAAGTATTAGAATAAGTGAAGGTCCATCTTTCTAACCAAAGCAGTATTTTACCTAACACGTCCTAACTAGAAGAACAACAGTTGAAATGGTGACGGTAGGAAAGCTGCAGAACACCAGCGCTGCTCACTAGGCCAAGTCCAGGGACCAGTTTAGTTTCCTCGCACACAATGGCCAAAGCTGGAAGCGCACGGAGGAGGGAGCGCAGTGCCGGGTTTGGGGATTTTTCCTGTCGGAAAAGCTTCGAGTGCTGCTGCGCAGCTGAACTGAGGAAGTTAATTTGTCATCTCTGGACACGCTCCAAAATGAGGGAAGAGAATATGCCGTTTATTGGAGCGCCAGCAGACAGATGTTTTGACGTGTACATGAAAGGGACGCACAAGGTAGGGGAGTGACTTCTACGGGACTGTTAGGCAGCACAGGTCAGCTTCCCAAATCGTATTCCCAGTGTAGTGTCACTGCGCTGCTGTTGATATAGTAAGCAGCTGAAGGGATTGAGTATGTATACCGAGGAAAAAAAACAAGGGAACAAGGACCTCTCAAGGATTCCAGAATTACCGTAACATTATAAAACAGGGAGCATCTTTGGTTCTTTCTAGCAAGATACAGTTGACATAATCATCATATTCATGTACAATAAAAAGTCCATCACACCTCTCCTTAGGTGACAGAAAGTCACAAAACTGGGCCAGAGTATTCTTCCCTTAGCTGAACATTGACATCGCTAACAAGCATAGCAAAAGTACCCGAAAGCCAAACCAAATGAAGACAGTGACCTGGATACTTTCCATCAGTACTTCAAACTAATTACCTTCAACATCCTTGACACTGAACAACTTGCACTCCTTAATTCAGAGTGCGCCTCAGGCACTTCAGTTGGAAGCAGGACTCGGCTTCAGGATTCTGCACTTGGAGTTCCAAAGACCAGTGCTAGGATGACTGCCTGTTGAATGCCGAGCCACAGCCAGAGCGGTGAAATTCAGCAGCAGCAGCAGGACAGATTGTTACATGTATCGGGTAAAAACTTTGTGCTGACAAGTCAAATTACTATTTCTACGATACTAAGTGATTTAGAGAATGATAGAATTCTGTATTGGAAGACTATTAAATACAGAGGTCAAAGTAACCAAGCTCATGCATTAACTTATGTGTGATGAACCAGAAGCAGCAGTGACAACAGCTCATAAAGGAACTGGCAAGCATAATAATGGAATGACTTTTACAAAAAGGTGTTGAAAGAATAGGATGTTAAATGAAGATACAGGATTACCTACAACAAAATTGATCACCATCTTGGGAACACTGCTGAAGGCTAAATTCCAACCATCAATGTCAGCTGGCTCTTGAGACCAAGTTCCAGCCGGATGGCAAGGTACCGCACGGTAGGGTACGGCACCGCTGCAGGCTTACTGGGAGAACAAACCCCAAGGAAGGGCTGAATAACAATGCTGACTGACAAAGATGCTCTGGAGGGACAAAAAATGCCAGTGACAGAAAAAAAGCTTGAGTCAGCTGGAGCTAATTTTCTCATCCAATTCCCTCTCAGTTTGCATCACCTAAATACTACCTTTTAGCTAAAAAAGTAGAATTTATCACTTGTTGGTACATGGTATTTATTATTATCAAGAAAGGACTGATGGACTTGCATGAGTTCTTTCAATTAATTTTATTGAGTAGCCAAATCTGATAAATTAGCACAGATAAAATAAGCATTTGCATGTGTTACAAATGACTTTTTACAGGAATAAAACAGTGAAAATTACAAACTGTAAAAAGGAGGACAAGTAAATCCTGTCTCAAATTCAGAAGGGGGAAGATTTATAACTTCATACTGAAGATCAAATGTTTTAGAGTTCAGAAAACAAAGATTTAATATTACAATATTATACACTACTTTACAAAATTAAATTTACTATAAGGAATACATCCATAATAGTAAACAGAACCTTAAAATCACATTTAATGGTCCCTTATTTAACAGCCATTCTGCATCTTTGATTAAATTGTTAAGAAATTAATTCTAAACAAAAGAAAAGTGAATCATTCTAGTTATTGCAACATAGTCTATGTGGACTTAGACTCAAATATATTAAATTAAAAACGATAATGAAAGCAAAGTAAAATGGATGGTAACAATGTTGGCTGAACACTAATGTGTCAAATACAGAAATACTTTTAAAAAAAGTCTTCAACTAGAAAAATAGAGTACATTTGCAGTGGTAGAGTTGTCGTGCTGAGATCTCAATACCAGAGCCACTCTTGCCTATTTTTGCAGTTCATCTTCAGTGTCCTCATTTTTCAATTGTAGGTAAAAATGACACCTCATAGGTAGTTTGTGTGTTCATCTGTCCTGTACTGTCCTTACAGCAATACAAGGTGAACCAGCAGGGCTTTCCCACTGTGAGGGAACAAACTAACTAAGTTTGATACAGAATTTCTCCCAAAGTGAAGAGAACTTCAAGAGGGTTCATCTGATTCCTGTTTATAATGTTTTGCTCTGTAAAACTTTGGGACTCTAATTCAAAGTTGTTAATTGCCACAAAGACCGACATCTTTAGCCATTAGTCTAGTGTACATAAAGCAATGAAGCCATCTCCAACATTTATGTTTTTTAAAAAAAATAAGGGATATAGTAGCAAAATACAGTCATAGTAAAAAACAGACTTTGGGTGGGCTGTTAGATGCAAGGATGATTTTCAATATCTGAGTGATGGCATACCCAAAATACAAGTTTTAAGTCATAACCTATGCAAGTGCATAGCTTCCATTTCTGATTTAAATGAAGAGACACCTTTCCCCAGGAAAAAAAAATAAAATAAAAAAATCAGACTGTCAAAACTTAAAAAACCTCTTCACTATGACTAGAAACTGTGCAATTCTCTGAAAAGCTGTTCAAGTAAATATACTCCTGTTTGCTATGGAGACAGCAGACAGGGAAGCTTAAAATAGTTCTATAATAGTCTTTTCATGCTATTTTAGACATTGTTCTGAACATCAGCTTCTTGTGCTCAAGCGACAAGAACAATTTCCCGAAAGAAACTCCTCCCCTGAAGTAAGGCAACTCCTGACAATCACGTGCAGCTACAGCCTGAAATGGTAGCAAGTGATTACCTTATGATGTCCTTTGACATTTGTATCACAAAATGCAAGTTAAATAGCCTAATCACAGTACGTTTGACCACCTGTGTTTTTATCTATTCAAGTTACTTGCCCCAGGAAGTAGGTTTTGCAAGACCTTTATGTTTACCAGTATGAAACAAAAAAGCAAACCAAGATTTTTTTCCATATGAAACACTTGCACAGGCATAGGGATACAGTAACTTAAATACTCTTTACATTGGTAGCTATCAATGATAGCTTAATCTCCAAAATGGAACAATTATCAATAAACTTTTATAAAATGATTTAAATATTTTTTTATATAAATTTTCACTTCAAGTCCAATGTCAGCCTCCATCTGTAGCTCTGGCAGGGATCTGAGCGTATATTTAAAGCTTTTATTTGGTGCACACTGGCTTTGGACCTAGGCTCACTACACAGCTGCAGTAAGAAAAAATTTTTTTTTGAAAACTTCAAGTGTGTCTCAAACCATAAACAAATCTTCAAACGCAATAAAATATTTTTGTCTTTGGAAAAATAATTTATTTTCCAATTTTAACATCAGAATAATGAATGTTCTCTCGAAACATTAGGTTTGAGGTGCTGTCATACAAACTCACTTCAGAAACACACTAGATTTTAGGGGCCTAACTTTCAGTTAATGTAAACAAGAGCTAAGTGCCTACTAAACGTAAACCAAAAAATCCAAGATAACCTTCCTTGCCCTTCCCCTCCCACACCATTCACAAAGTGAAATTAAAACTATTCCTTTTACTGAAGAAAAACAAAGCTTGCCATCTACCTAAGTCTGCTGACTCAGCCACTGACTTTTTAAAATGCATCTCATATAGGGCCCGCTCCTCCCCACTATTTTTTAATTAGAATACTGACTTATTAAAAGCTTTAACAAATTCAGCCATCTTGTCCATGTTAAGCTTACCTTTAGTCCTATTAGCCATTATCCAGTCCAAGCACTGGATTCTACGCTCCATAAGTATTTGTTCGTTTCACAATGAACAGTTGTTTCATTGCTACTTTTAAGCATTAAGTTGAACATTGAGATGCTCTGTCTGTAATCACTGGATGCACTTACAAAGAATTTCCCTGCAAATCATGATCAGTATTGTGAGGTTTTATATCTAGCAGCAAAAAAAAAATAAATGCAAAGAGTTACAGAAATATACATTTTGAACAACAAAGAACTCTTTATTTTACAAAATGTATTTCACCTTTTCAGTATTGCCTTTGTAAGTGTACTTCATGCTGCAACTACTTACAGTAAAAACATGATTTGCAGCAAATTAAAGGTGCTCAACCAGTTCCAACAGTTTGATTTTTTTTTTTTAAGGTATAATATTATGTAGTTGCACATTTGATTCTCAGATGTGGTCCTTTATTTGCTTTAGTTCGTTGAAATCACAGTGAGAACTTCTCATCAACTGCCTCAGGCCACAGATTTAATGGAGATATTACAAGCACAATCGTTCACTACTGCAAAATCTTTCCTTAAAGAAGTGAGCCAAAGGCTAACGTTTCATTTATTCACTTGCTGCTGTATATGAAGGAGGAATTCATAGTATGATAAGGCTGATTCTGTTCTGTCTTCAATCATATTTTGCAGAAAACTTGATTTCAATGGACTGTCATCCCTTAAAAATGAAAATATAAGTGTTTGAGTGAAATGAACATTCGCTAAGATCTACAATACAATGCATTATTAAAGTTACAGGTCAAGCGGTAAGGTATTTCAAGAGCATAAGGACATATGAAAAGAGGATCTTAGATAGCCCTTGTGATTAATCCTAGCAAGTGCACTTACCAGTATTTACTTCATTTATCTGACATTAACTAAAGATTGTTCTGTGACATGTAGTCTTTTCTAGTCTATGGAAATTCTAATTAGAGACAACTCATAACAAGTCATATCCGTTGTCAAATCTTGGGCACAGCATGCACCATTGTTAAAACTTCCATTAAGAAAGTTCAGTATACGATATCCAAATATTTATTTTCAAGAGGTCCCTAAAGAATAACAAAGACTGTTAAAAAACACTTACTTTATTATATATAGTATAGGAAAGAAAGGTCTCTGTTCTCTCAGCCAAGAAATGAAAGATACTGTTCTGATGGATTCTGCAGTTTCAAGTTCTGGGAGATGTGTCTAAGAAGCAAAGGGTATCATTAATACACACGTGGTAATTTTCAGAAAAAACAGTAAAAGGAACACTTAAAATAGCCCAACTCTATCCTAATCAGGTATAAAGGAAACCTAGACAGGTCTGTTTTGTGATGTACAGTTTCAGTCTAGTCTCCTTTGAAAGGGCTTGAAACGGTCTAGTGCACTAAACTGGTATCAGCAATTGGCTATCAGAAGGGTGATGACTGAGCTGTGATCGATACCTGTTTTATTGCAGAAACTGAAGGATTTCCCACTAACCCACTGTCCTTACTGTTCGCAGGTATTCTCAGTCTGCTCCCACAGTTCTGAGAAACTTCATCATTGCCAGCCTCTTCTTACTGTGCTTTCATGGGAAGATGTGTAAAGTTTTAGCCTGGAGAAACTAAGTTATTTCTCTTCCTGAATCTGGATTTATAGTGAGTAATAATTTGAGTAATAACTAGAGGGCTATTATTTGAATAGTGGTATTTTAATTCTTGTGAAAGTAATATTCTGGCCGCACTGTACAACTGGTGTACAGCAAAGCAAGCACGTACCATATTCTGTGGTATTGAGCCATAATTTGGAACTCCAAGGACTTGGCTGATAAAGCTCTGCCCACAGTTCTTCCCAATCCACAGAAACATTACCTGAAAGATACCCAGCAATAACAACATTAATCCAATGCAAAACCACACCTCAGCAGTCTCCTACGCATTTTGAGTTCTCAGAAAGAATGCGTCAAGTAAATGTGGATACTTTTTAAATTCACCACCACCACACAACTTACAGAGCCAGCATCCATAAGGTAAGCACCATCCCTACTCAACTTCTCCACTGACAGCTGGAGAATGGGTGGCTGAGGTATAGTTCTATCATTTATGTTAAGTGCCCCCTAAAGGAAAAAGCAAAAAGAAGAACAGCGGTTCACATCTTGATGCACTGAAACAGGTACAAGAACAGGAGGTTAAATAAGAATAGGACGTATTACACTGAATACTGAAGCTGGACCCTTTTTCTCAGTTTAGTTCAAGTCATACTTCCAAGTGCATAATTTACTAATAAATCTCTTAATGTTTTATTTAGGGAGGGTGTACTTCATCAACTTAATCTGAGTTATTTAGTTCTAGAACTGGAATATCAGATTTGTTACGTACAAAACATGCTGTTTCTAAAATTATACAGGCTCTTACATAAACATTCTCTCAATGTTCATAGAACTACTTTGACATTTTAAAATAAAGGAAGCTAGAGGGACAAAAAGTTAAAACATATGTTATACTGTCTTTACGTACATGTGATTTACAGTGCAAGATAATGACACAAGGCAAAAAGTGAAATAAGTTAGAAAAGAACTTCCCCATCCATCCATCCATAGCCAGAACACAGCTTCTCTCCAGAATTCATCAATCCAATCCCAAATAACAAATGCATAAATGCAACAAATGGGAAAATATGAATCAGTAAATTTTAGCTACACAGCTTTAATGTGGAAAACTTGTGAGATTTTTAACATATTTATTTTCACATCATACAAATCTTTGGGACCAGACAAACAGACCATGTAGCAATGCAAATACTCACCTCATCTGTGAGATTATCAACTCTGTACAGACTGGGATGTGTCATAAGCATGAGGTAAACAAGGGGCTGGTTTTTCACTTGACACATGGTAAAAATGCGTTCATCTAAACGTGCGTTTGTCCCAGTTTGAAATGCTTTCTGCAAACAATCAGGCATTTAATTTGACCGTGAAAGCAAAGTGAGATAAGCTGAATTTAGCACACCATCTATTGTTTATTTCTAACTTACTTAAAAGTCTCAGAGTTGAGCCATAAGTGTTTTCTTAAAATATGGTGCTTTACCACTGCTATTTTACTTCTCCATAGTTCTCTTCAGTGTTTCACATACAAATCATACAATTCTCCTTATTCCCATTTCTGAGTTCTAGAACTTACCATAACCTTGCACCACCGATCCTTTCTAGTGAGCACTGTATCTAAGATGAAAGCATCTTGAAATATCTCTCTTCTAACATACACCTCAAAAATGCTACTTGATAGAATTGAAAAGAATAAATATTGGAGCAGTTTACAGTCAGCTTCAATGTACAGAACCTTAGGTAATTCTGGATTTACAATAAAGATATAGCCCTGGCTTGTTGGGACAAAAAAACCAGCTATAACTAAAACAAGGGCTTGCTCCTACCTACTGGGTCAAACAATTATACAGTCTTCTACGTGAAAAAGCTCAAATGTCACTATGAATGTGCATCTTATTGTGAAACGCTTTACACTTTTTGCAAGAACAGCCAGCCAACTACCTCTTTGCCAGCCAGCTAGCTCTCTTAATCCACACTAAACTGCTGTGTGGATCTACATTTCGAGAAATGCACAAAAATTAGATTCTTGATAAAGCTCTCTACCAGTACTGCCACATTCTCTAGACTAGTCAGTGTCTTTAGTAGTTTCTTATTCCCTTGCTTATACCACTTATACTTTTGTTTTTATATACACTTCTGAACTCCCACTTCTCTATTAGATCATTCTCCTTAATGATATTCTGTAAACATCTTTTCTATCCCCTCTTGCTGTCCTCTGCTGGCAAGAGCAGAAGGCCTGTCTGTTATTACCCTGATACGTCTGCCCCATAAAATTATGCAAATCCTTCCATTTTTCATAACATAACATAACAGGCTCCAAGATAAAAACACATTCACCACCTGTAAAAGCATATGTTTTCTACCCAGGCCTGAGAAACAATTAAATAGGCTTTGTTGTACATTGACCTTTCAAGTCCTCAAATTCTGGGATGCAGAGAAATGCAATTGTTATCTGGAGAGAACATCATTGTGCAAAAAGGACCATTCTCAAATCTGTAAAGTATCTCAGTACTCTAATGGCAAACTGCAGGAAGGCTGGTTTTACTAAACGATCTAAAGCAAGCCACTTCACAATTTTGAGTCCTACAAAAATACTGAAAGAGAAGATAGATGCTGTTTTGTACATCAAAGCAACATCCTTTTACTTCAGGCTGACACGCTAAACAGACAATCATCCTCTTGCATGGCTTCCTTTTAACCCTTACCTGTTTTAAGAGAGCCAGTACATAAAGTGGAAAGAGCCGTAGTGAGTAGGGGGCCGTGAGACCAGGTTGTTGAATGCTTAGGACCGATGAACGATAAGCAGATAAAGAATCTATCACTGCGTTGACCAAGGCATCTCGAGCATCACTCAAGGTAGCAGAAACTGATCGGTCCACAGCTAAAAACAGAGTACAAAGCTCAAATAAGAGGCTTTTCCTCCCTTGGTAGGAATACAGTCACTTTTCTCATTTTAACATATACTTCCATGCATCTTAATAAGTTTTTACTACACTATGGAGGAAGTCAAGAGAAGTGATTCAGAAAAAAAGCCAGGGGCCTATGATGATGCACCAGATGAAGTCCAGGTGACTATATACAGCTATACTGATACTTTACCTAAGCCAAGCATTAAAAAACCCCAACTCTTTGGTTTGCAACTTAGAAAGCACTCTTAGAAGGAGAGAATCTTTCCTTCTAATGTTACTTCCCAGAGGACTACTGCTCAGAGCTTTAGAGATATCACCACACATATCCAAACAAGCTCTTTCATGCTTACCCATATTGGCTAACAGCCCAGTGATGGCTTGTACATCTGCCCCTAGGAAGATGTCACTCAGGGTTGTTACAACAGGTAAGCACATAGTGTGGACACGAATTCGTCTTTCACCTGTAAGAAAAGAAAACTGTAGTCTCCAAACATAACTTTTGTTTTATGAAACAATACAAGAAAGCCACTGTTTACTCAATTGCAAAAATAAATTATTAAGATTTAGTCTAATTTATCATACAAGTGGTGAATCAGGCCATTTCCAGTAGCTTTTAAAAACAGTTAGTTCTCAGTTTTTGGGATAATTCTACCTATTTTCAGACCAGAACTAAGTTTCCCAAGAAACTTCTTGGTGTAGAAGCAGCGATAACATCAACAACATGCAGTAACACATCACAGCTGTGATCTTGACATTAGATTAAATAGTTTGTGTAAGTTACTACAACTGAATTGCAGCTGATCAATGGACACAAAAAGACTCATCTGAATCCTGTTCTGTTAATGCAGCTCACACTACCTGTATATCTTACCTTTGCTGGATGTGTACAGGAGGGCTGACTGGAAAGAAACAACTTGCATATCAGTAAGACTCTCTTCTACTGACATTTGCACAGCATATCCCGCATCTGGGTTTACATTGGGTAATGACAACAAGTCTGTAGATCGTACGAAGAAGTTCCCATGGAAAGTGTGAATGGAAAGACCTACAAGATAAGCATTATATTGAAACAATTTTATTTTTATAGTTGTATAAGTACAGACACCATTTACACATTTGCCATCACTGTTAGATGGCTCTGTATCAAAATGTTAAGATCCTTCTCAATGAAATGAAGCATCTTCAGGCAAGGTATATATCCCAGACAGACAACTAATCCATAGAATCCACAAAGCCTAGAGGAAAGCAGGAATTTGGAACTCAAATCAATGCAGAATAGTAGTAAGTCTCTACACTATAAAAACAGTCCCTTGTTGAAATAGCAGTCCAACAAAATGTCCAATTTTAACCATTGTAAAATGGAACTTGGATGCCAGTAAAGACACTGCAAATACAGTCTTTAATAAATGGTCTGATTCCTGGTACTGAATTCTGCTTTTCTAATCTTTGTCTTTTAACCATTTAAGCTTACATAGCTGCCAAAATTCCAAACAAAACATTCCCAAATAACAGCAAACACCTGCTTCCCCTCCGCCCCCCTCCCTCCCCCCAATGAAAAAAAACACCTGTGTTCAGACCTTTGGTGCATCTTATCCTCATGACAGCCTCAAAACCAATCTTTCTAGTTAAGTATCTTTTCAGTTCCTTTTGCAATTTCTCCACCTGGACAGGGTTGTGTTTATGATGGTAGGACTGGTAGTAATAGACACTACCTGCAGAATACCTTGATATACAACCTGAAACAAAACCAGCATACATTGGCAGAGTGCAGACAGTTGCTCCTGTGGTCTTTAAATATACCAGTTGAATGCAGTATTCCCTTTAATTAAACTGTTCACACCTGCAAATAACTGTTACACAGTTATACACCTGCATACAGAAACATAGAGGTAACACAACTATATGTTCAAATATGTATATAGTTTCAGGTGTGAAATAGTTTTCCATTGGCCTGAAATGACAGGTACTTTGTCACTTGAAAGTTTGGTTAAATGGAGAAAAAAATAATTAAAATGCTAATGAAGCTTAGTCTAAGGATGTTTACACTGATAGTTAAAAGGCATAAAAGGCAGCAAATATTTCAGCCACTTATACCAGGATCGCAAGAATCCTGACTCACTAAGGGAGACTATGAAAACAGCTAGGTTAAATCAGGAAAGCCTGAAAGATTGCATTCTATTCACTGTCACTGCTCATCAAGGATGAATTTGCGTCTTGACACACTAGATTCATTCACATCAGGTTCATATACTAAATGTTAATGTAGATTCTATGTATTTACCAGAAGTAGAAGAGTTACACGCCCCAAAACAGCTTAATATGACTTACCTAGAGAAGCTAAATCAGAATATTGTCCACTAAGAAGAAATAAATCCACTGCAACTTGTTGCCCTGAGCAGTCCAAGGCTAACTTCTTGTAAAAATCAGTCGATGGCGTCAAATGTATGTCCTGTTAATACAATGGAGTATTACAAAATAAAAAGGACATTCAAACCGATTAACACATTTATTGCCTGTTTTCAGGGACATTAATAATTGGTTCTCCATCACTGATTACAGTGATACCTAAAAAAAAATAAGTCAGATCATTAATCTGTGTTTATAGTGCTTGGGTTTTTTGGTTTGTTTGCTTAGGGTTTTTTTGTTCTTTCTACTACTTTAACAAAGGAAGGTTAGCTCAACAAGAGAACCACAATATTAACCCAGAACAGGCAATTCCAGAACCGCCTATGTGTACAGAACAGGGTAGTCAGTTCTCTCAACCTTTTCGCTTTTCTAACCTTTGCGGTTGCTCTTTGGTTTGGCTCTTCTCGTGACTTTAGTGCTCCCATTCCCACAGATGGAAGCTGTGTCTGGAAGACAGAAATTCTACCTCCAGTGGGGGACATCAGTTTAAAGGCAGCCTGTAATGCAGGCCCCAGAGCACTCTGAGTTTCCAGGGACTTGGTAAACATCTGTGGCAAGGTCCTCAACAGATCCTGAATTAGCTACAATTGAGAAAACAAAAATATTAAGACTCCGGAGTTTTCCTCTTTATAGAGCCGATTGCTGAACATACATAAACACGTATTAACACTTCTAATATTAAGGTAGTAAAGAAAAAGCCCTAAGAAAAGTCAAATACTTTCTTGTTTCAGGTTGGCAAATGTTTACAGTAACACTGATAACTTTAGAGACCTCTTTTTTCCACCTCAAACTTGGCATTTAAACTGTAGGTGTTAAAGAGCATTAAGTAATCCAGAAATTATCAACCATATCTCAAAACTGTATGAATGTCACTAGCTAGTTAAGGTAGTTCTTACCTCTTTATTTTCATTTAAATTTACTAGTAAGTTTTCTGGCATTGGTATAAATACATCTGGAAGGAAAAAAAAAAAAAAAAAAAGAGGTTTAAGTTTTTTTTTTAAAAACACATCAAGCTTCCCCCAATTGTATTTGCCAACCATTATACCTATTGAAAAAAGGATACCGTATCAGTGTGTAAACCCATTTAAACATAATTATGTGGATTTCTTTTTTTCTTATTACAATACCTGTGGCTAGAACGCCATGTTAGAATAGCAATTAGGGTTGAAGGATAATCAAGACAATTAAGTAAAAATGCATAGTGAAGATTTTCTAGTGTTCATTCTGCCTTGCCCTATATAACATAGAGTGAAAGGTGACTTGAAACTAATGGCAGAAGAACAAGCACTAAGCATCACTCACCACAGAATCTGTAGCAATTTACCAAGCATCAGTATTTGGGATCATAAGAAAAATCTAGATAATTGTACAAATTGAACTAGAAGTTAGGAAGGCTGTTTTCATGTTTTAAGTCATGAACAGCCACAGCATTGCTCAGACATCAGGGGATTCATAAACGAACACAGACATATGCTACTTCTAAAGCCATTACTGGAGTGATTAATCATCTGATCTAGAAACTCACACCAAGTATTTTTTTTTTTTTTTAAAAAAGGCTGTCAAAACCAGCAGTCATCAGTAGATACTAATCACAGAATTTATTTCTGCATACCTTCAATATCTGAAACTATAAGCATCTGAGGCTGAGAGAGACCTTCCTGAAGACTGTAGAAATGGATTGTGCTGTCAAATGTTATGAAGCCTATTTTTGTTCTAGTGTTCCCAGGAAGCCTAAAAATGAGACATATGGTGTTCAGCAAGATGAAATTTTATTTCTGCAGGCTTGCTTTTTTTTTTTTTTTTTTTTTAACATCCACTGCACCTGTCCAAAGTTGTTACCAAGTAGTCAGCTTAACAGCAAAACTGCAACAGCTTGACTAAGACATTTTGGAGAAAAAAAGCTAACAAGAAAAGAGCTTATAGTAGAGTCACCTAGCAGAAATGAAAGAAAAGAAGAAACAAGCTGCAAAATACCAAGCAGCATTTATATAAGTTCAAAAAACATGTATTTTATGAAGAGTTTATTAGATGTATGCATTCCTTTCAGCAAATACTTATCTAAATTTCAGTTTTTAAAAAATACAGTTCAAAAGACATCATAAACATGATGTTTATTCTTTTTTGGGATTGGTGAAGCAGATAGGAAAGAGCCAAACTGAGAAACAAGCCTCAATATTACCTTTTATACTGATGCAGCTGTGATGGAAAAAAAGATTACAGCTTTACACTACATTTAAATACAACATTGGCTATTGCTAGCCAACGCTAGGAAATTTCTGTTCTTGACAGGAAGTACTGGCATGTTGATGTCTATCACAAGCTTCATAAGAGTAATGAAAATAGGAGATTCTAAGAAAAAGGTACTTACAAGTCAAGATTGTCTAGCAAGGTCTGGCAGACTGTATTCAAGTATCCTGTCTCTATTGCATTATGAGAGACATCAAACACAAAGAGGTACACAGGTGGTTGAGGTGGACGTAGCTGAGCAAAGAGAAGATTACCTTTAATTTTCAAAATTACATTTACTAGATTTGGTTTATTAATTCCACTGAAAGTTTAAACTCTTAAAAAAAGCACACAGATGATAGCTAAAACTTCTAAATGCATTTGTCTCTTCACAAGCAATTCTACGATTACAGTTTTCTTCCAGAAGACCTACAAACACTTACATATTCTAAATACAGAAGAACTTTGACATCATAAATGTTTAGAAATGGAGAACTATCTGAAGTTCTTCCCAAGAGTTCTCAGATACACCCCTTGAGGCAACAACTGTTCTACTAATCTGGAAAGCATCTGCTACAACAAGGCTTTTTCTGACTGCCCTCTGGAAATAAAACAAAGGGAGAGAATAACTGAGAGTAAATAAAGCCTCACCATGTATTCAGATGGAGCCATAAACTCAATGGTAGCATTCTGGACTTCAGGTCTTTTATGAGGTTCTCCATAAACTCTTGTCACAGGATTATACATGAATTCTTCAGGAACTATGCAGATAAGTTTATATATTATTACTTCACACTAGTATTAGCTGTGGTGCATTTTAAAACAAATACATCGACTCTTTTGTGCCTGTTGGGCAACGCTTCTTGGAGAACTACACTAGGTAGGGCAGCTACTTCATCACCTGCTAGGGTACCTTGGGAGACCACATCAGACTCACTGTGCTTCATTACTGACACCACTGCCTTTGCCCACGGGAAACATTTCTCATGTCTCACAGTCCCCGCATGACTGATGATGATCCCTAGTACTGATATGGCCAACAATATTACAGTCTCAAAGGCCAAGGTGGAAAAGGTTAACCTTAACAGTTTAAAGCAATAACCACATTTAAAACCTACCATCATTCACTCTATAGCACAAATTGCATTTCCATCTCCTTTGGTCTAGAAAGCTGACAAAAGGGTTAATGTATGTCCGGCAGGAACGGCATCTCACAATAGTACTTGAAGTGACCACTGGCAATTGCTGGAAAAGAAAAGCTTCCTGTTTTAAAGCATCACCACACTACAGCTATTCATCTACAATAACAACATTATCTACACTGTGCTTCCTGGTTAGCTGGTCAAAGCACACTTTTTGAAGGAAGAACTATTTCTGCATCCTCACAGCACCCCTACAATTCTACACCCAGTACAGATGAAAAATCAGGAAAAAACCCACATCTTTGAAAAAAATACTTAAATTGTGAAAAACAACAAAAGAGGCACTGCTAAATTCACAAAGTCTTCTGGTTAGCTGAGGTCATCCAAACCCCTTTAGCTTTGTAAATTCTTAATTAAGAATTAGTACTAGGTTTGGTATAGGAAATCAATAACTACAACTGATACGTGACAAGATAAAGCTATCTAAACAATACCGGAATTTAAATATATTGCCTTCTGTTACACTCCAAGTACTGTGCTGCCTCTAAGCTTCTGGTTTTTTGAAGTTTGAGAGGGTTTTTTTTATGAAGAAGTGAGGCTTGAAAGTTTAAAAATGGCAGGGAGAAAAACTTCAGAAAAATTACAACAATCTGTATGGAACAGGGAAATGTCAGTTACCAGGGTAATTTTTCTGGGCCAAGATTAGCCAACGTACTTGCCCTTCTTTTATAATTCATTGTCCAGCTCTGGACTCTAGTAAAGGCATAGTTGATATTTCAGCATTTAAAGTTTTGAATATTTGTCATACCGATAAGTCTTTGAAAGGATGAAGCAGGAGCCCCAAAGGAAGTTTGGCTTTATTCAGTAAGGCCTGAGTTTGAGGAATGTTAGTCAGGGTACAGCGGAACAACCTACATGGAGGACAAAGGGTTATTTTCAGAGGCTTTCAGATAATAAAATTACAATTTCAGTAGTACAGAGCATCCTTTATATTTTTCTAGAGCTGGTGATGGTGAATTTCCATTTCCAGATTAAGGATCTTCTCCAACTCTGTCAAACCATTCTGTTTTAGTCTGAGCTTGACCCATAGCACATACTTCAAGTTCTTACGTTACTTTATACACATGCTCTTTACACAGAATCGAGTGTCATTTTAGTCACTCAAGTCAAAGTTAAGCCTAACAATGTTCAAAGTTGCACCAAATTTTTATATACTAAGTGTTATTTTGGAGTACCATTTTGACATGGCCTTACATACAAATCCGAACCAGCAAAATTTAAAAAATTGTCTTAAAACCACACAAAAATAATAATAAACAACCCCACAGTCATTTCAGGGACTTCAGAACTCAGTGGTCAACGTGCAGATGCGCACAGTACTTCTGTAAATGCAGTCCAGCTCGTTTGTATGACCAGCTTCACAAAGATGCTGTTATTTCCTTTATCTATCATGAAAGACTTGCAAAGCAGGAGTACCTGGTTATGCACAGTTTGGTTGGTCTCCTCAGAGAGATGACTTGAATAACCAACTGCCAGCCTCTTGTTTGGCATCCCATTTATTCCATTGTTTTAAATGGTTACTTCAATACAGAGGTTACTCATGTTTATGCATTCACAATCTTTCTGGCGTACCTCACTCAAGTGAGTTAACTCCTATTTTATATCTTTTCTCAGTCATACTCATTGCCAGCTATACTGTAAAGTTTTTGTATTGTACCTATCTATAGCTGCCTTGCAAGCAACATATTTTTCCTCATACTTTCTACACAGATAATTGTCCTCACTTTGAAGTTTAAACCACTTACCGCTTTTATTGTAACACAGTGAAGCCTGTTTTCAATGTTTTCTACTCACAAAATTAAGGAAATATGTTTTGAAGAGTTATGCTTACAAGTAGGAATGTATACTTCTGTTTATTTTGATGAATTACAGCAAATTTATAATCTTACTCAGGATTACAGTTGAGCTTCTGGATGTCTTCATGCAAATTTGGGACAGGAGCCTTCAAGAGGGTCGTAGGAAGAATATTTCTTTCTTGAAGAAGATTCACAGGTCTCAATCCTTCTTGCTGTAGACTCAGGCCGGCCATAGGTGCAGTTAAGTGATTAGTGCCCAGGGCAGGCTAGAGTCAAATAAAATTTCAGAAATTAAGACCAATTATTTGGATGAAACCCACAGTTCATTTAAAAAACAAACTTATTTCAATTTTTTTAAATTTTGTTTGTGTATTAGCTGCCATTATATTACAATGATGTATTCAGAAATACTAATTGTTACAGAAACTGGACTTAGGCATGTAAGATAATAAGAGGTAAAAATCAGCATACATTTGCTATACAGCTCGTGAAATACAGAGGCTTGGCTGGCAAAAGTGTTGGTCAGCTTGCTTTGAAAGTTCAGATACTTCAGCTAACAATAGCAACCCAAGGGAAGAAAAACATGCCAAAAGCAGCTGAAAGTTTTAAGAGAAATATTCTGAACAGATTTGAGGACAGAACACTGAAGAAAGAGCTGACACACGGCTTTTCCAATCTGGTACCGAGGCGTCAGCAAAAGCATTAATTTCAGGCTACGTCTATCACCTTGAACAAACGGCGCAGCAAACAGTGAACCACAGAAGCAGCACCCCATAGATGCACAAACACACACCAATTGTCACTTTTCTTTACCCACATGCACCACGGGTAATAACGAGATAAAAACCAAACAATCTTTACCTGGTGAAAGTGTTTTGATCCATCTGGATATTGCAAAGCAGATGCTTGCATTCCTGGTGCTCCAGGTGGAGAAGTATTTTGGTAGCCTGGAGGTAAGGCAGGGTAAGAATACCCAACACTTCTATTCATCTTAGGATTCGGGGGTGCAGGAGAAGGATGCGGAGTTGCTACAGGCAGACAGACAAATACTTAAAATTAATTGCTGAAGAACCGCAGCTTTTCAATGCATTAATGCAGCAGGAGGGCTTTTTGTTGTTGTTTAGTTGCTAAGTGGAAACAACTGACGACTGCTGTCAGTTCTGCAAAGTGCTCTTAACTGCTTTACCATACTTACAGGCAAAGACAGGCTAATTGTCAATGCCTCCAATTTCGTATCTAGTTTCAAGGCAGACACGGAACCAAATATATATGTTTGTACATAAATGCCTAAACTTCTGTCTTTCCCAGACTTTTAAAAAAAGTTATGTAATAGTAACCATTTTTAATCCCAAAGCCTTACCCATGAGGCCACCACCTTCTATTGCATCATAGCTGTTTTGCACCAGGGCCCCATCACTGGCAGCAGATGTAGAATTGCCTATTAAGAAAGACAGTCCCAGTAAAAATTTTCACAAGTTACTAAGAAGTTGTAATGAGGTAACTGCAAAGAAATCCTACTTGCTGGATGACTATTAAGATTAGCATAGTTTGGATCTACTTTGTTTCTGTCCCAGGATGAAACTGAATTAAATATACATCTTGGCCACTTTCTCGCACGCACTTCCCCTGATGATGTGACCTCAACGAAGGACATTCATAAAACCCCATGATCTTTTTTTCAAGGAAAACAGGAGTCCCTACACTTCGGGTTGAATGATCTTTTAAGATTACTTTAGTTAGGTATTTGCCATAACTTCCAAGCTAACACCCAGTAAAGTGTCAGGGGACACTTCCTCCTCATCGGAGGAAGCGTCTGTAGGCTACCTGCAGTTTTCAAAGTACCTTGGAATTTAGGTACTGAGTTCCTTGAAGAAGTTCTTCCACTGATAATTCACAGAAACGCCAAATTCCCTTCACTTACACACTTAGTCCAGTACTGTTCACCAAACACCAACAGCTCTGATATGGTCCATATCAGTCAAGATATAAATTGCAGCTGAGATAAGAAAAACCTTGGAATTGAGAGACTGCTCCCAAAGGACAGCTTTTTGTAAACTATGTCTAACTATACAAAACCAATTATCTATTGCTAAGGAGAAGGTGGTACTCAATTTACCTTTCATTATCATTAAAATCTTCAAAGATGACCCAATGAAAGGAACTTAAATTATACGCTGAATCTTGCGAGTACGCAGCAGTCAACCTACTTCACAGACCAAACATTTCCATCTCTCCAGGGCCCTGGAAATGCTTCTCTTCATTATGAAGAAAAGACTTTCTAAGCAAAAGCCATTTCTAATGTGTTTCATATGTTCAAAACTAAGCTATATCTGAATATACTATTCTTGTACTCACACAGCTATCACATACAAGAAACTTGTCAATCTGAACACACAAGGAACCAACAGTTTTGACAGAACAAACTACGTATGTAAAAATAAAACTGCCAGCTACCACATAGCCCCATCTAGCATGGGCACTACAATGCAATACAACTGCAGGGCTGTTTGATACAGAGCCCTGATGAGTTCTTAACAATGGCATATTTGTGCAGGGCCCACAGGAGACGGAGAAAGGCAGATACCTGTCTTCAGCAGCTGACTCTTGCCAGCCTCTACTAACAACCTTCAGAAAATTAAAATATCCACGATCTGTGTTTCCGTAATTTTACACAGAAGGTAAGAATAAGGTACAGCTACATAAACAGGCAAGGAATTACAGGGTTCACATTTTAGCTTTCGCTGCAGAATAAAACAATACCGGAAGTTATACACAGATTATGTCCTCCACAGCAGTCAAAGATGTGGAGAAATCAGAATTTCAGTATCATTTTAGAACACTAAAAAAAAGAGATGGCAACTATAGGAGACATGGACATGTTAAACAGCACTTCGAAATCTATTTTGAAGTGTTAATTATTTTAATTTTATTAACAACTGTCAAAAAGAAATAGTTTACTTCCTTCCAGGTCCTTACCTGCTCCTTTCAGATAAAATTACGCTGTACTAGTATCAATTTTACTATTTGAGTGTCTAACAGAACAGTGTACTTGACTTTAAAGGTTGCGTAGAGCAAGTTGTAATGTTCAAATTCAAGAAAAAGAGCAAATTATTTCTTACCTTCTCGATTTGCAGCTGAATTTAGCAGAGACTGTGTATTAGGTGGTCCTGCTATCAGTGTTGATGGCCTAATTAAAGGTGGACCACCAACTGGCGGAGGTCCTAAAGGTGGCCTTGCAGGGGGGTGGAGTGGAGTTAAAGGCTGAGTCACTGGTGGAGGTGCAGATCCTGTAGAGAGAATAATTTTTAGGAGGAATTTAAGCCAGCTGAAAATTCACAAAAGTTTTGTTACAAAAACATACAGATTGAACTCTAAATATTCCTGTTATTCAAATGATAAACAGCATGAGATACATAAATCCTAACGTGTGTAGAAGGTATCACAGCTTCAGATTGTTTCTCTCATGCTCTTCTCACACTGGGTTCCTGTAGCTATTATCCACGATCTCGTTCAGCTTGTTGTTGCTATTGTTGGTAAGAATGTCAAGAGGTATGGAAAGCATCCCAACTTCAATTACTAAATCTGGACTTTATATAGTACAGCCCCATATTAGACAGAGAATAATGAACTAGTAAGAGTCTAAACAGATTCCTTCTGACAGGATGCTCGTCTTCCACTTCAATAATCTGATGCAAAACAGCAACGTACAGATTCTATAGCTACTAAAACTACCTGGGAAAAAGATTTCACTTGGGAAAGCATCAGCAATGTGCAGTTTGAATAAACTTGCTGTGGGAGCATGAGGTGTTTTGCTCTGAAATCTTTAACCCTCCATATTAAAAGTCACAGGGAAGTTTTTAATTGCTTCTGTTTTAAAATTCTAGGACTTTCTCAAGCCAACACATTTAGAAAGCCAAATGCTTTTCTTCCCTTCAGATAATGCCAAATCCTAAGAGCACTTTCATCCCTTTGTTCCTTATTATTCCAGAGGCCAGTATAACTGCCCTTTAACTCTAGGAAGACATCAATGCGTTTTAATATAAAAGTTAGCCTTTCAAAAGATAAGGCCAATTTGTCCAGTATCGCCAGGTCTCAACGCAGTACAGAAGCCTGTAAGCCATACACGAACGTATACCGACGAGTTCCTCACCACACAAAATACACAACTTCAAGAGCCTGCACAGTATGGTCACATTTAAAGGAGGAGGGAAAGAAAAAAGGAAAGGGGGGGAGAAAAAAAAAAAATAAAAAAAAAATCACATCCAGTGAAGTTATCTGTTTGTTCACTTAGTGTTTGATACTGCAAAGCTAATTAATAATTGCTATATGCAGGCAACGCTATCAGAACTTGGAAGAGAGTCTCTGTCTGAGAGGCTGTCCAAAGTTGGCCATGCAGGCAGGGAGCTGGCAGACCTTTGTTCTAAGAATGAGTGTGATCACTAAATGAGCTAAATTCATTTTAAAAGTGATCACTGTTCTACAAAAACATACCAGGGAAATTGCTCAGGAGGTTTAACCATTGAATGGATATAAGAATTTTCTTATTCCAGACACTTGCGCTCATTTCATACGCCACTTCCCAAAATTTCTCAGCATTTTCCTCACTAACTCCAAAGTACTAATTGTTTATTCCAATAAACTGCCAGAAAATGTTTCATAAATTCTGTGAGCTTAAGACAGTTTGAACATCATAACAAAATTAGTCAGGCATATAACAAAAAACTAGCATAGAGAAAAATCTCTAATGAGGCTAAAAGCATTTCACAAGAAAAAAATATTTGCTCTAACATTTAAAATATTTCTGTATGTAACTTGTATTTGCATGCTCAGTTAGAAAAACCTCTATAACAACAAACAACGGTTTGGCAAAGAGAAACTTGAGTGATTAACTTTGTTTCCGTAATAATCACAAGTTGCATAATAGAGCTATTGAGCGTTAGAAAAGCTTTTCGCCATTGTATATACCAGCACACAAGCAGCAGGAACAGCAGTCTCACGCTTTCAGAGTACTTTCTGAAGACTGACAATTATTATTAGGTAGTGAAAATTACAAGTTTGGAGGAAGGAAGCTTTCCATTCAACTGGCCTCTATTTCACTGGCACAGAATGCTTTTCAGTTTTCTTCCCAGGCTGTGCTCCAGGTGTTTGCATCAACCTGACTGAGGCCGTTCTGAGAACTACCTGTATCAAGTGATTACCAGAAAGGCTAACGAGTTTTAAACTGCGAATGACCACGCTCACTAAACAGGACTACAGTTTTCAACAGCGAAGTCCCCACTTGCCTGAAGCATGCCAATGCTCCAACAGCCACCCCAAGGCACCGTGAAGGTCCCAGAAACAGCGCTACCCACACACAGCTTCCCAAAACAACGAGGTACCATTCAGGAGATACCTGCTTCAGCCAACTGAAATGCCTGACCTACGCACAGAATTTCCATTTCTAATCCACGGAAACCACCCCAGTATTTGTGATGTGCATTTTCTCAAAGTATCTGCTTTGACAACCTCATTCCACAAGCAAAATGCCGCTGCAGAGTCAATTCTATTTTTTTTTTTTTTTTTTTAAAAAAGGACGCTGAGAAATGGGCATTGGCAAATATATCAAAAAGTTATTTACCTGGCTTCATGTAGCTGTTCTGAAGCGGAGGACCTCCCGGAGAAGCAGCATATTGATAACTTCCTGGAGGATTTGTATTTCCTGATAACGATGAGGGTGGCTGAGCTGACCCTGTCCCTGTCACCTGAGCCAAATGGCTTGTTTGAGACCCAAGTGGCTGACTCACAGGAGTCTGGCTGTACTGCCAGTTTGAAAGCACTGGTGGGTTAGCTCCAGGAGGAAAGCTACCAGCAGATGATATAGCAGCTGAGTTTGGCAATGCAGGCAGCAGCACTTGTGGAACAGGACCTGTTTGCTGTACTGGTGACCCGGAGAAAGGTGCCAGCGGTGGTCTATTCAGAGTCTGCCCAGGTCCTTGATAATTGTTTAACTGAGAAACATTCTGAGCGCCACTATAGTTATACTGTCCAGAAGACTGATGTGGAGGAACCTTCGCTGGCATCTGATGCGAATATGATCCTGGAACTGAAGGGCTATATCCCTGGCTATCTGATGAATGCATCAGCTGATTTTGAACAGGACCTGGAAGACAAAAAAAAACACCAATAAATCTTTTAGAAAGTCAGTGTTGTGTATCACTTCTGAAAATAAGAGATGTTCCTGGGAATCTCTTTCCTTAGAATTTCATTAGTCTCCAAGCCTTTTTTTTTTTTTAATTAAAGAACCAGGTGTAAATGACAGAAGTACTACTGCAGGGGACACAAATTCGGTAGTATTTTGCTATTAACACTTAGATCTTTGTTTTATTTTACAGTAGCCTCACAGGCACTAAGCATTCCAGTGCCTGAGCGCATTCCATCCTCCTGGACTGAAATTCACCCACGATACTATTTCTATCTTCAGAAACACCCAAGAGCAAGCCGACCGAAGAGGAGCGCTCTCCCACGCAGCTGGCAGTAGTACAAGCGAGCAGACTGAAAGCGGAAGCATCCACTACGTAATAACTCAGTTTCACTTGACGATTGACACCAACTTCAGCTTATGGCAAAGACACAAATGGCCAGTTTCAGCATAGGTCACCATGCTATTTTTCAGGTGACAGAGTTAATCTATGAAAGTTTCTGCAGTTAATTTTAGGAAGAGAACTATTTGCACACATACCGCTCATGTGAGCGGGCAACTGGTCACAAAGATGGAATGAAGGGTAATTTTATCATAAAATAATTCACCAATCAGGAAAATAAAACTTGACAGGTTAATGGTACGTTTTATGTATTTGTTGGTTGGTATAGCTGAACAAAGTTTTACTCATTTGAAGAAAAAAAAATTGAAAAAATGTTAATAACTCTCCAAACAGTAAACAAAGCTGGCAAAAGCAGCATCAGATTTCTGCTTTACACGGGAACACAAAGTGACAGAAAAACGTAAGGTTTCCAGTGCGATAAGAGCACCATCAAGAAAGCTGCTACTGCAGGTTGTTCATATTGTTGCCACAAAATGGACATTCTGAAGGGAGACTATAAATTTTCGAGTTAAATCCTTCTGAGCAGAATACACTAGATAATGCATGCCCCAGCCAGCCACAACTCCTTAAAAACTGCTAAAACGCTTTCCAGCATTCTGTCATTTATTTTAGCCAGTCGCATTGTGGCTCCCCCCACCCCCCTAAACACACAGTTTGAATACTGGAGACATTCCACGTACACAGTTAAACATCTGAAAGCAGAAAAGACCCTCTTCGTGGTTTAGAGGTAAGATTCTTTTCTTTGCAACCCTGTACTATTTTCCAGATTTCCAGAATTAGTTAAGATTTGAACAATTGTTTTTAACCTAGATAAACAGAAGTACTTAGTTTTCCAGACCAGAAGCACCTGCAGGATTCAACACTTAAATTTTCAAAAACATGCCAGAGAGATGAGCTTGGAGAGCGGATATATATTTACCATACAAGTATTGGAAACAGCTGCCACCAGAATGAAATCACAGCATTTCATTTAACATTAAAACAAAGACAGCTGGTTTCCTATTGAAGCATTCTAGTTAAATTTCAAAAGGTGAGGAAGTTCGCATTTCCAAGTTAAAATAACTTTGAACTCGGGCACTTCTGACAATAAATTAAGCTACACACAGAATACGCTGAAATACTGAGTTAAGACAAATACTGCACCGGTCATTCAGTTCACAGACAGCTGTTACTTCACTGAATATCGTGCAGATCCACACTAACTACACCGCCAAGGCAGGGCTACAGTGCCAGTGATCTCATTCTCACTGCCTCGGTTATTTGTGCATAAAAAGTACACACCGTATTATTCTCCACCCATTAATCTCAATATGCTACTTATCATTCAGTTAGGAAATCCAGTTATGCTTCTCATAAATCTTAGTAATTAATAATTCTCCAAAAATCAATGGTGTCTAAACAAAAAGCTTTGCAAACACAAAATTGCTAACAATTATGACTCACCTTCGTAAATTACCCTGCAGTGTATCAGATGGGTTTTCAACAACTGATTTACAAAATCCGTTGTAAATTAAACTTGCTAACTGTAAGAATGAAGAATTCTTATATGATGCCAGGCCTCCTGACTGCATGTACACCGATGTAATAACACTACTATAAGCCATACAAAAAATACAGAACAAATACAAATTAATTTCATAACTTGATTATTCACCTTTGAGCATAACTCTGTAGCCCAGGCAGGAATTGGGAGTACTTGGATTGCTCTCTTGCACACTGTTTTCCCTGCTTGAGGGATAAGTTTGAGGGTAAAGCAATGGAAGCGAGGTGAAACCCAAAACTGACCAATTTGATATTTTCTATGGCACTTTGCTTTTAAAAAAAAGTCGAATTCACCACAGCACAGCGTTCCGAAGTTCAATTTTTAAAGTCAGAAGCCTAGTCAACAGCCTACGTACAGTTCACGTTTTCAAGACAAGCCTGAGTAGAGCTGCCAACAGAACTAAAGCAACAGCACCGAGGGGTGCAAACCCTTTCCAAAGGGCTTCACAATCCACAAAGACTTCTCAGGACTTGCAGTTTCACCGCTGCCAGGTACCCACCTTGACCTGAGCTCTTTACCGAGGCCTGTCAGAGAGCATATAGGCTCTCCAGCTTTTCCCAAACGCTGCTGCTGGTTTCCTGCACTGTTCTGTGAAGCCAGGAACCAACAAGGAATTCAGTGTAGATTGAAGAGCTAGACCACCTGCACGGCAGCAAAACCATCGACGCTCAGAGCAGAAATAAGTTAGTAATACAAGAAAGGCCAGCTACTTAATGGCGAAAGACACCTCTACAGGAACACAAGGTCATTTAACATTTCTAAGAGATGAGGAATGGCACCAGAATACATATGAAGGTTGCCTAATGGTTTTAAAAAATGAGAGGTCAAAATAGCGCGGGAGGCTAGGAGTCAAGTCGTATTTTCTGTCATACAGAATTTCACTGTCACCTACTCCAAGCCAGTTATTTAGTACGTCACTTCCACCAGCCGCAATCTCTCCAACCTCCAGGGAGATGCAATGATAATAAACACACTGAAAAGCTGCATCCCAACCAAACCGCTGTGGGATCCTTCACCGCCAGCGCCCACTTCAGCTGACTCTGACCCACGGGTCTCCAAACCCAACAGCTTCTAAAGCATCTCATGACCTCAAAGTGCCACACGAAGATATCACATGAGGAGAGCAAAACAGTTCTAAAAGAATTTTCTCCTTCTTGTTTGCACTTCAGATCTATTAACTAGAAAGCAAATTAGTAACCTGCAGTTAAATGAATACAGAATACTGATCCTATTAAAAGAAAAAAACACAAATGAACTAGAGGAAGGTTGTTGCTAAGCAACCCGATGCTCCGTGCTAAACAATTTCCCGGTCAGCACACGGTGCTGCTGTGACAATGTACCGCCTTGGTGGACACGCGAGCTCGGGGAGTTACCTGCAAACAGTAAAGCAAGCAACAAGTTGAGAAGAAGAGCTGGCAGCTATATAACAATTTATCATTCTGTTGACAGCTTGCTTTCCTCATAGACCACTGTAAGTACCACAACAGTACTCTCGGTACCCTCTAGACCGTTTTAAAAAGCTTTGTTTTTACTTTAAAGTCAAGGATCACAGCACCTTCTCAACATATATTTTAAACAATGCTAAGAACAGTCCATGCTTGAATAATCTAATTTATTCAAAAGGCCAGCAACCCAAACCTTATCTCTAACATACCATAACAACTGTTTGATTTTATTACCTTGTATTTGCGTAACTCTAAATTTCGGTTCTTTATTTTTCATACACCTGACAGCCGGCTAGCCTGAAATTCTTCCTCCTCCGCCTGCCTCCCCAGAACTCCCATTACGTGCTTAATCCGACTGCAGGGAAAGCAGCAAACATAAAGCGATGCCAGTCGGTAAACCATCCCACTCGATTACTCCATTAGCTAACGCTGCCTCTGTGCTCTCTCCGCTTAGACCGTACGCTCTCCAGCTCTCTCTCTTCAGGCTGTATTCATACGCTTCCCACATTCTTGGCCCTATAAGCAACTATACAGTTGTTTGTAAAATGTCACTTTGCAGATGACTTTGAGGAAAAGTAATAAGCGCTCTGTGAAGGAGGAAGGGGAAGACAAGCCGAACCATTTAATTACTCATGCATAAAGCAGAAAAATCAAAAGATCTCATTACAACTGAATTGCTCACCAGGCAGCACAACTGCTGAAACACAGAAGTGTATAATTAAGGAACAGAGTACAGAGGATGCTGTCTGTATACGTGAAATCAGGAAATCCTTCCAACAGCGCAGATTTCCACACTTGGAAACAAAACAGATACGGAGACAAGCCTCGCCTCGTATTTCTTTCGCCCTAGCTTAAAAGCCTGGCTGGTAAGCTGTTCAGTCTCACCTTCAAGATCTCGTTTTAAATAAAAGAGATATTTTGAAGGGAAGAAACTCGTCGAGACTTTCCCAGGTTCGCAGCACACGGAACAAGCCGATATCGGTTTGACGTGGATGACAAGATAAAACTACTCCGGTCGGTGCAGCCCGGCCCGGCCCCCCCCCTTTCCCCCAGAGATAACCGCGGTGCCACATGTACAGCCCCGTCCAAAGGGTCA
>VYXH01000461.1:402628-419633 GCA_013397275.1 Burhinus bistriatus | reverse complement strand
TTACAAGTATTATGTGTTTTTTTTTTTTTTTTTTTTTTACCAGCCACCCCCCCCTCCCCATCATACTACATTTAAGTTGATGTAATTCAGTTGTCTTTTATGGAGTTTCTCCTGATTTTTCTCTGCCGTAAGGAACTGAACTCAGTTATTTTAGGTCAATTCTTTTGCAGATGAGGATATCACTTGAGAATCTAAATAGGAGGAACAGTTTACAAAAAATTAGTGCCAGATATTGAAGCCCTCGCTCATATTCAGCAGTCTGTTATTTTGTGACTGATGTCACTGAAATCAGTGTGAGACTTTCCTGAGGCTCTTCAGCAAATGCCAGTGAAGTATTCCCTGGCCAAAAGAGTCTGCAATCCATATCGATCCAAGGTGAAATATTAGCTTGTGGAAGACAGAGGGGGCAGAACCCCACACCCTCCCACTGCCCCCAAAAAACCCCAAAACCACAGGAGGAAGGGGAATGATAGGGTACTAAAAAGAGGAATGGAAGTTGCAGATCACACAGGTAAAAGGCACAATTTACAAGTTCCAAGGATTTTATTGAAACGGATAAAAAACATTTGAGACTAATGAATCGTGGCAAGCTGTGCCACCCGCCTTTTATCAGTTGAAAGTTTAAACTTTTTTGCTGAATGTTAGACCCTTGGACTACTATCGAAATATTAGCCAGTGAAATTTTAACTCAGTTGACTAATTCTTCTTATCTCCTCTTACTTAGCTGAGCAGTGATTGTTGCACGCTAGCCCACTTTCCCATTCCTGTGCATGCAAAGTCTAATTCTGGTGAAAGATATGGGAGCTTGAAGTAGGAAGGAGAATTACTTTCAATATGTCCCTTTTATTCTAGAAGAAACGCTTTCTCTTTTCATTCTCATTTACATTTAGAGTTGAAGAGGGTTGGTTATAACGTTTGAGAAACTCCTTGTAGTTCCCTGTGCTGTCCTGTCAGCAGGCTGATGAGATCACTTTATGAAGTACATCTTTGTGCATGTATACTTCTAGAATGCCCAAAGAGTCTTTTTTTTATATATATATATGAACTCTGGTCTTGGTGTAGCTAATAGCTGAAGTATTGCTGCTTGTCCATCTTGCATTTCTATCAAAGACACTTGGGAAATATGAAATATTTAAGAGGAAGCACCAGCACCTGATTTGGGAGCAAAGACTCCTGAATGTCCAGGCTGAGAGTGGCAAAAAATACTGTTTTACTATGGTTAGTAGGGTTTTGTTTAACTCATAAGGTAGGTGTGAATTGGAGTTTCCTCTGTGGCATAAGTTAATATATGAAAATGTTTGTTCTCTCCTTCTTTCTCTGTAAACATTAATACTTCCACTCTGTAGTTTAATAGTTAATACACTTTTGGGCATGGGAGAAGATGAGTTTGGGAAGAGTTCTGTTTGAAAGCACTGTGAAGACACTCTGCAGTACTTGTAGTAATAAAGATCATTAATGAAATAAGCTGAGGAATATGAAAGAATTCCTGCAAGTTACAAAACATGTCATGCTGGAATGCGATCCCAGAGATTAGCTTAAAGGCAGGGGGAGAGGTGAGCAAACAGCGGCGGTGTAAAGGTCGGTCAGGCAGAGGCACGTATGCCCCTGTAACGCTGCGGCATCGACGGGGCTGTCCGAGCAACCGCGTGTGCCACAGCATGGCTTAAAATCCCACCAAATAAACCATGTATGAGGATAACAGGTTAGATAAGAAGGAAAAATGAGGCCTCCAGAAACTGATGCTGCTGGCTCACTCTGCTGCCCACTAACCTCCTCCTGTAGAGAGACCCAGGGCAGCTGTCAGTGCGCCCTTTGGACGGGTACCAGCCGCTTGCCTGCGGCCCCGAGGCACGGCGCAGGGTGTTGGTGCCTAGTCTGCAGGTCGGGAGGGGTGGCTGTGCTTGCAGCTAGGTGTTGGGACTGCAGCGATGGGACGGTTGAGCTTGAACAGTAAAACCTGGTTATGTACTTCACAAAATGTTTCTTTATCATCGCGGTGGTGGTAAAATAAACTTTTTTTCAGCATATGAAAGGGGCCTACAGGAAAGCTGGGGAGGGACTTTTTACAAGGGCCTGTAGTGATAGGATGAGGGGTGATGGCTTCAAACTGAAAGAGGGGAGATTTGGATTAGATATTAGGAAGGAATTCTTTCCTGTGAGGGTGGTGAGGCACTGGCCCAGGTTGCCCAGGAAAGCTGTGGCTGCCCCATCCCTGGAGGTGTTCAAGGCCAGGTTGGACGGGGCTTTGAGTGACCTGGTCTAGTGGGAGGTGTCCCTGCCCATGGCAGGGGGGTTGGAACTGGATGATCTTTAAGGTCCCTTCCAACCCAAACCATTCTGTGATAATTGCAAAGTACCACAATACTATGATATTATATAGTAAATGATCCTGGTGATGTAAAAATCTCCCACGCTGCAGTATTTGGTTCTATTTTGCAATTCTTTTCACACAGAAGAGAGAATTCTGTTAGGAACATAGTTCAGATTTGCTTTTGAAGAAATGTAATTTGAGCGTATACATATAGGTTTCCTTGCCCTCTGTTGTAAGCTTTCTGTCGTCTTCAGCACTCGTGAAGGCTGTGGGATCCATAGTGGTTCCTAAGGAGATGTGCAGTGTGTAGTATCCAGCCACAGCTCTTTGAAGAGGGAATAAGGGAAGACTTTCTCCTTAAAAAAGGCAAAGCTAAGAGTCACTTACTTCAGTAGTTTTTCGGTACAGAATGTGGTATCTTTTTTTCTTTTCTTAAATGAAATTTGTCTTGAAAGTGTTTTACTTTGAATGTCGATCAGTTTGAAGCAGTGAAAAATAACTCTGGCATAGGATGCAGTGTTGGCACGTTTAAGAGAATCACCCCTTGATAACCTCAAACTTAAGAAAATATGGTGTTCATGTTTTACACATCCTTCCTCTCCTTCGCAGCAACTGTTGCATTTACTGGGGTTACAAGTAGAGGAAAAATGGAGAAAAGGCATTTTTTGTAAAGATGTCAATCAGTGAAAATAACATTTCTTATTCCTATTATGAAAGCGTTATCACATGACAGCAAGTGTGTCAGAATTGCCCTGGCAATGCCATTCAGGATCTATTGGTACAATTTAGCTGGGGGTAGGGGTGAATGTTACTTTTTGTCAAAATAATGTATGAACCAACGTAGAAGAACTCATACATACACTAATTATGACTATTGATGTAGAAACTAATTTCTCTGTAATATACCCCATTGAGGTCTGAACTTCCTTTTTGCCTCAAACAACCTTTTTGTCGTAATTGGAGGTAGCTGAACAAACCACCATCTGTCCAGGTCCATTTTTTAGACTCTGCTGTCCCCACACGCCTCCCTTTTCACTGCCTGTGAGCAAAACTGCCCTTTTGCTGGGGCAGAGTAAGCTACGCTGGCAAAACTTAGTCCTGTTTTGTTGGGGTTTTACTAAGATAATGTAAATGCATTTACAGGAGCGACACGTTTACATCAATTGTGTGCCGCTCCCGCTAAGCATCCCGTAAGCTGCACGTGGACGCGTAGTGCAGCAGGCACATGAGCAAGTGTGAATGTAGTTTGTACGAGTCGGAGAACATGGATAAAGGGCATTGATAAAGTGCACGGTGGAGCTTGGCTGGTCTGTATTTTGTACTGTGACTGTAACACTTTGTTCCTGGGAGCAAACTCATCTCTCGTGCTAGAAGTGAACTCCCACTGATTTAACTGGTTATTCACTACGTCCTGCTTTGTTCTAGGACTGTACAAGAAATCGGGCAAACTAGTGTTTCTTGGACTGGACAATGCTGGAAAAACTACGCTGCTGCACATGCTCAAAGATGACAGACTGGGGCAACATGTCCCCACGTTACACCCCAGTAAGTTAATATTGCTGGTTCCATAGCTAGCAAGTATTTAAAGAATTGTACAAAAAGCAGGATCTGATTATAAGTGGTAAGACCAACAGTGTAACTGGGGAGAAACAAAGGAATTTCTGGGATTGCAATCTGTAGATAGTTCAAGTAATATTCAAAGAAAAGCGTGTAGGATAGTTCAATGTGGTTTATTTAAAATTGAGGAGGAAAAACAAGCAGAGTAATGGAGCTGAGAGGATAGATTACAGCAGCTGTGGGAAATCGGGGCTTGCAGTATTTGGGAGCGGCTTCTCTGTGTAGCTGGAAAATTACCATTCATGTACACTGTTTTGGGGGTTTTTGGCTCAGAGGTTGCTGTGTAATTGTTATCCTGGTAGCTTCACTGGAGCAAATGTTCACCAATCTACATTTTTAACCTGTATTGAAGTCCGGTAAGGAGGTGAGAAATTGGGAAAGGATGTGAAGAGGAGAAACCTTGAACAGTATTGTACGTGAAACGCCATCTTTTTGGCAAAACAGGTGCCAGAGCCAACTGATGCTTGTGTATTGTGTAGTGATAAGTAATGTTTGAATATTCTCTGCTATTCTTAGCATTACAGATATTTCACACATGTGTTAATGGTTAATAGCATTTGGTTGTTAAACAAATGTCATTGATTTTGAGAGAAAATGTATTGCTCTGATTTGTTTCTTGAGTAACGAAATACTGAAAAGACCCAAGAGGGAAAGTAAAATCTACATGTTAGAAGGTTAGACTGTTCCAATGCACTGCATAATCTTCACAGAGAACATAATTCTGTGTATTTCTAGCGTCAGAAGAGCTGACAATTGCTGGCATGACTTTCACTACCTTCGATCTGGGTGGACATGCTCAAGGTAAGAGAATACGTTGACTCACTTCACTGAACTGAGTTAGTTGTCTGCAGTCATTTGTTTCGGATCAGAAATACGACCCTGCTGCAGAGACCGACTTTCCACACTCTTTGACAGTATAAAAAAATGTTCACTGCTCTGTTGTCTGTCTCCACCGTTTGTCACAAATCCCAGATAAAATTTGGCAAGAGCTGCAGTAGAGAATAGATTTTTGATGGGTGTCTGTATTTTGAAGAGGAATCTGTACTTTGAATCACTTATATTTACCTTTAAGCTTTATGCTTCAAACTTACCTTTGTTGACATAATTCTTGGGGAAACACAAGAAGTTCCGGTACATCACGCGGGATAGAGTGGTGATAACAGTAAAGGGAATGATACTTTTCCTCCATTATTTCACGTTTTGTAAAATGTGAAATTGTATCCTGAAGATTGGCAACAAAAGATAAGACTTCAAAAAACCCTGTTGCTTCTTAATTACTGATGTGCATCACTCTGAATTTGGGGATAATTTCCTTTTGTTTTTAATTCCCATCTTCCCTGTAGCTCGCAGAGTGTGGAAAAACTATCTGCCTGCGATTAATGGCATTGTGTTCTTGGTCGACTGTGCAGATCATGAAAGATTGCTTGAATCAAAAGAAGAACTTGATGTAAGTTTAAATAAGTTTTCAAAAGTTTTAACTTCTACGAAATAAGCAGGCTCAAATTCCCAGTATCCAACAGAGCTCTGCTGCCACCTGGACATGAGTAGTAGCAGTTTGACCTTTTATATTCTAAATTAATCTCTCCTCCTTTCTCCTTTCCTTTGTAGTCACTAATGACAGATGAAACTATTGCTAATGTGCCTATCCTCATTCTTGGTAACAAGATTGACAGACCTGAAGCCATTAGTGAAGAGAGGTTACGAGAGATGTTTGGTCTGTACGGCCAGACAACAGGAAAGGTAATGCTCTTTTTTTTTTTTTGTGGCTTGGGGGTTTTTTTTGTTAGCAAGTTTGTTTGCCTTATTTGTGTGTTGACTCCAGTTCACTCCAGCTACACAAAAAAAATTGTTTTTAATTTATAAAGTGCTTAGTACATAATAAATGTATATGGAGTGAATGAATTGTGGAGTCTTTTTTTTGTGTTAGATGCATCTCTACTACAACTCTTTTACATCGAGTTTAATGCCACACTTCTTAGAGAAAACTTAATTGTACTTAGGCTAATTTTTAGTACTTCAACTTTCCTATGCAGTACTTTAAAAGGAGGAGCAAGTAAGGATGTGAAGTAGCCATCTTTCTGATAACGATACTGTAACTTGGAACACTTGTGTCTCTGCAGGGCAGTATACCACTGAAAGACTTGAACGCAAGGCCGCTGGAAGTGTTTATGTGCAGCGTGCTAAAGAGACAAGGCTACGGAGAAGGCTTCCGTTGGATGGCACAGTACATTGATTAAATGCCAAAATTGCATCAGTACATTCTGTCCCATGTCTGAATATTAAGTCTGCTCTTTATTTGATCACGCAGTGTACGTAACTTGAATTCATTTGACTGTTTAGTTATAAAAATATACATTTTTAGCTAATTATATCATGTATGCTAAATTGTGAGGATTGAAAAATTACTTCAAGCAAGTTTCTAAGTTTCAGTACCACAATCTGTGAGCTTTCTAATCCCATGCAACATTCTCTTGCAGCTTTTAATTTAACAAGTCTCCGGCACCATTTTTGGTCAGAGCGACTTTCCAGTACAGTATGTTTGAATGCACTTTTTAACAGCTAAGAACTACGAACATGTGAAAAATATTTAATGCTTATGTTAAATTTTTTTATGTACTTTTTTGAAACTGGTTTTATAACTTTAGAGTATATAACCATCTTTCAAGGAATAATAAATAATTAGCTGATGGATAATTGCATGATGCCTTACGGTTTTCAATAATATACTTTCTTATGCAACGTCATGCAATAAATTTAAATCCAGTTTTTGGCAACTTTAATGGAAAATGTTTCATTTTAATGTGTCTTAACTAGTGAGGCTGCCTGATGATCTGAATATGTGGGATATTTTCCTGAAACACAGAAGGCCACAAAGTAGTTTCATGGTATGTTAGAAAAAGGAGCTTTTTTCAGACTACCAAATTGCATTTGTTTTAGGATTTTGCATTAGTAAAAGAAAAATCTAATCTGATGCCCTTATAACCACCACCTTTAAAAAGTACAAATAATGTAAATCAGCTGTGCCAATGTAAATCTTGAACTAATGTCAAAAGTGGTCTTACTGTACTGGTCTATTGAATTCAACCCCTGAAGCAACACCAGAAATACAGGGTTTTTTTTTCTGAAGAAATTAAGAATACCATTGCACTAAATAATCTGTTTGTAATTTAATTAGATTTGGGGTTTGCCAGAAGATTTGCCTGTGAAATTGCCAGGAAAAACAAAATGTTGCCCTTGCTGCTTGTGAAAATTTATCAGTCCACACCCAATTGATCAATTTTCTTTTTGGTGTTTTGAACTGGGACAAGATGGATTGTTTTCTGTGGTTTTGCCCTGAAACCTAGCCAGTGTGGCAGCTGCTGGCTGCCCAGGTGGCTTATATCTGGGGTGAGATTTAGTTATCTGCAGTCCTTGTTTGCAGACTTCTGACTGTTTGGTTTTTTTTTCTTTCTCCCCATCTTTGGGTGCGTCAGTTCCCTGAGGAGAAAGCAGGTTGTTTTTGAAGAAGAGGTGTTGAAGCACACATCTGTCAGTGTCTTGTTGATGCTGGCTGACACTGCCATGGAGCTGTGGCTGGTGTTTCCGTGTGCTGGGCATGTTTTTTACTCTAATCTGTCCAAGGCAGGTAGGGATTCAGCCCCTGAGTCGCCATTTCACCGTGATGGGTTTGAGTTCTGCTGCATAGCTTTTTTTCCCCTCTTGTACGCGTACAAACTAGTGCAAGTGTTTTTACTGAATCCCTTTTACTCACTGTTGTAGGTTTTCTCCAAAATACTTTAGGCCTTATGTTTCCAATATCCACGGCAGCAAATCTATTTGACTGGTTTGATTTCATAAATAACTTTCTCTCAACCTGCTGGGCTTGACTCTTAGGTTTAAAGCCTGTAGGCTCATATCAAATAAATGAGACTTTTTTTTTCCTTGCCCAAATCTGAACTTGTGTGATTGAATATTGATGATCAGTTCCCCACAGTCCTAGGTTATGCATCTGAATAAGGTGAATAATTCAGAATTTAACTAATATCAACTGTAACTGAAGTTTATTAACGCACAGTCATATGCAAAGTGTTAAGCCTAGTTTCTGCATGGTGAAGTTCAGAGTGACGGGATCGGATAGCTTTTCCAAATGACCAACATAAGAGAATTTTGCATTTAAACTAGTGCTCAGCGGTAGAGTAGTGTCTCTGTTGTGTACATCAAAACTAGAGGTAAGAGACAGCCTCTCACCAGCACGTGGACAATATGGACAGTCTTTACTACCTACAGCTGTTACGTAGGGGACATTGCCTCTTTTTTCCTCTAGACTTTTCTGATGATGGTTATAATGCAGAGAACAACAGCTAGATCAGTAGCTGGTGTAAATATTAAAAATACTACTTGCAGTCACACTGTGGTGTTGATGTGGGAGGCTTGGGACTGTGTTGCCTGTGCTTATGGAAATGAAGCTGGAGGTGGAGGTCTGCTGCAGACCACTTCCACAGGCTGAGCCATGACGTGGGCACCGAGAGGTCCTCTTTGCCTGCTCTTCCAACCAACTGTGAATAACGTTAGCGGTAAGGAAAGGGATGATAGTATTAAGAGTTAAAAAAGAAGGGAGGTGATACTGCTTTAAAAGTGTGTGTTAAGAGTAATTCTTAGTATTAGTGAAATACTCGGATTTCACGTTTCCTACTTGAGGATGCTAGTTTAAATGTGGTTATAATAAGGGCATGAAGAAATCTGGACCTTGTGTTTATCCAGCTGGGTATTGTAATGGTTCCCGTTGTGGGAATAGCTGATCAGCACTCAGTTAAATACACAAATAATCTTGCTGTGTTTCTTTTCATTCGGTAGAGGAAGTTCTTCTGTAGTTTACGTTCCGTTGTGCACATGAATGTGAATGGGTGTTGTGCGTCTTTGTGTGAAGCCTTCATTAATAGACAAATAGACTGATGAGAGTTTTTCTGGTGGTTTTCATCCACACCCCCTCCACATCTCCCCAGTCATTTATTTCTGGAGATTGCTTTTTCCTATGATTGTGACCAGTCTTACTTAAAAAAAGCAACATTCACATTTGGGTCTGACTTCTATGAATTTTTTTTTTGCACTCTTGACTATGCAGATTTCAATTAATCATCACTTGAAAGAATGTGAAAAAAACTCATTAATAAAGATGTTATTTATGAAGTGTCTCATTTTGGTTTTGCATCGCAACAGTTCTTTAAGAGAAATGAATGCGGATTTCTGAGATACTAATAACCACTTCTGACAAAGTGTCCTGTGTTTCACTGCAGTGACCCCATACACTGGCATCTATGGGTTGAAAAAGACTTGTTTTGCTTGGATTTAATTAAACTTGGGTTTTGGTGTGTATTGTGTAACTGAGAGGCATTGCTGTATTTCAGTCTTGGTTTAATAAATCTTCCAGTGAGAACTGTTGGTGTTGGAGATGGGAAGGATCCTTGAACTTTCTCACTTAACCTTGATCTGGCCAGAAGATACCTCATGAACGTTTCTGCGTTCAGGTACTGCCTGTGATGTGCCAAAGATGACCTCTGGCATTCACTGGAATACAATACCTGCGTGCACGTGAGCTTTATTGTATTTTAATAATTGGAATTGAACGTCAAAGAGAACATTTGGCATCCACTTATTTGTAACTAAAGTCAGGTCAGAAAAATGATAGTGGTGGTCTCCAATCCCAGTGAATTCACAGCTCTGCTTGAAGTCACATTGTTTGTACTGTCAGAGTATTTGGTCGTTACCAAAGTCCGATATTTCTACTGACCACAACATGCTCAGATTTAGTGTAGATAACAACTCCCAAGTCCATAACTAACAATTATCTTAAAAATAGCCTAATCCACTGGCTCTCAGTGGGGACAAGCAACTTAGTTGCACTTAGTTAAACCACTTTTTGCAGTAGCATCTCAGTGGGGAGCTAAACATTGTCTGTTTTGAAATGTGAGCGCTCTAAATGTGTAAAAGCATAATTTAGGTAATAACCCGCAGAAGAGAAGCTAAAGATGAAAGTGTTCTTAAACATGTTTGTAATGTGGTGGTGTTATTCTGTTATCCCATCCTGTGCTTGAAACTTAAGTGTCGGGAATAGAAAATAGAATTCTGACTTGGAATTTGAAGAAAAGGAGTTTTAAACAGGTTGTTCTTGTCAAGTTAGCAAAACCAGGAGAAAAGCATGCTGATCTTAATACGTGGTCTAGTAGTGAGTTTGGTTTTTTTCATCTGGGTATAATAATGATTCAGCCTCTTCTTTACTAGTGTTTCTGTTCATGTATGCATGGAAGCAAATCCTCTACTCGGGAAAACTCTTTGAGTGTGGAAAAAATGTTTCTTGTGTTGCAATTTTAAAATGAGGCGGAAGGATCCGATCTTACAGGCCAATGATACTGCCGTAGAATCCAGCAGCCCTCTGGGATTTGCACTGTCGGTGGGACTGTGGAGCAGAGATTGCCACTGAGTTCGGGTGCTTCTCAAACGGAGTCCACTCATCCCTGTTTGACACAGCCCATGGGAAAGTGTAGTAACCTGGTGTCATAGAGAACTGTTTTCCCATCCTAAGTATATGTTCTCCTTAGTTTACGTTTGTCACATTGTTTTTTTCCTTGACTGCTTTTGAACTAGAACTGGAAATCTGGTGGCGAGCAGTTATGGTAAAATAATAATTTTAAAGTATCCCTTGTTTTCCTTGTTGACCCTATTTCTTATGGCAAGTGTCCCATCACAGTAAGAAATTTATAATAATATTTTACAGCCTTTAATACCTTTCACTCCAGGATCTCGAAACTTTCTATCTGCTAATGCCACCTCAGCACCCTTGCGAGGCAGAGGGCTCTTGTCCTTGTTTAACCTGGGACAAAGGTGAGATCCGGATGGATTAGGTTGTACTTGCTCACTGCCTGAACAAGAAGAGCTCTGGCAGCAGCCACCAGCTCCATCGAGTGAAGCGATGCCTCCCTTGGCAGTGCCCCTGTCCTGGGGGGATGGCAGAAGCCTTCATCCCATGCAAGCTACTGGAGAGGCTGCGCAAACCATGTGTAAATCAACGGCGCTTTGGGTCACCTCTTCTGCCTTCCCAGCAAAAAAGCTGCTCTGAGCGTGTACCGTTCACCGTCGGCTGTTGCACCCAACGGTGACAATATCGAGTTAAAAGAACAGCACAAAAACTTGCGATGTGTAGAGTGGGTGCGAAGCTTGGCTCTACTTGTAATTTCTGATGCGCTTTCTTAAACGTGCAATGTAAATAAACGCTATCCTTGTAAAAGGCGAATTTAAAGGCATACATTCAGTATTTGGGTCCAAACGCCTGGTTTTGGCACAAGGAAATAGGAAGTTATATTGTGCAGTTATCACTTTTGCGGGGGCAAAAATCTGTTTTCCTGTCGGAGCGGTTTGATGGACTCCCAGGAGCAGCGCTGGCCGGAGCGAACCCCCGGCAGTAGCTTGGGGCAGAGATGAGCTGTTGGAGACCTGATCTTCCCCATTTAGTGCTACCCGAGTACCCAAAGGCAGGAGTGGTGACAGCGGGTTTGTTGATGACGGGTGTAGTGTGACGAGCTGCTGGTTGGGGAAGGGATGGGACTGGTGGGGAAGCTGAAATACGGAGGGGACCCCGACCTCACCCTGCAGAGAGGATCTGAAGTGGTCCAGGTTTATGTAGCGCACAGGATTTCTGAGCAAAGGAAACTGCTTTTGAGTGAGAAGGTGGCTTTTGAGAGGAAGGTCGGCGTTTGTTTTGAGTGAAGAGTTTGTTAAAAATCTTCGTTAAAGGTTTGAAACCTAAAAGCCTTGCGCTAGCGGCAGGAGGAGGGCGTCAGCGCTGGGGACCACGGCGCAGGGGTTGTGTGAGCATCTCTAGCGTATACTTGGTCAAGTTCCCGGCTGTGCAACGGAGGAAGGGAAAAAGGAATTGAGTTGAGAAATGTCCTCTTGCCAGCCAGGTAGGAGGGAGAGCAGTTACGAAGGGGGCTCCTACCGCTGTTCTGCCACAGCTTGGTTGTGGGCTGACCCCGGGGCTGGCGTTCGGAGACGCTGGTGCTTGTGAAAGCAAAGAGGGGGGGAAGAGAGAAATTAGCTGGTGATAGGGGTCGTATTTCTATCAGTCTGTGCGTGCTGTGGTAATGCCAGTGCTTGGCAGGTTATTTTGAAATCCATCCGGTATCCTACAATTAAACTGGATTTTGCTAAGTCACGGAAAACTGCTGATCCTTGGGCGGCTGTTCCCCAAGGCCAAAGCCGAGGTCACTTGTTCGGTGCACATCACTCCTGACCGGAGATAAGCACCAGCTGCAAAACTTAAAAACCATATTTTTGAGCTCTCTCCTGCCTGTTGGCACTCGGAGCTGGGTCCTGAGTTCAGCCTAGACTATCGGTTCCAGCCCCAGCACCTGAATGCCGTTTTCTCTCTGCTTGCATGGAGCAGGATTTTTGGTTCAGGTTCAAATAAATTGGAACTGTGAGAGGAGGATCCCCGTGTGTGCCACTTAACTCTTCTATTCCTTGCTCTCTGTGCGTGTCTGTGTATGTAATATATCTATACTATGTAAAAATACACATATACGTACATATATATACACACGTGAGGTTTAAAATAAATCTCTTCAACATTGCTACTGCAATGCATGAGCATGAAATTGCCGAGGACGTTTCGTGGAAGTCTGCGTTCGTAGTAGGTTTTAAAGGCTAAAAAAAAATATAAAATAATGGGAGTTTGCAGTAGAGAAAATTAAGAGCTTTTGCTTTAGCGGTGAATAAATAATCATAGGAGATACTGGGGGGGAAATTCAGATGCGGAGCTATGGTAGGGAAAGCAGCCGGAGTTCTGGGTGCTGCCTGGAGGAACAGCATTGAGGCAGAGCTAATATAGTTTGCCTTTTTTTAGAGCTTATGCTTTGTTGCTGGCATCTGAGGCACTTTTAGCATCCGTGTAAAGAAGTTTGGGTGTTCCTACAAAATGAGGTATTTACTCGAGCATTTTTTAGAAAACGTGTCCCGTCCGCTTGCTGCCGCTCGTGGCTCTCAGTGGCAGCTGGCTCTGAAGAGCTCAGATGAACGTCCCCTAGCGAAGGTATGTCGATTTGACATTTGTACCTGAAAATCGGTCTGTAAAGAGAACTTTTTTGACTTACAGTACTCTTTCTTTTTTTTTTTTTAACTCCCCATCCAGTCCTCCTGTCTGCTGTTACCACTTCTGTAATATCACTTTGTTTCCTAATCTGTAATTTGAATTTTCTCCTAAGCTTAAAAACCAATGAGACTTCCCCCCTGCCCCGGGCTGTTCTGGGGAAAGCTTTCCTTCAACAGTTTGATGTTCAAAATCCCGAGGAGGACGTTTTTAAGGGGGCCCTCTAGCAAAGAAGAAATTCGGCTTGTGTTTTCAGAGCCATTGTCAGGCAGAACACAAGAGAGAATCAGTAAAAGATTTACGCGTGTTGTTTGCCATTATTATTTTGGGAGAAATGAGGAAAACCAAAAGAGTTACAGTCGCCGTGGTGAGTTGAAGTTCACGGAGCTGCTGCAAGTCTGACTGCAGCAAAGAATGTGTAACAGATCCTCACGCGTGTGACTGTGGGATGGAGTCTATTTATGTCTCCGTAAACATGAAATTATGAAATACGCGCCATGGAGATGGTGCTGGGGAAGTCCTTGTCTGACCTGGTCGACTGTCATTGGACTTGCACCTCTCCGGGAGTACGAAGTGAATTTGAATTTATTGCAAGGACATCACGCTGCTGGAAGGTGTTTGTTGAAAGGGAAGTAGGACAAGCGATAAAGCAAAGAAACCAGCCCCTGTGTCACCAGTAAGAGGGAGGTGCTGTGGGGTTCTGTGGTAGCATCTCGCACACCTTGTAGACGTGAGAGCGCTTCACAGAGACAGCGTCTGGGGGGAAAAAAAAGTCACCAAAAAAACCCCCACGTTTTCTTCTGTACAGTCCAGATTTGAAGGAAATTCTTGTTAAAACAGATGTGCAGCTTAGGCTTGGATCCTTTCTGCAAAATTAAAAAAAAAAAAGTGTACCTCAAGATTGCAAAAGAAGGGAAAAAATACGTGGGAGAAACGGCCCGTCCATGCTTTGCTCTTGCACTCGTCAGGTGGTACCGGCGGTGACCTGCGTGGTACGAGGCTGCGGTGGGGAAGGAGCTGGTCCTGCCCCAAAGTCTTCTACTAGGCTAGATGAGGAAGCTCCTTGGCCATGTCGTCCCCTGCTGCCGCTCCTCTCCAGGAGATGTGTCCCACCTGCACTCGCTGGGACCGTCCCTGGCACCTCCGCTCTGTATCAGCTCCAGCGCTGAGCCTGCATCCCAGGTGCGAAGGTCAGGGATGTTCCCCACCCCTGGATGCTTAATTCCTCCCCCAATACTCAAGGATGGCCGTAACTCTGCCCTAGGGCGGTGTCTCCTCGTCCAGCACCAGTACTTGGTATAGCTCCATGCTGTAGGAAAGCCGAGGCAGACTCCTCGGGATCCAGAGCCCCTTGCCAGAGGGGGATGAGCGGGCACCGGGCAGGAGCTCGCTGGGACAGGCAGGAGCCTGCCTGTGCAGGCAGATGAGTGCTGGCAGGTGGGAGGAAAAGCAGAACCTGTCCTGGGGACTGGGTGGAAAAGTCATTCAAGGAGGGAGAGCGAAAACACGGAAGGGGGGGGGGGAAGAAAAAGACCAGTGGGATCCTGGATTTACTTCATTCCTGGTTTTCTCATCTCACCGGAAAGGCAATCGAACTCCATCCAGCCTTATTGCAGCAAGCGCCTGAGCAGACAGTCCTTCCGAAAACAGATGGTGGCCCTCCATTCACACGCAACATCCCCAAACCTCCCGCAGCAGCACGTGTCTTCATCTCTCTCCAGTGTAATGTAGCCTACAGGGCACGCGTTGCAACCCGGCACCTCCTCCCTTCAGCCTGTATTTATCTGTCTCCATAGGGAATAAGCTTCTCCCGGTCCTGGTCTTTGGGAAGTTTGCGGAGTTTTTTTTGGTGCTAAAACTAAAAAAATGAGGTGAAGTGGAAGGAGCAGCATCCCCCCGCAAGCCGCCTACAGCACAGGAAAGGTCCTTCGGTGGAAAGCTGTGCCTGACGAGGAGGTGTCAAGCGGGAGCCCAGGCTGGCGTGTTACTGCTGCTCAAGAGTCAAAGAAAACCCCCAAGCCCCAAATTCAGCTCGTTCCCCCGTGAAAATCCCTTCGTGCCCCATGTTGCACGGCTGGGCAGCTCCGTCAGCAGTGAGGTGTGGGCGACTCCTGTGGAAGTTTTGGCTAGAGGTGGCTTTCCAACGGTTTTCCTATTAGCCTTGTAAAGGTAAATGAAGAAAGGATTGGCATAGAAGAGTAGGAAGGCAAGAAAAAAACTAAACTCTCTAAAATTTCATCAATAGGCGATTTGCTGTTACAGAAAGGCAGGAATTTATGCCCCGTGTTAAGCTCCTCATGGTGTGCAACCCACTTTTGGGGGTACTTAACAGCAATCATCATAGTCGTAGGAGCGGATGTTCTTTTTATTCTTCCCACCAGTTTTCAAGTGATGTTCTTGCGTTTTTCTCTGCCTCGGACACGACTGTGGGCGTTAAGGCTGCTCTGTGCCTCGTGCGATCCTCCTGCCCTTGAGACGAATCTCAACCCAACTGAACCACGGCGAGGGTTCGCTGGAGCGCGCTGCCGGAGCTTGCGGCGGGTTCTCCGCAAACGCCGCTCCCTCTGCCTCCAGTCGAGATTTGAACCGCGATTTACATCCGACAAGAAAGTGCTGCATCATATATTTAGGGTAAGGTGCCGAGTATCATTCGGGCTTGGCAACTGTGGGATTTAGGAGAAATAACGCATCCAAACTCCTCGGTTTCTTTTGTTTTATTGGTACTTACTCAGTCGCAGTAGTACACGAGGAAAATTGCTGAGGTCTAGGTGTGTAAGAAAAGCAGGATCAAGCCTCTCGTTTTGCACCTTTAAACTCTAAAGGCTCGGTTTTGCTCGTGGGAAATTCACTCATCCCTCGCATGCTGCTGCTGGCGCCGCGTCTGCTGGGCAGGGGTGGTGTATCTCCGGGTGGCGGAGGGACTCCAGCTCCGACAGGGAGTTCAGCCTGAACAACTTGCAGAGTATAAAATACTTCGACTTGGATTTCAAAAAGTGAGTGGCGCTCTGCGTCAGAGCTTCAGTGAAGTGGGTAAGTTGGGTGGTGGCCTCCTTTCCCCCATGAATTCTGCTGTGTGAGGTACCCCTCAGTAACAGGCGGTCCTGCGTTCTGCCGCCTGGCAGGCTGGCTTCTAGAAACTTGGTATTTCCAGGTATTTCAGCACCAGCATTTAGATACTGGTCTCTCCTTACAAGTTTTTGTATTTGTATTTAAGCAGCAGACAGACTGTCGGTAAGCCGTGGTTCGTGTGGATGCTCTTCCGAAAAGACAATTGCAAAAGCAAACGGAACGATGGCTCCGAGTTCACGGCTGGGAGGTAGGAACAAAATGAGGCTAAATAGGGATGAGTCAACGCAGCGATGAAGTGCCTATTTCTTGGTAAATAAGGGCTGGCTGCCGTTGCCCACTTGGAAGCCCGCGTGCCCCCGAGGGGTTTGGCAAGCGGTGATGCAAACTGATGAGTCACGGTTTAGAACAATAGTTTCTTCATGTGAAATGACTCAGGATAAAAGAAAAACAGGTTTTTCAAGAGGCTGAAGCTCATGAAGTTACAAAAAGGAATGAAATAACAGGACATCTTTAACCCTGTGTTGAAAGTATGAAATCTTTTTTTTTTTTTCTCAAGAGTAAGGCAGCGGTTGTGGTGGATGCCTGAGATCAGCGGATTAGATCGTGCCTGTTCCCAGTTAGCTTTCCGCTTTGGGAGCGTGCATGCAGACACCCCCAGCTCAAGAAAATGAATACCGTGTGTAGGAGCATTAAATATGATGTACATAACAGCGTCCCAGAGAACGCTGAATTGCGGTCATTTGCCTGCACCATCCTCCCTTCTCCCCCTCTCTCTGTCCCGTTCAAGGTTGGTCCCGCTGAGCGGAGGGCAGCTCCGCTTCCCGGCGGGATGCTGGCGGGGTGGGAGCTGTCTGGGGCCCTGCGTGGTTGTACCTGGCTGGAGTTCC
>VYXH01000461.1:356432-402608 GCA_013397275.1 Burhinus bistriatus | reverse complement strand
GGTTGTACCTGGCTGGAGTTCCCGTCCCACGTCTGCAGAAAATACTGCCTGACCTCTCCCCTTGCCCTGCCACGGACCAAACAGCATCCTCCGTGAACTAGAAGCTCTGCTAGGTACGATGCTCTACAAACCACACGTCCTCTTTGTTATAGGTAACCCTGTTTCCTCCAGCGAGGGTGGAATATGTTGCTCTGTAGTTGCCGTGGCCCCACAAACATCCATTTTAGGTAATCTGTAGAGTTTTATTGCAGGAATTCTCACCTGAGCAATCTGAATGCAAACATGTACAATTCTTTATTTTTTTTTTTAAGGATTAAATTAAATCAGAACAATGAGGTAAAGGGGAGGGCAAGCTACAGTCTGTCAATAAAAACACTGGAATCAGATTAATCCAGCAAGCCAAAAAAAAAAAAAAAGGTTTATTTCCTTTCTTGTGCCACATGTATTCACATGATGGGTAGCGAATTTCCCAATACCCTCCCTCAGCCCTCTGTGTCCGGCGCCTTGTTGAGTTTGTCTGAAGAAGGAGAAAGCTCGGGTCTTGCCCAGGGCTGGTGGCATCTCCCCACTCCCGATGGCTTTTAGTCAGAGTTCAAGTCGTCTTTTCAGCCAGCCACGTCCCTGGAGGTTTCCTGCTCTCACTGCTTTCCATCCATAGGTGGCAGCAGGCTTTAAAATCTTTAACCTCTCAACACTGATGGTTTTTAGGGAGCTCAGGGAGTTGTGCAATGATCTCCAGAACTTTGGCGCATGGAGCTGGTGTCAGAGGAATGAATTCTCTTCAAGGCACAAAACATCCTTTGCCGCTGTTTGCTGAATTGCTCTATGAAGACAAATCGCAGACGATCAAACTCAGGGGTAAGAAAGGGCAGACGAGCACCTATTTTGGGCAAACACATCCTTGCAATGAGCGGCGATTTTTGTCTGATAAGTTACCCAGGAAGAATGATGTGGTTAACAGCTTTCCCTCGCAAAAGCACGTGGATGCAAGAGGTCGCATTTGTGATGCTGATTTAAGCCGCTTTGCTCAAATATGGTTTTGCATTGTCTGTCTGTCTCGGCCTGCATTTGGGGGATCTCTCTTCTCTCCCCCGCGGTGATGCTGCCATCTGGGTCAGCCTCAGGTGGCATCACCAAGCGAGCAGGCTCAGCGCAGTGGGGACACGGGGACAGCTTGGGGCAGGGCTGCACGTGGAGTATGATCTGCTCCATGGTGATGATAACCCCAGCTGTGAGGGGCGCTCAGGATCTCCGGCACACAGGATCTCCATCCTGGTGCCTCCAGCTCCAGCAGCATCCCACTGTGGCTGCCCCGGCCTTGGCAGTGCCGTGAGCCAGCCCTCTTCCAGCCCCCAATCCCCTTCTGAGGATGGAGCAGGGAAAGGATGAAGGTCAGCATCAAGCTGGCTCTACTCCCAGTGGTTTTAGGTTGCCTCCCCTGCTCACGGGTCCCCACCAGCACTGCTCAGCACATCCCGGGGAGCGCGGTGCCACATGCCGAGCGTGCCGTGGTGACTCTTTCTCTCCAGTTTGCCTTTTATTTTCCTGTGCCAGGCTCACCCAAACGGATCAGACCGTGTTGACAAGGACCGGCCAAAAGCTGTGTCGGCTGCAGGCAGGGCTGGGAGGTCAGCGGGTTCCTTGTGAGGCCGGGTGAGGAAGGCACTTGTTTGGAGAAGGCAATGGGTCAAGGCTGCCTCCCAGGGTAGGAATTTGTTAAAGCATGGCTGGGCCACCACTGAGAAAAGCTCGGTGGCAGGCGCACACTGCTGCACAGGAACAAGGGAAACCCTCCATATATGTCATTATAATTCTCCTGCAGAAATTAATCTTCGCTTTGATTGAGAGATTGATTCTTCTCCACCTGCCCTTTAGCTGATGAGGTGTTGCTGGAGGACTCGCTCGGAAACCACAAAGGTGGCAGGATGTTTGACAGGCAGGAGAGCAACCCTAAGTGAAACCTTGCAAGCTGTACACAGCGCCTGTGGAAATTAAATAGTAATAAAATGGTAGTTACTGTCGTGCCTGTATGCACAGGGAGCTCCCTGACTCGGCCAGGAGGGAAGGCAGCCGAAGGGGAAGGAGAAAGCCTGGGTTTATGTATAGACCTCCTGGGGCTGCCGGCTCCTCTGGGAGAGGGAGACAATCGCAGAATCACAGAACGGTCAGGGTTGGAAGGGACCTCTGGAGATCATCTAGTCCAACCCCCCTGCCAGAGCAGGGTCACCTAGAGCAGGTTGCACAGGACGGCGTCCAGGCGGGTTTGGAATGTCTCCAGAGAAAGAGACTCCACCACCTCTCTGGGCAGCCTGTTCCAGTGCTCTGCCACCCTCACAGTAAAGAAGTTCCTCCTCACATTGAGATGGAATTTCCCGTGTCCCAGTTTGTCCCTGTTTCCCCTTGTCCTGTTGCTGGGCGCCGCTGGAAAGAGTCTGGCCCCATCTTCTTGCCACCCACCCTTTAGATATTGATGAGCATTGATGAGATGCCCTCTCAGTCTTCTCTTCTCCAGGCTGAACAGACCCAGGTCTCTCAGCCTTTCCTCATCAGAGTGGTGCTCCAGTCCCTTGTTCATCCCTCCTATAGTGGAGGGCTATGGTAGCCCTCCACTGGACTCTCTCCAGTAGTTCCATCACTTTCTTGAACTGAGGGGCCCAGAGCTGGACCCAGTACTCCAGATGTGGCCTCACCAGGGCGGAGTAGAGGGGGAGGATGACCTCCCTCGACCTGCTGGCCACACTCTTTTTAATGCCCCCCAGGATGCCATTGGCTTTTTTGGCCACAAGGGCACATGGCTGGCTCATGGGACAATACAGCATGTTTGGTTCAGCCACAGCAGATGCAGCAAGTGAGCAGGATCAGGCCTGGTGAGCAGAGGAGCTGGGAGAGGACGTGGTCTCCTCGCTGTCTTCTCCAGCAGAGAGGGAGCCCGTCCAGCTCTCTGCATGTGCCAGAGTGGACGCTGTGCTCAGCTGCACCTTGGGGGATTGTATCTTCATTTACAATGAAGCCACGTTTCCATCCTCAGCCTTCATTTTCTGATCCTGGAGGGAAAGGCACGTGCTGATTTGTATTTAACTTTTCCTAAGAACATGCTGAAATGTTTTACACAGCTTGCTCCCACAAGGCAAGGAGATGATTTCACTAGATGGGAGTGTAATGAAGGTGCCACCGCTGGGACGTGGGGATCCTGCACCGGGATTGGAGGCTGCCACACTCCCTGGGCCATTATCCCATGCTGCTGGCAAGTGGGACCTCTCTATCAGAAGGACCTGGACAGGCTAGATCGATGGGCCAAGGCCAATGGTGTGATGTTCAATAAGGCCAAGTGCCGGGTCCTGCACTTGGGTCACCACAACCCTATGCAGTGCTACAGGCTTGGGGAAGAGTGGCTGGAAAGCTGCCTGGTGGAAAAGGACCCGGGGGTGTTGGTCAACAAACAGCCAGCTGAATATGAGCCTGCAGTGTGCCCAGGTGGCCAAGAAGGCCAACAGCATCTTGGCTTGTATCAGCAATAATGTGGCGAGCAGGACAAGGGCAGTGATGGTCCCCCTCTACTCGGCACTGGTGAGGCCCCACCTCAAATCCTGTGTTCAGTTTTGGGCCCCTCACGACAAGACAGACATTGAGGGGCTGGAGCGTGTCCAGAGAAGGGCAACGGAGCTGGTGAGGGGTCTGGAGCACAAGTCTCATGAGAAGCAGCTGAGGGAACTGGGGGTGTTCAGCCTGGAGAAGAGGAGGCTGAGGGGAGACCTTCTCGCTCTCTACAGCTCCCTGAGAGGAGGGTGTAGTGAGGGGGGGTCGGTCTCTTCTCCAAAGTAACAAGCAATAGGACAAGAGGAAACGGCCTCAAGTTGTGCCAGGGGAGGTTTAGGATGGATATTAGGAACAATTTCTTCACCCAAAGGGTTATCAAGCCTTGGCACAGGCTGCCCAGGGCAGTGGTGGAGTCTCCACCCCTGGAGGTATTTAACAGACGGGCAGACGTGGTGCTGAGGGACATGGGTTAGTGGTGGGTTTGGCAGTGTTGGGTTGATGGTTGGACTCGGTGATCTTAAAGGTCCCTTCCAACCTAGGGGATTCTGTGATTCCACGATCCCCACGGCCCTTGCTCCGTGGCAAAGCTCTGAAGTGAAGCGCAATCGCTTGTTTACAGCCGTTAGCTGGCATTGCAGGCAAAATTACCCCTATTTTGACACCTCTCAGAAGCTAGTGGCGATGAGTGACGGCTCTTCCCGAGGAGCAGCAGCTCTGCTCAGGCTGCCGTTGACAGTTGTAGATGACAGGAATATGAGGGCTTAATTATTGTATAATTAAGTTGAAGTGATCATCTTATGTCTGTTTAGTGTCTAACATAAAATGAGCTGGTGATCTCGGTCTAGTTTGCAGTGGCCTTTGGTTAGAAACCACCAGCATGTGGGATGTGAGTGGGTGCTGGCAGCCTGGAGGGGAAAGGGGGTCGGGGAGAGGGATCCTGCCTGGGTGGTGGAGGCTGCGTGGGAGACTGGGCTTCTCTGGTGTTCTACCTGGATTTGGGTGGCTTTTTCCCTTCCCCGCTTCAGGAAATTCCCAAGGAATAATTTTCATGTCCAGATGACTGCGAGAACAGTGGTTCTTCATCCCTTGTAGTATAAAATGCAGATTTGTACAGGTTGCAGGGGTGTTGCTGTGCAGGCAGTGGCTGTCCTCGGAGCCAGGCTCACTGCGGTCCTGCCTGGCCAGAGGTGGGAAGGTGGGGAAACCCTCAGCCTCCATCACCCTCACTGGTCCCCAGCACCCAGCAGGAGGGCTCCCAGTACCCAGGAATACCAGCAAGAAGCAAAAATATTTGCAAAAAAACGCTATTCAAACCACCAGCTTCTTGGTAGCCCTCCAAAATCATGTTTCCTTGGAAATAGGGTTCAGAGGGTGGTCCCTGGCCAGGATGAGCACCTGCCTTGGCGATGGCTGATGCCACATGTTGTGACTGTAAAGGACATGAGTCAAGACCTCTCTCTCTTTCCATGTGGAAGTGTATTTTTTCAACCTTAAATTCTATGAATATAGTTTTCCCTGTAAGATATTCAAGGTAGCTGTGCCCGTAAGATACTCTCACAAGACTAAAAAACATTTTAATTTCAGGTAAATGCGGATGCTGGCACTGGCGGGATGCTCAGCCGAAACGCCTGAAAAGCTGCTGCGCCCACAGGTGGGAGCTGCATAAGGAGGCGCTCTTTAATCCAGCAGCTTCGACACAGTTTTGCTTTTTGGTGGTTGTTGATGCCATCCGGCCTTCTTTTCTTGTTTTTCTCAGCAAGAGCGGCGTAGGAAACGTTAGAACAGGTGTTAGGGCGCGTTTGTGTTTTAGAGGCATTTCACACTGCGGTTCACATCTGGGTTAGGAAAGCCAAAGAGGGGTACTGCAGGTTATTGTGGGGAAATTTACAGTTTAAGCATCGCACTTAATAGAAACCCCTTCTGCTCAGGCTTGGGCTATTACTGTATTATTCCCAGCCTCCATCTGTGCCTGCCGCTCCAACCCGCTGAGTGCCTGCAATTACTTCCAGAAGAAGTTCAACCTCCGTTTGGAAGCACCCGTATCCCTCTGGCTCAAGCTGGCCGCGGCTTTCATCCGAAAAAGGTCTCGAAGTGCTTTTCCAGCGGCGTGACTCTGAGCCGGGGGATGCGGCAGCTCCCGGGGGGGACACCCAGCTGCCGGGATGCTCTTTCCCCCGTCAGACGGGTGATGCTCAGGCTCTGCAGTCTCTATATTTATTTGCACGATTTCTCTGCCTAAACCACACGGGTAAGGAACTGCCACGCAGCTAAGCGGCATGTGTACCTAAGAGCCCACAAATTTCAGCGTCTCCCCACCCTTCCCCTGCGGTTTGCTGCAACGTTTGCTGAAATAATGGTTAATGCGGAGCTCAATAAAAGCGCCGAAGCTGGGAGCCCCTCCACGTGCGCGGCCGGCACCGCAACGGGCAATGGGACGGTTTCTTCAGCCGCTCCTAGGCTATCCCAGGGGGATGAAGCTGCTCTGCAGGCACTCGGTGTGATCCCCGTGGCAGCTTCAAACCAGCCCAGTGGCATTGCTCTTCCCAAAAATGCTTTCCCTGGCGCTGGGACATCTGCCTAGAGGTGGCAGTGTCCAGGCTGGAACATGCACCAGTGGTGTGTTCATCGGGACCTCTGCCAGTGACCTTGCTGGGCCTCATATTTCTGCAGAAAGGAGCAATTCCCACATTCTCCTACCACGAAAGCCATTCTCCTGTGCACAGCCCCGTATCCCTCTGGGTCACTCCTGCTCCAGTCCATCCCGGGGGTGGCTGGACTGGGCAAGCTGGAGTGAGCTGGGGCAAACGTGACCTGCAGCAGGCTGAGCGTTGCTTTTTCTGAGGGTTTTATTTATTTGTGGATTTATTTTGCCAGGTCCAGCCCAGATCCCACTCATCGGCTTGCCGAGTGGTGAGCCACCAGGATGGACGCATGGGGACAACCCAGCGTCATTTGGAGGAGCAGCGATGGCTCCGGCGTACTCTGCAGCGCGATGGCCTGCCTGCGGGGCTGGAGTGCCGCTTCGCCATCAAATTAGGCTTGAGAAGTCATAAAATTATGGAGGTAACATCTTCACACTGTTTTTGTCATCGAGCAAAGAACACTTCATGCACAGAGCACGGGGAAGCTGACGGTCCTCAGGCTGCAGCGATGCTGAGCATCCTGGTGTGCCTTGCGGGGGGGTTCTTGTCCCCCATCCCTGTCCCCATCACTGTCCTTGTCCCCATCCCTGCTGCTGGGGTGGGAAGGTGCTCAGCAGGGCTGTGGTGCCAGCGCAGAGCGGGCGTGCAGCGGCGAGGAGAAGCTCTCTTGGTGCAAAGCCCCTTGCCACCGCATCGGCCCCAACGCAAGCTGCGTGGAGAGCTGCGTGTAATTCGGGGAGGGGGGAGGTGAGCCCTGGTTTTCTCTTTCTGAAGCCAGCTGGCCCAGATCCACCACCAAAAAACCAACAACAAAAAAGAAAAAGCTGAAAAGCAGCATCCTTTCGAGCAGAGCTGGTGGCTGTCGAAAGTGGCGGTGGGGGGAGGAAGGAAGGAGGGGGCCAGGCGCTGCCGGGAAGCCAAACACGCTCATTTTGGCTGGCTCTCTTCAGCAGCGTGTGGGCAGAGCGCTGGGATCCTGTGTCTCGGTTGCAGAGATGACTCACGCGTTTCGTGGGGAAGATGATGGTGTCGGTGTTGCCGAGCGATGCCTTCCCCTTCCCCGGCTGAAGGTGCCGAAACTGCACCGAGGGAGAGGATGGTGCTGGGGAGCAGAAGGGCTGAGCCCTGGCTGGGCCAGGCAGCGCCGCAGGCTCCTCGTCTGGGTTGGGAAGGAGATGTTTTGTCCCCTGCCTTGATAATTTGGGGTTATAATTGCACATGCTGGAGTGGGAGCCGGGCATTCCCCGGTGCTGCTGAGCTGCACTGAGCTGCGTCAGGGCTCAGCTGTGTGGGGCACTGGTGTGGGGCAAAGCCAGCATGCAGGCTGGGGAATTTGGGCCAGTCATTAGAGGAGCAGAGCCGGGGCTGGGTCGGCTGCAGCAGTGTTTCAATCTGGGCTTTTCCTTTAGGTTTACATTTGACGGTGTCGCAGGATGAAACCTAAATTCCTCCGCGGAGGAGCTGAGCCTGTCGGTCCTCTTGGCTCAGGTCGGGTCCAAGAGCATCCTAAAAGGGGCTCCAGCACCGGTGGGAGGCCAGGCTGGGGAGCAGAGGGGACTGGCTGTCGGGGGTCCCAGGCGGTGAGCCGGTGTCAGCCCCCTGCAGCCTCCCCGCTGCTTCTGCTCCCGGCTGCGGGTGCGAGCCTCCCCCGGGGTTTCGGTGTTTCAGGTCTGCCCACCCCTCCCGCCCCAGCCGTGAGTTTCGTTCTGACTTTCAGGTTGGGATGAGTCAAAAGCTCAGAGCAAAATGGAGAGGAAACGGCTGCCTGCGGCAGGGTTTCCGCTTGGGCCACCTCGAGGGAGCGTCCTCGGGGGACACAGCCCTGCACCCCGTGCCATGTCCCACCACGGGGACACAGCCCCGGCCCCACGTGCCTTCCCGGGAAGGGCAAAGAGGCACAAAGCTGAAGGGATGGAGATGGTTTGTCAGCGAGACCTCTGCTCCTGCCCCTGACCTTCAGAGAGCTGCGAAAGCTTATTCGAGCTGGGTTTAGTCGACGGCCGAGTCTGGGAGATGTTTCAGTCGCTGCTGGGAGCTGACTCCTGGTTCTTTCCTGCCATTCAGTCCTGAGCTAATTCCTTAGTTATTTACCCCAGCGGCGCCACCCTTCAGATCCACGCAAGCCCCAGTCAGCAAACCTTTCCCCACTCCCCAATTCCCTCATTTCCAACAAATCCCTTTCGTTGATACGTACAGAAACCAAAAATGCAAAATGAGGTTGTAAAGGCATGACGAGTTCACTGCTGCTGGCCCCCGGCATCCCATCTCTTCTTCAGCAGCCAGCAAACACTACCTTCAGACTGGGAAATCAGCCGAAAGGTGATTTTTGCGAGGGTCCCGGCACGTGTCCTTCTAGCTGGCAGGCAGCGACGCCCTTGCCTCGCTCGGCCACGCCTTCGTTAGTGTAAGGTAATTCTGTTTGCTCAAGCAGGCGGTGTTGTCCACTTAATTGTGAGGAGACGGGAATCCTTAGCTATGCCAAAGATTTTATGAAAGTATGAAAAAAGCCGGCCAGCAAGCAGTCTTGTAAGCCGGTAAACGGCCCCTATTAGAGAGCAGAGAGTTACGCGGAGGTTAATATTTCATTCGGGAAATAAATCTGCTCTTGCTCTACGCAGTCCGTAAAAGCAGCCAGGCCCCAGGTACTCCCCGCAGATTAGCAGTCCCCAGGTGCCAGGAGTTTAGAAAAACCAGAGCCGCGAGGGTCAGGCTGAGACGTACCGGTGGCGTGTTGGTACCTGCCCTGCAGTATTTCACCCGCCCCCTAACAGACCCTCCAGCAGCGGCACCTCCTGGTACCGATGCAATTATATTTGGTATCTCTAATTTCTCCTACCTCCTGTGACCCTGAGTCTATACTGGGGCTCCCATCCCACCACTGAAGTCCCCAGTCTCTGGCGAAGCAGGAGGGGTCCCCACTGCAATTAATACGACAGGCACCAGCGCTGCCCTCCCCCTCTCCAGCTTCGCTTGTGCCCGGTCCCGGAGGAGCCGGGCTTGGCTTACGGTGAGGATGGGGCTGTTCCTTGGTGGTGTACTATCCCGAGGGTGACCTTCTCCCGTTGGGTGCGTTGGCCTCTTCCTTCTGCACCCAGAAGGGAAAGCAGAGCATCATCAGTGCTGAACAGAAACCACAGAGGAAAGAAAGGGGTGGGTGGGAAATCTATTGATTTATCCAGGCCGTTTCCCCAGAAATGAAGGCACAAATATTTTTCAGCATCTTGTCCGGTCTCTGTTTTAGTTTTGCTGAATCTCAGGGCATTGGGTGTTTCTGCCAGGGGCTGCACCCATCCTACCCCTGCGCTTCCCTGCCCTTCACACCTTGTTCCAGTCCAAAACAACCCTCTTGGTGAAGTTTTCAGCCTTCAAAAGTACCTTTAATTTTGCTCTTAAGGCACCTTAGCCAAAATTTGCCTTCTCTTTCACGAGGTTCAGAGAAAACCACCGTGAAAGAAGAGCAAGTTTACCATAACTCTCCTGTTACTTACCACCAAACCCAACTGCAACCTTGCAAGCTGAGCTGCCGAAGGGACGTTTCCACACAGACTTCGCTGGGTTTCCTGGCGGTTTGGCGCATTGTGCCCTGCATTTAACAGGCTCTTTTCCAGCTTTCCTGCTGAGACGCTGCCGAGACCCACAGGGGAGGTGGGCAGGAAGGGCTAGAGCAATAAAAACACCCAGAGCCAAACTTTTTTTTTCCCCTTGCAACTGCTCTACTCGTCCCGTGGGAAACACTCCGTTATCTTTTCTCTCCGTGTAGAACGGTCCCGAATACTCAGTGCGTATTTGCCTTGTCCCATACACATGTTGACATTTTTCATCCTTCTGTTATTACAGATGCTGCAAAGGCAATAACCCTGAAAAGTCGCAGCTGCAGATTTGTATCGCGCAGATAAGATGGTGTGGTTAAACAAGGAATCGCTCAACATCTAAATATGAGGTAAAAGGCAACAAAATCTGCAAGAACAAGAACAACACAGCGTACGGTACCTGCAAGGTTCGCATCCCCTCTCAATCTGGGCAACTTTGAACGGCCTGAGCTAGATAAACTAATTTAACTGCCTTTTGAAGTGCTGGAAAGAGCTCAGCCTGGCCAGGCTTGGAGAGGAGAACATCCCTCTGAGGTTTAAAGCTGATCTCTGCTCCTTGCTTTGCTCCCAGCGGCATTTGGTGAGGCATTCCATGGAGATTTGTAAGGGACAGGCTGAACAAATTACTTTGTAGGAAAGTTACTTGTCAGACATTTGCAGTCCCTGCTGAAGGACCATGTGGTGGGTCAGGTTTGCACCATGGCTGGGCTTCCCGGGGGATGCCGGATGCCGTGCCGGGCTGTCGGTGGAGTGCTGAGCACCTGGGCAGCTCTGCAGCTCCCAACCCAGTGTGGTTCCTGCTGCCCGTGCTGCTCGGCGGCTTTTCCCCACCACCCTCCTGAAGCATCTCCCTCCTCTTCCTCGGAGAAGGCGATGGCCCGAGCAGCCACCTCCCACTTGGCTCTTGCTGGGCACCGCGGGAACAATTTGTGCTCCAAAGAGATTTTCGGTTTACCTGCAACCGCTCACCGATGCTGAGAGTAATCTCTGTCAGCACTGCAGTTAAGCCTTTTCCCAGCTTGAGGGTGTCTTCAAGAGACAATTACATTTAGTTTCCACTGTAACACACGCTGGTGGCTGGTTGCTCCCAAACCAGCTGCGTCTCCGCTCCCTTCCATCCAGCTTCGCCTTTGCTGGATGGAAGGGAGCTGGATGGACGGGAGCTGGATGAAAACACCTTTGCAGGGTATTTCCCACCAGAGCTGCTCCCTCTGCTCAGGGTGGAAGGACCAGGTTTGCAGGGTTTCAAAGCTCAGGTCATGTTTTCCAGCCATAGAAGACAGCTGTGGGCCGGAGGTGGCAGTGACATCTCCCTTGGTGTTAGGTGGGGCAGTTACTTCATCACCACTATTTTCTAGCGCTCGGGAAGGAAAATACTGCACAGGCGTGGCAGGCAGGCTGGTGGGACGCCGAGAGGCGGCTGCGGTTGCTCTTGGTGCGGGGGAGGCACGGCCAATTCTGGCACCCTCTTGGCTCCGGTGCCATGCCGTGCCCACGCTGCTCCTAGTCTGCATTCCCGGAGCTCAGCTATTTATAGCGCTTCTTCCTCCTGGTGTATTTATACGAGCCAGTTTTATAGCTGTTGTCTAGCACACGCAGAGGACTGGGGAGATGCTTGCAGGCTTCCCATCAGAGGAGTGACCAAAGTCCTCATGGCTCGGCACACATCTAGCTCTCGCCGTGCCGATATACGGCGGCGCTGCTGTCCTGTGCCCAGCTGTGTGCCTCGGCATCCCCGCGCCTCAGAAAGCCTAAAAAAATCAGCCATGGGTGCCTTTTGCTGCTAGAGAAGAGCTGGCGATGAGGAGGTGATGCTTGGGGCACAGGGGATGGGTGTCCCCGACCTGGCTCCGGCCATGCTGCTTGGCTCTGCGCTGCTCCGGACGGTGGATTTACAAAGCTGATTGGAACCAGCTCGTTCCCCACAGGTCACCAGAAGCCAACCCTTCAGGGGAGCCGGCCCACCCCAGGGCTGTGTGCTGGTCTCTCTGGGTGTCGGGGGCTCCGGTGTCCCCCAGGATGGCACCTGGCTCAAGCTGCCTTTGGGAATGCGTGGCACAAGGACTGGCATCCTTGCTGCTATGCCTTTATCCCCCCAAACTTAGTCATTTTAAAGCTGGAGCTGTGAAAATTGCCGATTTCCCTCTTTTAGAAATGCTTTATTGATCCTGCTTGCTTATTAAGGGCAGGAATTTATCCCCTGCCTGCCGGCCCCTCTGCGCAGCGGGAGCGTTATTTGTGGTCTCCCATACTACAAACACCTATTTTTAGCAGAGTGTTCTTGGAAGAGGTTTTGGTACCTTGTTTTCCACAGGGAATTCTCTCGCTTTGCAGGGTGCCGGGAGCTGCTGGTAGTGCTCCAGCCTGCGCAGGGGGATGCTCGGACGGAGGCAGAGCACGTGGCAGGTCCAGACCCGCGTGGATGACCGATGTCCCTCTCTGATGGCAGCAGCGTCCTAAACAAACACAGCATCTCCCTCCTGAGAATCATTTTCCCAGGAGTTATGGCTGCAGATGTGTTATTTCGCTTTTTGACCTGCCTGCCTCCCAGGAAAAACTCCGTTTCATTGATCAGACCGTTTCAAGCTCATTGCAGGGCTGCTAATGACCAAGCCATAACAGCGATATTTTAACCTCTGCGTTTTCTCCTAGTGTTGAGTGTCAGCATTATAAAGTACCACTTAAAATACAAGCACAGGCAGCCAGTTATTTTAATCTTTATTGCATCTGAATGTACAGCAGCCAGTCCCGAGCAAAACCAGTGCGTCTGATGCTCAGCAGAGTGGGTTCGGCTGGGAAATGCCATCCCACCGCTTTGGGGGAAACTCCATCCCACCCCTTAGGGAAACTCCGTCCCAGGGCTGCACACATCAGCTGAGCTCAGGGACACCCCCAGGGCTCATTTCTGAGGCCCGCAAGCAAAACCAGCCCCCTCTCATCACCCCAACTTCCCCACGCTAATCCGCCACGAAGAAAACCCTGCACATCGCACCGCCAGTCTGTTTTTAACTTGGGTGTTAAATGAACAGGGAATGAGTTCGTCAAGCGGCGTTTGGGACGGGCAAGACGTCAAGGCAGAGGCAGCGCTTGTGAAACCCAGCTGGTTCAGCCAGGGTCGGTGCTGGCTGGAGCGGGATTTTTCCCTTGTTTTGTGGGTTAGTCATAGGTTTGTTTATTTTTTTTTTTAGAGGTTGGTTTTGTTTTATTTTTTTCTTATTCATCTGTTGCAATCACGGCAGACACATCATTTCACAGCCCTACATGGAAATCCAAGACCAAGGAACTATTTTTAGCACACAAAATGTCTCCCCTAAATGTATTAACTTTGGAAGAGTAAATATTAAATATACTCTCATCACATTAGAGGCATTTATGCAGAAGAACAGCACCGGCATTTTTAATGGTTAGGGGAAATTATGTTATGCCAGTAGCACTTAATCAAACACAATAAAACGAGATCTTACTGTAATTCTTTCAGGATAAGTTGGAGGGAAATTAATTCATTTTCACATCCGTCGATGATAATTTACTGACACTGGGGCATATTTACCCCATTAGTATTTATGGTGGCACTTGCAATCCTTATGCAAAACATATAGGGGACAGCCTAACATTTATTTTGCACTTAAACTGAAATGTTTCTTCCCCTGCTCGCTGCTGATCGAGGCATTCGGCACCATCTGTGGTGGCGGTACTATAGGCAAACCCCAAGCAAGCACCATAGGGAAACCCGATGTGCTATAAATGCCTATAAATATATGTTTTTTTAATAAGAATGGCTTTTTGTAACTTTTTGGGGGAAGTATTTCTCAGGCTGGGCTGTAGAAGAAGGATGATGTGATGCTGCTGGTGGAGCCCCAGTGCCCCAGGGCTGGCTGTCCCTGCTCTACTGGGTGCCTGGAAAAACAGCAGTGACCCCAGTGGCTGGTGGCTCGGGGACTGGTGCCACTGGCTCTTGCCTGAGCCGGAGGTGACAGGCAGTGGGGCACTGCCCGGGTTTGGGTACCCAGGGTTTGGGGCTTGTCCTCGTGGAGCTCCTCGCTGCAGCTCGCTCCTGCAAGAGCCAGCTGGTCGGGTTAGAAGGCGCTTTCCTAAAAAGAAGGATGCCAGAAATACGGAGCGGAGCTATTGTTGGTGGATTGGTTTCGTTGTCATCTCGGTTATTGTCTCTCCTTGAAATGGGCTCTCTGGGAAAGGAAAGGATAAATGGAGGTGACGTAGGCCTTTTAGTTATCCAAAAGTTTCTTCTCTCTTCCTTTACTTCCAAGCATTTGGGTTCCATTTCCCACGCCTATTCCCAGGATACATCTAGCCAGACCATCCCAGCCGTCTCTGGTCTAATACAGGTGCCAGTGGCTGGGATGCATCTTCCCAGGAGTTTGGCTAGCTTGTTCTTTCATGAGGCTCAGATATTTTGGAGACAAAACTCTTGCTGGTTTGTAAGGACGTTGTCCCACGTTCCCCAGCATCAGACCTCCCAGGCCTGGCCGTGCTGTGCGTCATCCTCCCTCGGACATTTTGGGAGTATCGCCAGGGCTTAAGGGGTAAATCAGGGGAGTCAAACCAAAGGGGTTTTCTCCAACCGGGAGTACGGCGGGCTGGCCTCGCTCCCTGCTTTGTGAAATCGAACCCTTTAATATCTCCCTGCCTAGAACAGGTGAAAAACTTGGTACAGAAGATGACTCTTGAGCCAGCTCTGGCCAGACGGGTTCATCCATGATGCTGCGGCCATCGCGTCTGCGCTGTGGGGCTCCGTGGACCAGCCAGGAGTTCGAGTTCATCACTGGGATGCCTTGGGCACTGCGAGCAGTAACACAGCCCAGTAATAAAACCCTCAGTTTGCAATAAACTCATCCTTTGCCTTTTCATTTAAGAGCAAAATGTAAGGCTGTGGTAGTTTAAAGGTGGATTTCCTTCTCTCCTTCCCCCCTGCCCCCGAAGACCCATCTCAGATTGATGGTTTTAGTGCCTTCTTCACTGTGCACTATTTCCCTGATTAATCACTTCGGTAATAAATTGAACAAAGTATGTCTATTAAATATCTCATTTCCCTTCAGCAGCTTGGGCACTTGGTCAATTTTACAGAGGGAAAAAAAAAAAAAAAGCGCTAGGAAATGCCGAAGAGGCAAGACAAAAAAGCTGATGGCCAACAACCCCTCGATGACCAACTGCCTGCCCAGATGAACTGGCCGCAGGCTAACGGGTCCCACACCTCAGGGCGGGGGGGTTTCCCAGCACCCAGCCCCACCACCCAGCTCGACTATTTGCTGAAATGGAGTGACACCCTTGCCCGTGGCCTCCGAGCACCCTGCGCGTGTGCGGGGAGACGGGGGTCCCGCTCAAGCCCCAGTTTTTGAAGCTGCCTGGATGAGCCCTGCCTCTCCCACCGCGCTCGGCAGGTGGAGGTGCCGTGGAGGGGCAGCCCCGGCACCTGCCTGCCAAGCAGCGTCTTCCAAACAGCAACACGTTGCCGTAGTATTTTGGATTTCACGGCTTGCTCGCGCTCCCGCGAACAGCAAACGTGAACAGCGTGTTTCCCCGCTCCTCCGAACCGCCCGTCTCGCGGCGGAGCCTTCCCCTGGGTGGTTTTGCTCCAAGTCTGCAGAAGAAGATTCAGACCTCCAGGAGAAAGGTGGTTACCTCGAATTACAGAAACTTTCAGGCGCAGGGGAATTTGCGAGCACCCTCTTGCTTGGGGTCTCCCCTCCAGCGGTGACAAATGTCTCCAGCCGCGCTCCCCAAGGGCTCGCCGAGGTCTGGCAATGGAAATGTAAATGGCAAGGCAATGGAAATTCAGAAATTTGCTCTTCACAGGCAGACAGCGGCAGGACCGGACCAGCTCCGCATCCCCACGCACCGAGCTAGCATCCCTTGGGATGCTCCAATGGTCTGCTCTGGTCCCCGGGTGAATTTGCTCTGCGTGACCGTGCTCACTACACCGAGACAGGGGTACACAGAAAACACTGCTTTATTGACTGCATTTGCCAACACATTGAGGAATGCAAAGGGGGGTTTTTTTCATAAGCAATGGGCCATGGTCCCAATGTGTATTAAAGCATACACTGTATCTAAACAGGATGAAAATAACGGCAGACAGAGCTATTCCAAGGCAACACAAATAGCATGCATAATACAGTCTCACACAGAACGAGTTTGATAACATTATATTGCTTTAAGGATTAACTAACATGGAAAATGTACAAAAAGGAGAAATAGGTTTTTGCATTAATGAAAAATACATTTTTTTCTCTACAAAGGAATTTCTAATACAAGAAAATAAATATTGCAACATAAGCCAAAAATAATTTAAAATTGCTCTTTTCAATATATTTTCAATATTTCTCTTTTATATTAACAAATGGCACATCACGTTCTTTGAAACAAAGAAAACAGAAGGGTTTCTCCTCCTGCAACATTCATATCGTTTCCTGTAACTGATGTGAAGTGGGTCTGTTTTGTGTGTGGAATGGCGCAAACTGCGGGGGGATTTCCTTAAAGAACAACCAAACCTCACGCCCTGCCCTGCAGCAGCATCTTCCTGCTGGCGGCTGCTCCTGCATCCCATTCCTGCATCCCGCATCCCGCTCTCGCCTCCCGGCTCCGTTCTGCCCCCAACCTTAGCTGTGGGACCGCAGGCATGCAACCCCGTAAAATAGGTTCAAGCAAAAAAAAATTAAAAAAAATTTAAAAAAAAATTAAAAATTGGGTGTGAGGAAGCTGGGTGTGTGGAATCGGAGCTGCCCTCGGGAAACCCCGCAGCCGTCGGGGCTGGGGTTGATTTTGGGGCTGTTCCATGGTCAGGGTGTGATGCCGTTTGCATCCTCATCTCGACTAACACGGCTGCCGCTTCTCCAGGGAAACGGCTGCTCTTACAGTGCAAATGTCCATTCCTGCAGTTTATACATCTTAAAAGACAACATTTCTCTACTAAAATAAACCCTTTTATTTATTTATTTATTTTTCTTCTTTCTATTCATTTCAAAATACATTTACAGTAACATCAAAAATATTTGCCTTGTGCATTTTCTCTCCTGAACGCCAGGCTCCCCTGCTCCGAGGCGAGGTGATGGCACGGATACGCCGGGCAGGGGATGCGCCGGGGTGGCTGCAGCCGTCCCGCTGCGGTCCAGCCCTCCCGAGAGCCCCTTTCCTCCGTGGGTGCCCCTTTTCTCCTCTCTTACTCCCTCCATCCCATTTTTCTCCCCGGGTTTGACGTGCCCCACCAGCCCCCTTTAGCTTTCCCCACCTAAACGCTGTCTTCCCGATGGCAAAATCCCATGCCTGCCGTTTTGGGAGCGTTTCGAACTGTTTTATTGCCTGGTGCTGGCGGTGCCGGGTTGGTTGTTCTTTAAAGTCTCCCCCTTTTTGCTTTCCTGTACTGAGAAGACAAGTGGTGCGGAAGCTGATGAATGGAGCTGTGTACAGTGAAATTTGTGGATTGCTTTTTTTTTTTTTTTTAACCATAATTGAGTGAAGCACACGGAAGCAAGATTCATTAAAAGGCAGCATATTGATTATTGTTATGACTCTTATACTAGGATACTGTAGCTAAAGCTAGCAAGCCTGATAAGATAAACTAAGTCCTATTTACTGTATTTAACATTATCTGAACATACTGAGCCTTAATTAATGAGCAGATTTTCACTTCCAACCTCAATGGATTACGCTAATTTATAACAAAGGTGGTTCCCGTTTTTGTTGGTTTTCTGTTGGTTGGCTGGTTGTTTTTTTTTTTCTTTTTTTTTCCTGCTAATAACTTGTGTAACATTTTCCCCATCTGAGGAAGATTCCTTCCCCAGGCATGGTCAGTCTCAGCCGGGTTTAGTGTCGGGCTTAGCCAGGGCTGGGCACGGGCGCTCGGCGTCCGACCCGAAGCCCCCGCCGCTCCCCATGCCTGGGGTGAGCTAGGCTGTCATCGCTGATCTTTGCTGCAATTTTATCACTAATAAGGACTTTGGAAGGCGGATAAAGATGATCTACTCTAAAACATCAATTGAAGGAGTCTCAGAGTTTCAAAAGAAAGCTCACAGTGAAATGAGCAAAAAGCATCGGAAATCAAAACGGCAGGATGCGGTCTCGGAGCAGCAGCATCCCTTGGAGCAAGCTTGGAACCTAACGCCGCAGCAGTGTGTTATGAGTGTGTCTTTAGTCCTTTGTTGCTAAATAACTTCCAATTTTTTTCATAATGACAAGTTTCCGGTTTCTGGCTGTGCTGCTTGACTGTCAAAATATTCTTTGGCATCCACAAAATTATTTGACTGATTGGTTTGACAATTGCAAGGGTTTTTTGTTTAGTGATGGGTTTAACCGGTTGCAGAAGTGTCCCAGGTTTGGTTTGGTTTTTTTTTTTTTTTTAGGTTTTTTTTTTAAACATTTTTTATTTTTAAAAAACAACAACAACAAAAGTTTCAGTGAATTCCTTTTTTTTTTTTTGTTCCCTGAGCTCACACTGGGGTCACTCCAATAAAACACGTAGCACGACTTAACTGTGACCTTTGAAGCCAAAACCGAAGTAATGGTGCAATTAAGTGCAAACATGGAAATTCGCCTGACTTGTAGGTAACATGGGCTTTTAAACAACATTTAAGGCTTACTGGGGACATTTTATGCATTAAATTATTGTAATACTTATAATGTCAGCTTCTGTGAATCACCCTCCCACAACAAGTCAACCGCTTGTAACCAGGATTTAAGAATACGGGGGGGGGGGAAAAAAAAAGGATGGGGAGGAATAAATTCACCATTTCCATTGTAGCGTTTAGTAGGAACACAAAATGGTGAAGGCAAGCGTTTCCATTTCCCCTCGGTGACGGTACGTTTACCCCCGGGGCCAAACTTTTCGTTGTGCAAAGGGGATTTCAAAGGTGCCGCCCCGGCACGGTGGGACCACGGCAGCCCTCGGAGAGAAGCACGGGCAGAAAAACTTCGCTCAACCTCCCGGGTTAAACCAACCCCGACTCCTCACGGTGCTTTTAAAGGATGTTTTTCTCCTCCATCCTGCCCCACGTTTCCGGTTCCCAGCTTGCTGAGAGCCGACCAATTCACCTGAGTAAATCACTTCAGTTTTTCTGACGACCTCAGCGGGGCCGAACACCGGCTGCATCCCACGGGGCAGGGACGGGGAGAAATTTTGCATCCTGGCCGCGGGACAGACCCCCACCAGATGGAAAAGTGAGGGGAAAAATAATGACCGAGGCTTTTTTTTCTTTTTTTTTTTTTTCTTTTCCTAAAAATAGAAACGTAATGTTGCTCTCTTCCACCCCAAGCGCTTTCCTCCAACAAGCTTTTTGTGCTTTAGTCATTATTTATTTTAATATCGCTTATTTTGCTTCCTCGTGTACGCGCACACAGGCGGGTATTTACTTCCCCTCCCGCAGCTGGCCGCTACCGTACCCTCCGCTCGCTCCCTGCTCCGGGGGCAACCGTCCCGGGCAGAAATCTGCCCCTCGTTTAATAATGCCCATTAATTAAACTGTCATCCCTGCAGAAAGCACAGGTACCGGCACCCTCTGCCCTCTCGGCACCCTCGGCATCGGTCCTGCCAGGCGCCGGCTCACGTTCCCGGGAAGTGGGGTTACGTCGGGGAGCCGGGGAGGGACCACTACTGTCACGGTCATCGATGTCGGTGAAGCTGAAGCTGGATCTCAGGCGTATAGAGAAGAGAAAGACAACAGTGCCGAATTTCCAACTATATACACATATTAAAAATTCCCCTTGCTATGATACCAGGCAGGAATTGGACATGGCAGTTGTAACTGGGTTGAGGCCTCGTCGAGCCGGCGCGGTCGGGAGGAGTTAGGATGCCAGGATGCTCATCCTGACGATGTCCTCGCCGGCCGCATCCAGCTGGCCCCGCTGCGCCCTGCCGCCGTGGGACTCCCCGTCCGAGTCGCTCATCTCTGCGTCGGAGAAGTAGCCGTCCGTCTCGGTGTCGAAACGACGCAAGGGAGCTCCGCCGGCGCCGTCGGGCTTGGGGGGCTGCGACCGCCGAGTCCCTCGGCTCTCCTTTGGTAATTTGAACCGCACGACGGTTTTGGGGCTACCTACGGAGTCAGGCACTTTGGCCGCAGGGCTGGGCTCCGGCTGAGCGCAGCGCGGCGTCTCCTCCTCCTCCTCCTCCTCTTCCTCCTTCTCCTCCTTGCTGACGCAGCCCCTCGCCCCGGCGGGGGGGTGAGACTCGCCGGCTTTCGGAAGAGAGCCCTTCTTGGCCGCCCTTTTCACCTCGCCCATCCCTTTGCGGTCGGTGGGAAGCTTCGCCACCCCTTTCTCCGACTTGCTCGGTCTGGAGTCGGGAGCGGAGGGCTTGGTGGCATCATCCGACAAGTCGCTGGCGTTGTTAGTCCAGGGCTCCGAGCTCTCCGGGTGGCTCCCACCCACGGCGGGGGGGCTGCTCCTGGGCAGCTTTTTCTTAGTGTTCGTTCTCGTTTTGCTTTTCACTTTCTTTGTGGCCTCGCTCTGCTTGAACGGAGACCTGAGGGAATGGTCCATCATGAAGCTCAGCAAGGTCTCCTCGTCCTGGAGGAGCTCCTCGGAGAGGCCGGGGGTGCTGTCCTCGTGGTGGGCGTTGTTGAGGGACCACTCGCTCATGGCCATGTTCTCGGCGGTGATCTGGACCGACTGCGCCAACCAGCTGTTGAAGAAGGTCCCGTCGATGGGGAAGGAGGTTGACAAGCCTGGAAAAAAAACCAAAAAGGGGAAGATTGCCTCAGAGGTCAGGAACAGCCACGCTGCCCTTTGACACCGCCACCAACTTCACCAAAACTCCCCGGCACCAGAGAAACACTCAAAAGATCAACCATAACGCACCACAGCGGGGCACAGCAGAGCCTTTACTCCAGCACTAATGCTGAATTTGGGGTCTGCTGAGGTCACAGCACGACCCCAGTGATCCCCAACACCCAACACTCCGCAAACCTCCCCGGATCGAAACGGAGCATCCTTCTGCAGCGAAGATGCCAAGCCCCAACCCAGCCCAGCACGGGTGGAAAACACGTTCCTGGGCAAAGGCAGCAGGACAGACAACCCAGGTGTGAGCCTAAAAATTCAGTGACTGCTGCCAGAGTGGCACTTGTGCCCAGGCGAGGGGCGACAGGTTCCTGAGCCAGGCGGTCAGTGGGGTGTCGGGACCGGTGCTAAATCCGCGTGCAAAGGCAGGGAGGGCGGGAGGCAGGTCTGAGAACATCTCTGAGTACTTGAGAGGTGTGAAAACGGAAGAAGGGGAGCGGAGATGACAGGCTGGAATGGAAAAAGCTGAAAAACTTATCTCTGAGAGCAAAAGCAAGCCGTGTGGGCTGGGCTGGGTCCAATGAGCAAGCGGAAAGGCGCATACCTGCACAAGCACAGGCGATTTTAATCCCTGTAACCGAAACCCACTGGTTCAACACCAGAGCTGGTTTTATGGACGGAGGGAAAACTCCGTTCGATTTTTGATTTCAGGTAAGAGCTTTCCTTTTAAAGCACTCGGTCTTGCAACAGAAAGGGGAAAAGAGCAGTGGGATGGGCAGGGTGACTCACGTCCGCAATGTTTGCCGGTCTCGATGACAGCTTTGCATCACCCTCCCCTGCGAGCAGCGATAGGGGATGTGACCCGACACCTCCACGCTGCGTGGATGAGCCACCACCGCAGGGAGGGGACAAACAAAACACCCTGCGCAATGCCAGGGCTGCTCGAGGGCGGCACTGGGAAGGTCGGTCAGGACAGATCCTCCCCTTCAGAGGTGACACTGGCAAGGCGGCAGTCCCTTACCTCCTGGCAGGTGACCACAGTCCTTTTGGAGAAGATGGCCTCCCACCCTGGCAGCAGCCCAGGGGAGGGAAAGCAGGAGCAGGGATGAGCTTAGGGCATCGTGTGGTACCCAGGCACCAAACAGCTTGAGGTCTTGCCGGCAAGGGCACTGCCAAGGTCGCCTTCCCCCAGCCCTTCTCTGATGACTGCAGCCCCAAGCGACGCTTCAAGCTCTTTATGAAACCCAGGAGGTTACAAGACCCTGGTGAAGCTTTGGGTCGCCTGCCTGGTTCCCCAGGCTCACAGTATTGCAGCTTTTCTCAGAGGCGCCCCAGCCCTCCATCATTTGACGGAATTTTCCCCAGAAAAACCAAAGTTTCTTCAGCTGAGAACAGCGCAGAGACAGGATGAGTCCAAGAGCCCCATTTCCAAAGGCGCTCTTGCCTAAAACCCAACAGCTTTGAGATGAAGAGAAAGCAGCAGAGTCGGGGCGAGCAATGGGCAAAGCAGAGCAAGGCAGGGTGGCCCAGACCCCCAACCTCCCACAGAAACTCTCTGTACCCCCAGGAGGGTTTTATAGCACCCCCAGACTGTCCGAGAGCCCTGCGGAACCAGTACACCCACGGGGCAGCTGAGCACGTATGGACTCATCACCTCCAGCCCCACATGCTGGCGGAGGTGACAGCGCCAGAGGAAGTCAAACAAAAAACCCAATTCCATGCAAAAAAACACATGCGGTTTTCAAGGATCATGTCAAACAAGACCTTTTGGTTCTGTTTTTTTTTTTTTACTTCCCCCCAGCCCCGTCTGCTGCCGAGCAGGGAAGGGAAGGGAAGAGCCGGAGGTGGGTGAAGCATCCGCAGAGCCAGCCTCCATCTCCTCACCCCCCGAGCACATTCAAGAGACCAGCCGCGCTCTGTGCCTGCCTCCTGGATGCTCCTGGACCACCGGCACAACCAACGCAACCACACGGTCCTTGGACAGCATATGCCATGAAAACGTACAGCCCATGTGCCGTATTCACCATCGGTGCGCAGCAGAGAAGACACGGGGGATCAGCCCTACTGTGGGGTGGGTAAGTCTGATTTTATCACCGGAAAGCAAAATCACGCTTCAGCAGCACGTCACAGGGTTTGTGACGCTTTCTCCCAATCCGGGCGCAAGCCCTGGGGCTGCGAGGGGCAGATTTTACACCCCTTGCCCCACCAGGGACTACGTCTCTGACGTCGTCTCTCCCATAGGACCTCGGTAATTCAGGTTGATGCCCACAAGGGAGAGATGGAAGAGGTTCCCACGGCCTCGGGTGTAACTCCACCGTGTACGTGCAGGAGGGATCAGGGGCTGGGACTCTTAACCCCGCTCCCCGGAACAGGGAGCCTCCAGCGGCACGGGTCAACTCTTTGCCCATAAAATCAGACTTACCCAGTTGTCCCAACACAGTTTCGTTGACTGATTTCCTTTTCTCTTTCTTCTCAGGACTATTTTTTCTACCATCTCTTCCTTTCCTTCTTGGGTCACTTTTCTTACCCTTTGTCTTCTTCCCAGTTTGTTCTGGCATTTTTTAGAAAAAAAGGAAAACTCCGTGTGAGACGAGGCATCAGGGATGCTGCGGTGAGCAAGTTCCCCTGGGGCACACCCCCGCGGTGACGACCTGGATCAGACCTGCAAACAACTCCAAGCCGAAGGGAGAACAGCGGCCGCTTTTTGGCCAACTGCAGGCTAAGGTCTCTACATGTTAAGAAAATGTGAATCCCGCAGGTTATATAAAAAAGAGGTTTGGGGCCTTGGACATGAACTTAGCATGGCCACAGGAGCAGTCCCACCGAAGGCAGGGGACTCGCTGGAGACCCTACAGCCACCGACGTGTCCTCCTGGAGCAGAGCTTTGGGTTGAGGACCTGCGGGAGCAGCAGGAGGGAGTAACGCCAAACCCTGCTCAGACACCTTCCAGGAGACATGGGGACCTCCACACCCGGCAGCGTGTCACCCACCACCGAGAAGAGCGTCTCCTGGAGGGATTCAGCTGCAAAGCACGTTTGACAGCAATGCTACCGGCAGCGTTTTTAAGCAGACCTTGGTTTGATTTGACCTTTCGGCCATAGTAACTGCTCGCACTCGTAAAAACAACTCAAAGCTATAAAACTTAAGCAGTGTATTGGGCATAATTAAATGGAGTAGGAAAGATGACCAGCATCACCTATGGAAAGCCAGGGATATAACTCCTAACTATTCAGCTAAAAATCAGTATTTCCTCAATGGCTTTGAACTTCTACTGGATTTATTCCTCTTGGGTAAACAGGACAAATACCCTATAAAAGTACGACTTGTATCGCCAAGCAAAATACTTCAACAGTTTTTACTTACTCCGTTAGGCCATTCTCCCGCAGAAGTCCATGCTAAAACTTCTACTGATTTTCAGAAGGGTAAAGACACTGCCCTTAAACCAAAATGTGGGTGGCCGATGGAAACGGAGGGGAGACACGCAGTTTTTCAGAGTCTGGCCCATAGGTTGAACCTGCGCAAGCCGCGCAGCTATCGGAGCAATGATTTTAAGGAACGAGTCGGTTTATTGGGTCAGCCGGCAGCAGACCTGCAAACAGCCTCGGCAGAGAGGCCGTGGACTGGATGGGTCCGAGGGAATAACCTCTGCTCTCCCCTTGCTGCGGCAGTGGAAATGTACTGGGCGAGCAGGGGAGGGAATTCGCATTGCACCTGCCTGAGCCTGGATTAACAGAGGATTTACAGTCCCGGGGTTGCCAAGCCAGGAACCCCTCCTGACCAAAGGACTCGCTGGAAGGAAGAAAAGCAAAAGCGAAATTGGTATTTGCTACGGTCCTGCCAAATAACTGGAGAAAGGCAGACACATTTTTCACTTCGCTTACAAAATGAAAATCTAACTTCGTTTAGACAGCACAATGCGGCTACAGAGAAACCCGAGCGGTACTTTTTGAAGAGGAACCTGTCAAAATAGTAGACGTGTTTCAAAGCCAGACAGTGTTTACTTTCCACTCCATGCAAGAAAAATACAGGGGAGAGGTGGCTTCATTTTACACAGGCAGTTCTCACTAATTTTATTAAAAATCTCCTGCTTAAATGATCATTTGTCAGCAGGAAAAATAAACCCCTCCAGTTTTGAGTTTTCTGTGGGAGCCGTTCCAAAAAAAACTTTGGGCCAAAACCATCTTTGGAATAACCCCAACAGATTTCAGTCGATGACCACCGTCACAGCCGTTAAAAACTGGCCTCATCCAGGCAAAATAACGGAGACTTCTTCCTTTCTTCAAGAAACCCCAGACACGCAGAGCAGCCCAGTTGGGAGCTGTGGGGAAGGGGATGCTACAGGCACCGTCCTCCCCGCTTTCAAACCAGTCAGCGCTTCCTAATGATGGAAAAGGCAGCAGCGAGTTATCCATAGCTTTGGTCCCGCCGGGTGCCCAGTACGTTTAGCTCTGAGTGTCGCCAACTGGCATGGCACGGCTTAGCAAACGCCTGGCTGTTGGGAGCGCTCGGTAGCCTCGGGGTGTATAATGGTGCGTGTTCGGGATGGGACCGGGACGAGACAGCTAGGGGCTGAAGCAGAAAATAAACACAACGCTGCTTTCCATGGCTCTGCTGCGCGCTGCCGCGCACGGGTGGCACGGGCACGGCTGTGTAGCTGCCACGGGAAGGGCAGCTGGAGGCTGAGCTCCTTCACGCCGGCCGCCCCTCTGTGCCCTGCTGCCGCCGGCCCCAGCGCCTGCTCCTGCCATCGGGCAGGACCTGGAGACCAGCGGGAGGACCACGTGCTGCACTGGGGAGGAGGTATGTACCGATGCTGCGCTCTTGCCTGCACTGTGACTGTCACAGCTAACCGGGACATCCCCTCTTCCCACATTTGGGATCGCAATTTATGCCCTGATGCTATGTCCCGGCAAGGGAATTTTTCCTGAGCTTTGGAGACCCTACGCATTGATGCCAAAAGGCACTTGGGTCCCTAACGTCCCCCTGGCATGGGAAGGACCCAGATGCCCAAACCACCTGGAGATTCCAGGACCCAAATTCCCACAGCCAGGCCCTTTCCCTGGCAGCAGCGACTCGTGGGAGCCAGGTCCCAGAGGCAGCAGTCCCTGCTCAGGCTCAGCGAAAATACCGATCCTGGGAGAGACGAGCAGCTCAGCTCGGTCAGTTCAGAGCAGAAAACGAACTGGCAAACGCCAACCATTTGGGGCAGGAGAGAAGAACACCTGCATCAAAACGTACGAAGCAATTCCCCTGCCTGCAACACCAATCGCCGCCCGAGTCACCCTCTCACCGCAGGTTGGTCTCTCATCACTCACCTTTAGGCAGAACGAACACCGTGGTAATGGCAGTTGTGCTCCCCCCCTGCCCCCGCCGCCTACACAGGCAACATTTTCAGGAAGGGCAATGGCATAGCGCCGGCGCTCGGCGGTGCAGACAGCCCCCGAACGCCAGTGGCAGAGCCCTGACACATCTCCCTCGTGCTGATCGGCATCCCCACCCTGCCGGGGAGGGTCCCGGCTCACCCACCCCAGCCGTCCCCGGGAGGAGCTGCCGACTCCCACCCCATCGCTGCATTAGAGAGAGGGTCGGGCATGTGCCAGCGCCTGGACTCCCCGAGGCATTTCGGGGAACGCAGGTCCCCAGGGGCCTTTCCAGCCGTCTAACGCCCCGTTTGCGAGGGAGGCGAGCTCAAAAAGCTTTCCTGGCAAACTACCCCACGCCCTTCTCCTTCTGAGAGCTGCAAATGCTAAACCGGGTTCGCCCAGCTGAACTGATGGACATCACGAGGTCCCCTGCGATCCCCCCAAAACCTGCAGAGCCCAGCAGCAACAGCGCATGGCATCCGCCTTCGGGATCTGAGTTTGTTGCTCTTGTCTTTTATCCACCCGTTATTCCCAAGCTGGACCGTCCACCAGCAGCATTGCTGCTGGGAGCACCAGCTGGCACAAATTTCCTGGGTGCCAGGGAACGACTCCGAGGATGTGCAACGCGGGGTCTCCGGTCGGTGGGAACAGGCGGGAACACCATGTCGTGTGTGCCCAGGCTGGTGAGCCCTATCGCTGGTTCAGCGAGGATGTACGGAGGAACACAGTGTCACTGATCTGTGTCACAGGGACAGAAACTGGGAGGAGTGGCTGACACACCGGAAGGCTGTGCCGCCATCCAGAGAGACCTGGACAGGCTGGAGAGTTGGGCAGAGAGGAACCTAATGAAGTTCAACAAGGGCAAGTGTAGGGTCCTGCACCTGGGGAGGAATAACCCCATGCTCCAGTATAGGTTAGGGGCTGACCTGCTGGGAAGCAGCTCTGCAGAGAGGGACCTGGGAGTCCTGGTGGACAACAAGTTGCCCACAAGCCAGCAACATGCCCTTGTGGCCAAGAAGGCCAATGGTATCCTGGGGTGCGCTAAAAAGAGCGTGGCCAGCAGGTCGAGGGAGGTCATCCTCCCCATCTGCTCTGCCCTGGTGAGGCCACATCTGCAGTCGTGTGTCCAGTTCTGGGCCCCTCAGTTCAAGAAAGACAAGGAACTACTGGAGAGAGTCCAGCAGAGGGCTACGAAGACAATCAGGGGACTTGAGCACCACTCTGATGAGGAAAGGCTGAGAGACCTGGGCCTGTTCAGCCTGGAGAAGAGAAGACTGAGAGGGCATCTCATCAATGCTCATCAATATCTAAAGGGCGGGTGGCAAGAAGATGGGGCCAGACCCTTTCCAGTGGTGCCCAGCAACAGGACAAGGGGCAACGGGGACAAACTGGGACATGGGAAATTCCATCTCAACGTGAGGAGGAACTTCTTTACTGTCAGGGTGGCAGAGCACTGGAACAGGCTGCCCAGAGAGGTGGTGGAGTCCCAATGCTGGAGACATTCCAAACCCACCTGGACGCCATCCTGTGCAACCTGCTCTGGGTGACCCTGCTCTGGCAGGGGGGTTGGACTGGATGACCTCCAGAGGTCCCTTCCAACCCTGACCATTCTGTGATTCTGTGACAGAGATTTACAGGACCCACATCTCCCCGGAGCAAACCCTGGGGTCCCAGCCACTCCTGCCCCACGCTGCTGCCTGCTTCTGGCCCTCGAGAGGCATTTGCACAGGCTCCGAGTCACAAACATCCCAACGTACACACTTCTCAGCCTCCAAAACTTCAGTCAAAGGAAACTTTTGTCAAGAAAAGCTCAACCCAGACAGTTCCTGAAGAAACCCCAACCATGTGATGACTTCAAACGCAACTCCAAAGCCACAAACACAACAACCGTCGGAAGAGCCTGCCAAAGCGCCAGATGCTGCTGCTGGAAAAACTGTTCTGCAGCCATGGGGTTTGGTCTGCGCTGCCACCGAAGGGAAAGGAGGAGGGAGCAGGAGCTGGGGGCTCCGGCACCGCTTGTGCAAAAGGAAAATAAAAAAAAAAAAGGACAGAAGGAAATCAACTTTATTTCAATTCCTTAAAAAAAGGTGCCAGAGGGTTTGCATGCAGTAGCGTGATGTTCCCCACTAACAGATATGGATTGCAGCCGACCAGAGCTAAAGGAGCTGGTCTCTAGGAGCAACAGACATCCCACCAGCAGCTTAGCCTCTGATTCTTGACAGAGCCAAAGGCATCTGTAACGAGTCCAAAGCGAGGGCTGCTGACCCGTGCCAGGGAGCCAGCTGCCATGGATCAGCCCCAACACCAGCAGCCCCGTGCCCAGGATTTCCCATCTCCTCCCAAACAGCTCCATCTCAGTGAAAGTCACCGACACGCTGCCTTCGCATCACCACCTAACTAGATACTTGGTCTTTCGGACCGATTCCCCAAGAGAGAAAGATCGAGAGGGATGTGTGAAAACAAGGAGCTCCAACACTCCCGTCACCCCGGGTATGGCTTTATTGCACGTTTCTGAAGAAAACTGGAGATGGGCAAAGAGTCAACATACGAACTGTGCTTAAATAACACCGCAGGGGAGGGGACAGCTCTGGTTTCCTTGGGGCGGGGGGCTGAGGCTTGGGCACAAGTCTTTGGCTTCAGAGGACGGCAGGGACAGCGTCTGCGAGAACAAGCTCTGGCAAGCAGTACTGACCTGGGTAAAGATCTTTCTCAATAAGCTTCATCTGGAGATGGAAGATCTGCTCCTGGAGTTTACAAATGGTGTGTTTCATTTTCTCCCGTCTCGTCACCATGTAACAGAGATTTCTAACCTACAGAAACACAAGAAACAGCATCTGGTTTAGGCAGGGCTCGAAGCGGGTCCCCTCAAGCTGTGTCGCTGCTTCTGCCACCCAGGGAGATCCCCGCTCCCTGGGACTCGGTCCTCTTCATTTCACCATCATCCGCGCTGCACCAAGACTCCTACCAGGGCTCTTCGGATGCACCAGGACTAGAGGTGAGGGCTCCTGATCCAAACCGTGTAATACAACTGGGACAAAACCACGCGGTGAATGACTGAACGTCTAAATGCCTCTGTTCTGGCTCGGACAGCCAGGACCCCATGGATGGGATGAGGAGGGCCGGTTGGCTTTTCCAGCACACTCACTGGGCATACAACAGCCGTAAGGAAGCACGGTATCTCCGGAGACACAGCTTTGCTTACCCCACCAGCACATCGCTCTTGTAGCACCAAGTCTCCCCACAAAGCCCTGCAGATACCTGCCAACGTGCCCGGGGCACCCACCCCAAACCAGAGCACCCGCCTTGGAAACCTCAACCACGGCTCCACCAGGCTCTGCCCCGGCATGGGGGACAGCTCGGCCACCACCACTCCCAGTGCCTGGGGCAGCAGCGAGCTGGGACCATCCTGCCCGGGGGGCTGGGGTAGCCCCGGGTCCGAAGCCCTCCCCACACAAGGGTGGCGCATGTCGGGGACCCTCTCTCCCTCTCCTGTCTTCTTCTGAACATAAACAATAAGCAAGTTAATCTTCAACTTCTCCCACCAAAGGCCTGAATTCACAGGCAGGGTTTGCGCTTTGGCGTCAGTGCCTCTGAGGGCACAAATTCAGCCCGAATAACACAGCAGGGCGTCAAACGGGGCCGAGCACACCGCTCATCTGCTCCGACTAGTCAGGATTAACTTTCGGTACTTGTTGCAGCACATCCTTTAACTCTGCTGTTGATACACGTCAGCGCACAAAGTGACCAAGACCCACAAAACGGGAACAGAGCCAGGAGAAACAGGGAAATTGTTTTGTGATCTTACCCAGGTACGGCAACGCTGCGGACACACAGGCTGTTTTAACCTCCTGTTAATTTTCACAGACCTCTACGAAGAAGTTAATGTCTCTAAAGGATTTGGAAAAGTCTTGGAAGGGGAGATGCTGTAGAAGGAGCATTATAATACAAAGGCCCAACAGACCCAGAGAGCCCCGAGCATCCCCGCGCCACGCAGCCCAGCAGCAGCATCACACACGTGCCCTGTTCACACCTGACATAGAAACCTGCACAAAAAAACCGCCAAATGCTTAGAGGTACCTTGGTGCCTTGGGGTCAATATGCCAGTTCTCATCCCCAAACCGCTCCTTTTGCAGGGAGGGAGAGACCCTTTTCCCGCAGCCAGTGCAGGGAAGGTGGCTACCGATCTACTGAACGCCAGAGCCTTACAAAACTGCCTGTCGCCCTAAAGCAAATGCCGGGACAGAGCACAGAAAAATATAGCAAAACATCCAGCTGATGCTGGCCTAGGGCAGCAGCCACGTACCGGTGTGGCTCCCTTGCCCCAAACCTGGCCAGCGTCCCCCCCTCCCAGCTCCGCATGGTCACTCACACTTGCTCCACAGCTCCCTGCAAATCGCTGGGGCGTTCTGTCCCAGCTCGTGAAATTTTATTAACCAAGCGGGAAGCTCTCCATGCAGACAGCAAAGCCCAAGACACAAACGCCTCCCCAGCCACCCGTGATACCCGCTGGCATCTGCCTTCTGATGAATTTCAGTGCCGTGCTTTTTTGCCAGCCCTGCGTAGGGGTGGCTGGAGAGCCGGGCTGCGGCGGGCACCCAGGCTTTCGGAGGAAAGGGAGGGGTTCAGCTGCGAAACAGAAAACGCTAGTGGCAGCTAACAGGATTTGACAGCGTTTACTCAGCTTCCTGATGCCGCGAAAGAGCCAAACTGCCTGTAATAAGGTACGGAGGAGGTGAATGGAGGCACGGGCAGCGACGTGCGTGGGTATGTCCACACTCACGTGTGACATCAGGCTGGACATTAGGAAAAAATTTGTCACTGAAAGAGTTCTCAACCATTGGAAGAGGCTGCCCAGGGAGGTGGTTGAGTCACCATCCCCAGAGGTATTTAAAAGTCGTGTAGATGTGATGCTTGGAGACATGGTTTAGTGGCAGACCTGGTAGAGTAGGGTCAGTGGTTGGACTGGATGATCTTAAAGGTCTTTTCCAACCTAAACGATTCTATGATTCTATGACCCTGACATCTCTGATTCCTCCCCCTTCTCATCCTCAAGCCCCTCTCCGCAGAGGAAGGCTGGGGTATTTCCAGGCCTGGGGGACTGTCCCTACAGGGTCAGGAGCCTTTGTGCCTCTCACAGGGACAGAGCAAGCCAGGACATCGTCCCACGCTTACCTAAGGTCTGCCACCAAAGGCTGTGAAGGCAGCAGGACGACTGTGGCCATCCCCTAATGGCACTGATCTTACCGAAGGACCATTTAGAAACACTTACATATATAGGAGAAAAAGCTGCTCTTTTTTTTACTGAATCCCGTAGCTGCCAATATAAAGCAGCGAGTTATATGCTGTATATTTTACTACGTTCTCTCTTTTTGTTCTGGATTGGAGAAAACATCAAACTAAAATTTCTTTATGAGCAAAACAACTGCCTCTGGCAACCCACATCTCAAAGTGTTTGGCGGTATCTCTTCTCCGTGATTTGATATTCCTGGAAGAAAACATTACTTGTGCTCTGCTTAGAGACTGCTGGTATTTACACACACTTACACAGCTAAACACCACCCAGCGCCACTTCCCCAAGCCAAGCTTAGATGCTGGTTTGAAAGCCCGGAAACCACAGTTTTTTGTTAAAGCTAATTTAAACAACCAGTCTTGGGGAAAAGCTTTTTTAAAAAAGAAAAAAAAAAAAAAAAAAAAAGGCAAAGAGGGTTAAAAAAGGCCAAAAAGAAAACGGGGGGACTGTATTAGGATTCCTGAGCAATAACTTTAATTTGCTGACACCGCGAAGTGCAGAAATGACAGTGGTTAAAAGCTGACAGAGGGCAATGCCGTCACCCTGGCTCCCCCCACCTCCTCTGCCCTGCTGCCGCCGCCTCCCCAACCCTTGGATCCAGGTACCACTATCAGCCCCCAAACCACAACCACTCCTGCCAGATTAATGGCTGAAAACATTAAAATAGCAATGTGATGCCTTGTGGACACCCTGTGAAAGCCACCCCTCCAGCCTGCTCTTCTCCGACCCCTATCTGATGTGATGCCTCGCTATTTGCAAGGGCAACGGGGCGGCTGCGAACGGGGCTGGCGGACAGGATCAGATACCTGGGGTGTGCTGGCAGCAATGGGATTTAAACCCCCATCACCCGTCTGAGCACTGGACTTTGATCCAGCCAGTGTTTATTGTTCTCCCTCTTGGAAGAAGAGCAAACGAACAGCTCTTCCAGGGCCAGGCAGTGCAACCTGGCAGGGAGTTGCTAAGTGGAGGCTGAATGGGGAATGACCCCACGAAGCCTGCAGGCAACTCTGGAAAATGAGAAATCTGGTAAAACCCGCAGTTTCGACATCAAGAAATCAAAGAGAAGCTGCCGTGCCCCATCTTTGAATTAGGCAGCTCCCGGAGCAAAGCGCTGTGCCCAGAGATGCACGGCGGCTCGCTGCAGCCGGGAATGTCAAGCTGGGAGCAAGGGGAAGCAGAGGGAGGTAGAGCAGCCTGGTTTAGATTTACAATACCGAGAAGCAGATGAGGGAAAGAAGCGAGCTGAACTTGCCGCCCTTGGATCCGGCAGCGGCAGCCTGTTGCCTACAGCTTGGTGCTGGAGACCCATTAACAGTGGCACCAGCCCAGCCCAACACAGAGATGGAAACGACGCAGCAAAGGCAGGAGCAAAGGAAGGACAGGCCGGCAGAGCGATGGCAATGATGTACACAGGGATGAAGACCAACAGGGCCACAGAAAACAGACCAATAGCTTGAAATCCAATTGCTTTTACGCAGGAGAAGGCTCTCAGGCTCCGAGACCCACCCAAGGAGGTGGGTACAGCGAGGGGCCAGGGCAGGCTGGTCCAGAGCTGAAACCCCAGCTGGGCATGAACGCAGGGGTCACCCGCACCCCCTTTCTCCCCATGGGTTAAATTATGCCGCAGACCCACAGAAGCTTGGAGAGAGGGTTCAGGGATACACAGGGGCAGCATCACTGCCACCTTCGCCTCCCACCCTCGGCCCCCTGCTCAGGGCACCACGGCACCACCTCTACCAGGTCAATGCAATGGGGTTTTTTTTCCTGCTTTCCTCCTTCCTTGCCCACTGCCAGAGATCCCCTGAGCCCCTCCACGGTTTTTGCACCCGAGGTAGGCTGTCAGGAGGAGACCCAAGCAGGGACCATGGATTCATCCCTCTGGCAGGAGCAGGAGAGGGGGAACCAGGCAGGGCTCAGGTTTTAAGCAGCCCCCGTCCCACTGCTGCCCCATGCTGTGCCTGTGTCCCTCCCCAGCAATGGCACTACCGTACCCATCCCCTCCCTGGACGCTCTTTGCCGTCGCACTCCGGGTGCTGTGCGTCTTCCCCCGTGCTTCCTCCCCTCCCTGTTTCTCGCCTTCGCCGCCCCTCCTCCTCTCCAGCCTGCCTCTGCCCCATCCCTGCTCCTGCCTGCTCCTTCCCTCCCTGCAGCCATGACAGCCAAATCCGCAGGCAGGCAGCGGCGGTGCTGCAGCGAGCGCAGCCTGGGGACTCTGGCACCGCTTTGGCACTGCTGCTCCCCCAAAAAGCTGCCATGGAGGCAGCTGGTCCCTCCCCTGTGCAAGGATGCCCCGTGCCGCAGGGAGCTGCAGGCGGCTCCATCCTCCGGCTCCATCCTTGGCTCCATCCCCCGGCTGCATCCTCTAGCTGCACGCAGCTGCATCCTCCAGCATGGCTCTGCCTCCGCCGGCAGCTCCCCAAGGAGCCGACCCACTTTCGGCTGCGGCAGGGCAGGGAATGCCCAGTCCCACTGGCCCTGCAGCTCATTCCTGCCACTCACCCGTCTTCGATGTTTAATGTAAGTAGATAAATGAAGTGTTCCTGTGCTTTGCTGCTGGAAAGCATCTGAGGGGCAGCACAGGATAATTTTGTGGTTTGAGACTATTAAGATGTAGTGGATATAAGCTGCAGCATCATCTGTCTCCCAGCCACCCGGCCCCGCCGATGCATCTCTCCCCGCAGACATTTGCTCTTTTGAACCCCCGGCTGAGACCACCACTAACTTATTTCATCAGTGTCAGCGTTTTGGCAGCGATGACACCCACATGCTGAGCACTGGAGAGGACTGGATGGTCCATGTGATCCACCACATTTGAAAAGGCTCGCCTGGGGATAAGGGGAAGTGGCGAGATGAGTGTGTGCTCCTCATCTTCTGAATAACTCTAGATGAAGGGATGCAACTGTTAGGGGAGTTGAACTGAGTCAAGAGGGAACAGGCCTTGCTCTGTCTGTAGGCACCAGCACACATTAAAGCAGCCCTGATGGAGCGTATGGGTACACCATTGAAGGAAAAGATGTACTCACCCTCTCCAGGTCTTGCCTGAGGTGCATGAAGAGCTTTAAGCGTCGGTAGAGAACGTCCTGTTCTTGCTGGGCCAAGTTGTCCACCTCATCCGTTTTTGGTGTCAGCAGCGGTTTGTTGGAATTTGCTTTCCTCTTCAGCTTCCAGTACTGGTAGACAAAATCCACCAGCGATTCACTTAAGTCAAGGTTCTCCGCTACCTCCGAAGGCTTCACGAGTTCATAGAAGTCCTCCTCCAGCTGCTGGAGCTTCTGCTTCCGCAGCGTGACCTTCTCCAAGTCCAGCTGGGCTTGGTCAGGCTCTGTCCGTGCCTCCTCGGGCAACTTGGTGGCACCGGTGCTGTGCTCAAGGCAGAAGGACTTGAACTTCACTTCATCGTTGTCTGCTAGAATAGTCCGCATGTCGAGGTTGTGGTCAAAGGCGCAGGTGACGTGGAACGCGGTGACGCAGGCGGGCATGGAGCACTGTGGGGAGAAGGACAGGGCTTGTGGCCAGGCCAAAGCATCATTGCGGGGGGAGCTGCTCAGCACCTGGACCACAAGGCTAACTACAAAAACTGTGACACACATCTGATAACACCCACCATGAAGAGATGGATGCTCCACTACAGGTAGTCCTTATGGAGGAACACCTGTATTGCCCAAGTCTTACAGACCCACGAGCCGGACACCATAAACCCAAGCAGAAGAAACCCAAGTTTGACTAGATATCAGCGACCACCTTCCTACCTTACCTGCTTTAACCCTTCTCTGTGACGGGCCCTGCTCATCTTTCACCTACCATAAACAGGAGCTTCCGGTGGTTCTTCCAACAAGACATGTCAACAGCCACAGACAACAGCACGGGCCAGCGGGATGCTCAAAAAGTCTCAATGGATTTCTCCTGACGGAGGAATTTTTACCTGTATTTCACCCTTAAACTAATCCACTCTGTTACCACATCTAAAGCTAATATGCCATTTTTATAGAAAGCATACAGAACATGTCAAGGTCTACGAGAGAACATGGGATCTCAGAAGCAGCCAACGCTCCTGGAGCATGATGCCTTTCTCCTCTGGAAACCACACAGCCTCTAATAGCTCCATTTAAAAAGAAAACAAAAGGCGACTCAGCATATACAGAGCAAAACATCACAAAATGAACTTTTTAGAACTAGTACAGTGGCTAGACTGTTGCCAAACTTGTATCAGATTAATTTTGTAACAATTTCCCTAACTTACCTCATCCTTAAATTACTTTGGATCCCACAAGCAACAAATCTCAGCCTGGTTTCCTACAGAGGAACCCCTCCAGCCAGCGCTGTGCCCGTGCCCACGTCAGTACCTTCTCCCCCTCTACTCATTAACTGGTTTTTAATGGCTCAGAGTGTCAGGTAATTATTTCGACCATAACCCATAAGATCTCAGTCTATGCCAGCTGCTAATGACTAGTTAAACTGCAATAATGAGACATTTTAAGTGGGCTATTACTGTAGGCACTGTATTTCAGCATTTATAGAAGACTTGTTCTTGCGGGGGATAAAGGTGCAGTTGTGACCCAAAGGACCAGGCGGAGGCATGTGAAACTTCCTGGATGTGGATGTCAAACCATTCGGGATGCTGCAGAGTTTTTTTACTGGGGCTTTGCTGCACTTTTAATTCTCGAAAAGAAAAAAGAAAAAAATATTCTGGAAGTAGTTGAGGAACAGAAGGTTTATGGCTTTTTATCTTCGTCCCATCAGCCCTGAATTCCTGCTCAGTCACCCAGCGTGTGAACTTCTGACATTGCTGCTTTTAGATATTTTCCCTTGACTTTGTTTATGAATCTGCTGGTGCTTATGAAAGTGAGAGACTTGCACGGCTGCCAGGGCCAAGAAAAGCGTAGGCAAGCGGTCTCCAAGTCCTCCGCTTCCAGGGCTCTCCAGGCCCTGCTCCAACGCCTCCGAAACCAGCGGGGAGAGCTGGATGCAGCCCCCACCACGGCTCCGGGCAGCGATGCTGGCCACTACCTCCTGCAGGCACCGAACGCAAGCAGATTATGAACTCCTATCCCTGCTTACCCTCTTTAAGTATGTCCTAATTCCAGCCTGAAATTGCTTGGGAAAACAGCTGCTAGCGTGCAAAAACCAGCTCCCTCCGCTCTGCTGCCGGCGCTTGCATGGAGCATCGTGTGGGACCTGCCTGTGCTCCCCGCGCCAGCCCAGTGCACCCAGTGCAGGGGCGGGCGGCGGGTGCCTGCCCTGCCCATCCTGCGGGACCAGCCCTGTGCCAGCCTCCCACGCGGCTGCAGCACCGGCTCCGTTCTCAAGTATTTATTTCTGGTAACGAAGGAGGGTCAGAAGGAGCCCAGCCTGGCTTGCAGCGTCCAGATTTACCCGGCGCAGTCAGTCTATCACACACTGGGTTTTAAAGCGCAGGCGCTCGCTCCGGCAGCCACGGGGCAAGCGTTAACACAAGGAGAAGGGATGCACTCTCAGGCTGGAGGTCTTTGCCAGCTGGAAGTGCCCGTGATTGAGCTTTCTTCTTTGGTAGCCAAGATGGTAATGGCACTGCATGGAGCTACAGAGCTTCTGACGTACTCCTGACTTACTTACTCCTGACACACTCCCGATGTATTCCATCCCGGCTGTTCTGGTATAACAGCTGGGGGTGCTTCAAACGACAGCATCGTTTTGTGCCGTTAAGCACACAAATTTCTACGGTAGAGGAAGCGGACATGGAGAACTTGCCGCGCCGTCGGTGAGCTATGCGAGCTGAGGAAAGCCGCGCAGGGATGTCCCCTCCCTCCTGTTTCTGCCACCAGTGCCAATAACGGCATTAGCAAAACGGCTGTGGCTTCTGCCAGGACAACATCCCGCTAACGGGAACGACCGTCACTCCACTTTCGGAGTAAAGCAAATCGAATGACACCCGTCCTGGAGCTCTCCTTCGACAGATGGCAAGCAGCACTTGTCAGAAACCGTGCCCAAAATGCAAATAGAAAATAATTAGGCAGCTCGGCTGATAGGGCAACAAAGAAAGGTACCTGGTCGGCCACGGCTACCCAAGGACCTTGCATAAACTGACAATAAAAACATCCTGATCCATCCCACAACAGCGCTGGAACAAAGCTGCTCTTCCAGGGAGGGAGGGATCTGTCACGCAGATTAAACCAGGCTCAAAAGACTGGCGCGGTCCCCAAGTCTGCTTCGTTATCGATCGTGCTTCGTTATCTTACAGCATCTTTCGTTCAAGGATTTCAGCATACTTTGCTTATCCAGGCAAATCTATCCCCAAACAGAATTCCGAGAGAGAGGCTGAAAACTGCACCAGAGATTAACGTGGGCTGTTAATTAGTCCTCAAACCACTCTTACTGGGAAGAAACAGAGGGATGGTTTTATTTGCCAAGGAGTTTACCAGCTTACAGTGGTGCTCCGCTGCAGTTTGCGGCCGAAGGGGAAGGAAGCGGCTCCTCCAACAGAACTGCGAGGGGAACTCAGGAAGGAAAAATTAATTACCGGTGCTGAACTCGGGCCAAGCCATCATCCACAACACTTCTGCGTCCTTACAAAAACTACCATGTGACTTCTAGTGACCACAGATGGTCTGGATCCTGGTAGCGCTTCCCAGCCGAAATAGGCAATTTCAGCATCGCAGACGTCCTCGGAGGATGCGGGGCTGAGGCGGAGGATGGCGGGGGCCCTGCACGGTGCACACACGCTGCTCTTCCCCTGGTGTCAAGCTGTACATTTTCAGGGCTACAGGCACAATCGGACAACAGCTCCGGGAACCACCACACCAATTATCCCAGTGGATGGGGACCAGTGGCACAAGCAGCTCAAGGGGAGCCGGCGGCAGTGGGCAGAAGAGTGATAATCAACGAGCGAGTGGTGGAGGACACTTCTCAGGGCTTTTTCTCCAAAAAACAACAACAAAAAGCAAGCTAGGAGATGATGACAGCAGAAGACCATGCCCTTTGGAGAAGGATGACAGCAGCTAACAGAGACCTGGCATTTTGCACCGCGTCGAAAGCCCTTGGTGAGCTCTTCCAGTTGCTCTGACAAGCGAGGAGGGAGTTGGTGAGGAGGGAGCTGGGTCCCGAGTAAGTGTGACCGGGACTTGGGCTGCACCGGAGCCTGGCTCCTGGCACTCTCTTTTCCATCTCGGCAATGCAAACGAGAAAATTTCTGCTGGATACTGAGCTCTCTTTGGCATCTCCTGATGTCTGACCACAAGAACCACCATGAAGTCATGATTTCCCCTTAACGGGAGCTGGGGAAAGTGTGCCTCCAGGACCGCATCCCTGCCCAGCCTCCGGGAGCTCTGGCTCGCCACGGCCACGCCGAGTTACACTGGGCTCACAGCTCTGTGCCAGAAAAGCAAGGGAAGTAACTGCATGGAAGCAGCGAGGTCAGAGGCATGGAGAGCAGTGGGGAGCCCTTCCTCAGGCTTCCCTGGGTTTGGTTCCCTTCTGAGGGTCAAAATTGGACGGGGAAAAACACCCCGATGCAGAGAGGTGCCTATGCAAAAGCACCTCACGTGGGTCTCCACAAATGCGGTCGAGGTGGGTGTTTTCTTAAGCGGCGGTGCTGCCTCCGAGCATCCCCGTGCCCCTCTGGGATGATGGTCCTCTGCTCCTCCAGCTTGCCTTCCCCATTTCACCTTCTCTTTCGGCAAAGCCCAGTTCTAACCAGCCGCTTGGAAAACCCCCGTCCTGGAAGCGACAGCCCTCCTTTCCCAGACCTGCCCCGCCTGGAGCACCCCATTCCTGCTGCCAGGGATAAAAGCTCAGTGCTTTAACCGAAAATAACCTCCTCCCTTCAGAGCTGGGTCACAAACCCAAAACGCTGACAAAAGTAGTTAGATTACACCTGTATAAACAGGCAGTAATCAAAAATATGCTCCATAAACATAAGCTTTCAAAACAGAGCTCTGGACCGCTGATGAGTACGGAGCGTGTTTATTTATCTATGGGTGAACTTGCTGATTTACCCCATAAATTCTTAAATAAAGGCACTGCCTGCTTTTTGTTTTTCCCTTCTCCCCCTTTTCCTTGAAGCAAAACCATCCTGAGCGTGCTAGGGCAGCCTCGGCAAACGCTCCAGTGACAATCTTGTGAAGACTTATAAACCGTGAGCTGCCGGCACGGGAGACAATAAAACTCCTGTTCCATCTCAGGTGACCTTTAATGCAAATCCATTCCGTCCCAGGGATCTCTCGGCTCCCGTGCCATGCCGGCGCTAAGGGGATGAAGCCTCAGAGAAGCTGAATTCTTTTTGATGCTGCCAAGCCTGTTTGCCTCCTTCCCTGCCCTTCCGTTCTTTGAAAGCAGTTGCCGTTACGACACAGTATCTCCATCTGGCAGGGTGAATAAGCAGATCCACCCAGAGCCATCAAAAAAGAAGTGAGTCAACGCTAAGAGATTTAAAGAAGTACTGGGAGATTTCATTTCAAGCTAAGGGGATTGCTTTTAAATAGCTCCCTTTAAAGCATTAAACCCAAGGCAGTTGCACAAACGCAGTGGAACCTGCAGACCTCCTATTCCTATCGCCCTTCTGCAACCAGCCAGCTATTTCTGGTCCCCAACAGTGACGGCTGCCTACGCTGACCTCCGAGGTGCAGCTCCCCGCTGCTGTACAGGAGCTCATCAGTCAGGATTGGTAGCCATCCAAAACTTTCTCCCAATTTTTCAAAGCTTCATGGCTATTCCAACCCCCCCTGCATGCCAAGGCTGATCCACCAACGAAAGCAAGAGGCACCGGCACCGCAGAGCAGCAGATGCCCCAGCCCGTGCCCAGGGACCGCCGGGACATTACACTGGCAGAGCAGGGGGAGTCACTGGATGCAGAGGAGGAGCAAAGCTCCCCAGATGCTCTCACACTGAGTACGCTGTGCTTTGGATGGGAGCTTCTGCTCTTTGCTCTCCGGGAAGAGACACCATGGCCCAGGAAGCTCTGTCCCACTTTTGTACTAGGAAAGCCCAGAGTGTCCCGGTTTTGGCCTGAAATGAGAATGTCTCGCCCCCTCGTCAGCACGCTGCTGCTGCGGGGAGAGCAGGCAAGCAGATGTCTGCAGTGCTTTGCTTAGGTGTGGAGAAAATGTGGGAATGTAATACGCGGTAAATACTCTATTTTCCAAGCCAACCGGCTAGTGAGGACTACCTCATCCCGGCGTTTCCTGATATCCCCCCCAGCTGAAAGGTTTTCCAGCCAACCCCCACTGGATTGTGAAATACTTGGGCTATGTATCTCACGAGGATCTCACTTTCCTGGCAGCTCTGCCAAGCCTTTCTGCTGGAGGTTCCTGATTTCAAACCAAGGTCATTTGCAGTCCCGGTAATTAGTGTCACTACAGCAACATCACTGTGTTACGCAAAGAAAGTTAATCTAGATTCCTAGCACTCAATACATTAAATGATTGCAAACAACATCTGATGATGTCTGACGGGCGCTCCTGCTCCCTGTCATTAGATTTACTCAGAGCAGGAATAAGCCTTGGCCAGACCGTGTCCACCAACATCTTGAGAATCTCCAGTAGCTATTACAGGCACAATCCCGGAGGTCTGAGTTTCTTCGGTTTCGTACATTCCCAGTTCACGTTACGTACCTGAATACACGTCCCAGTGCACTCCTTGCAGAGGCTGCAGGACAAAGCCCATCTGCTTGCTGGGATATGTGAGATCTTCGTAATGGGTTCCATTTTTTCAGGACATCCAATGCTAACCTGGTCATGAAACAGAAGACGAGCTGTTAATACTGGGTACCACCCCAAATCTCCTACAGGGGGATGTCTGTGACTGAATTTGTTATTTTTCAGTGTCACTTGTAATTTGGAAAACAAAACCCAAACACCCCAAACCAGAAACAAATCTGGATGAAATGGAAGAAAAAATTTATGTCAGTGTTTTCTCTGAGCCAATTCCTCATTTGGATGTCGCTGTGTATCTCAGATGGGCACATGACATTAGCTTCACCCTGGCCGGGCAGGTCCTGTGAATGCCCCCCACCTCTGTGTCCTCGCACTCCACCTCTGCGTCCTCCCTTAACAGGGTGTCCCTTGGCTGCTAATTAAACACACAGCCTGAGGACCAACCAGCATCACAGCTCTGACCTCGGCACGGCTTGACGAGCCAAACTGGACTTGCTATTTAGACCATTAATCAACATCCTGGGCCAAGACTTGAAACCAGGTCTGTGCCAACCCATGTGTTGGTTGGAAAGCTTGGAAGGTTGGAAAACATCTTACTTCAGGTATCCATAAGGCACAGCTAACGTGGACCCATTTCGTCCCGCTCCGGGTGGGCTTCAGCGCTCCTCCTCTCTTTGGGCACAGTAGACACTTTGGCTGGACCCCGAGGGCGCATGTCCGGCACAGCCAGCTCCCGATGGGGACCTTCAGGATGCCGTAGCACGCCTGCGCAGACACGAGGGAGGCTGGTTAGTCCCAGCAGCCCGGGAAGAGCATCCTCCAGGGCCTCCTACTTCACTCACACCTTTTTCACTACTGCTGGCTTACTGCCACCACATCTGGGCATCCTAATAATAAACAGATGTAGAGCAGCTCCACAATCACAGACAGCGAGGTTAAGTTCTTCCTTCCTTGCTACCTTCCCTATTTTCACATGGATACTCATGCCAGATCAGTACGTTCTGGGTTTTAATTAAAAATTAAGTATACAAATGTGCTGTGTATCATGCCAAGCATCTGCCCGGCTCCAGGTCAGGGCTGAGGGGCAACCAGGCTGCTCCATCAGAGCCCCCACCACCAGCAGCTCTGTGATGCAGGCATCTACCCACTCATCTCCTGCCTGTTCCTGAACTGCTACCAGACCCAGGATGACTCGGAGAAGCAAGAAATGCCATGTGGAGAAAACCTCTGAGGTAGCTGAGGGCTGAAAAGCCACAACCCCATGATTGAGAAAGATGGCCACACTGGTTACACACCCAACACAGCCTAAAGGGGAAACGAAAGTAACTGTGGAAAGGTAAAAAGGGGAAACCAATAGTCATGAATATAAATGAGAAGGGAGGAACCATAAAGGACGGTAAATCTAAAGGACGGTAAATCTAAAGGAGGCAAGGACTTCGATGGGTGGACTGTTCGATGGATGAGGAATTTGATTGGATGGTCACATCCAGAGGGTAGTGGTCAATGGCTCAATGTCCAGATGGAGACAACTGGTGTCCCTCAGGAGTCTGTACTGGGACCAGTAGTGTTCGATATCTTCATCAATGACATACAGTGAGATTGACTGCACCCTCAGCGAATTTGCCGATCACACCAAACAGAGAGGTGTAGTGCCTGCCATCCAGAGGGACCCAGACAGGCTGGAGAAGTGGGCTTCTGTGAACCTCGTGAGGTTCAAAAAGGCCAAGTGCAGCGTCCTGCACCTGGGTCGGGGCAACCCCCAGTACAGGCTGGGGGATGAAGGGATGGAGAGCAGCCCTGAGGAGAGGGACTTGGGGCTGTTGGTGGATGAGAAGCTCAACGTGACCCAGCAATGTGCGCTGGCAGCCCAGAAAGNCTGGCCCAGGTTGCCCAGAGAGGTGGTAGATGCCCCATCCCTGGAAACACTCCAGGTCAGGTTGGACGGGGCTCTGAGCAACATGATCTAGTTGAAGATGTCCCTGCTCATTGCAGGGGGGTTGGACTGGATGGCCTTTAAAGGTCCCTTCCCACCCAAACCATTCCATGATTCTGTGATTCTAAGGACAAATCTACACCCAAGAGAGTGAGAAGGACTCGGGTTGCCCACAGAGCTCCCCGGCCTGCTGTGATAGCGCAGGAGTCAGAGTAGCCAAAGTGTTTCATAAATATTGCTCTGCCATACTTGGGGAAGAGCCAAATGATAAGCCGTATCACATAATGATGATGATAAAATACTTTCCACTTTGGCCGTAACTTATGACTGTATTAAACAGCCACTACTAAAACTAGACAGTTTTCAACTGTCAGATCCCGATAATTCACACTTAAAGGGTTTTCAGAGAGCGGCAGACAACTGCCTTGGGCGCCGACGTGGGGCTGTGTCACTATTTTAAGCAAGGCGATGTAATTAATTCTAGATCCGGCTGCTCCGACGTCCCTCCAGAAGGCAGGCGGGCAGCGCCGATAAGGACCCCCAGCACTGTTGGCTGTAAATAGAACCCAGGCATTTGTCAACTCCTCTTCTTGACGTTTACCCCAAAAAACCCCAGCTTTTCACCCTGCCGATGCAGGTCACCATCACCGTGAGTGACAGAGCTGTGGGGGGGACAGGGGCAGAGGGGGCACGCGGAGACATGTGAGCGTGGGAAAAGACTATAACACGGCTTTAGGCTGCCCCCAAGCACAAATTGACTCTGATAGCGATTTCCAAGGGGAAAAAGCTACTTCGTGAACAGATTATTGGGATAATAAGGAATTAAGGGAGGTAATATCATCGCTGCGAGTCTACACGGTTCAGAGAGACTTAACTGTGTGCTTCACAGCGCCTCCAAATCTGACAGATGAATCATTCCTGTAACAGAGTTTTATAAAACATCTGATTTAGTACCAGACAAAAATCAGCCTGGTATGTACGACCAGGAGAATGAACTGGCAGACTGATCTCAAATTCCAGGGGAAAACAGGAATTACGGCCAGGTGTGCATCTCTAGCAGAGTTCTGGCTCTCAGTTATTTATTCCTTGAGGTTTTAGAGCAGCTGAAGGTGCAGTTCTGCTCCGAGGAGCAAATACTACGGGGCCTTTGTCCCAGACGAGGAGCGGCTCTGGAAACGAGGTGGGTTATCAGCTGAACACGCTATCCCAGTCCAGCAGCAGCCAGAAGGTGCTCCAGGAACACGGGAGCCAGAGCAATGCTGAGTAGGAGCAGAGCAGCTATTTTTATCGCTGCGCCTGTCACGGGTGCAACATCATCGAGAAGGGGATGCCAAAAACACGGGGGAGGATGCCGAGCCACAGAAAAGCTTGGTGTGGTCCATGGAGCCGAGGGAGGGCTCGGCCGTGTCTCCACCCCAGGGAACGGGGATTTGGTAACGGCAGGACCACGGGGCGGTGGCTGGAAGCTGGAGATGGATCATTCCCGTGCTAAAGAGAAGTGTGACTTTGCCACCCCGAGAGCGATGAAACCACAACGATTTAGCAGCAGGGGGGGAAAGATTCCTCCTCGCTGAGAATTTCAAAATGAAGATTGCATGTGTTTTCCAAAAGCTACGCTTCACAGGAAATTAATTAATAGCAAGCCTCGTGGTTTGTGTTATGCAGATGAGACGATTACAACGATAACCTTCTGGCACTATAACCCACCCACATGTGTCTGAGCACAACCCTGCCTCTGCCCCTTCCCGCTGGGATACAGGAGGATGAGGCATCGCTCCGGCCGTGTCCCGTGGCACCCCAGCTCCTCTCCGCTGCTGCCCGAATACACAAAGCCCGTGGCATCGGCACCCAGATGCCCCCAGAAAAGCACCGTCCCCAACAAGTTTCAGATACGGGGCTGGCAAAGGCACGGGGGTTATACGATGCCACGTAACACGCCGCGCTGTGGCTCTGGACTTTGTGGCTTAGGGTGTAAATCAGGGCAGAGATTAAATCACAGGCAGCTTACGGGCTGGCATCGGGCTTAGGGCTGGCCTCTGCTCCCCAAAACCAACAGAAAACCTCCCTTGTTTTTTCAACAGCCTTGAAACCCAGCCCTGCCGCATCCCCTTTCTGCAGCACCGCTCTGCTGCCGGCACTGGGGCCGCTGCCCAAAGCGGAGCCCACGGGGTTCCACAGCCCGTGGGGGGTACAGCCGGGGTCTGTACATCCCCACGGCAGCTGACCACCTTCCTCCGAGCCCCTGCCCACCGGCACGTGTCAGCTCACAGCCTGACATTGCCACTTGGGCTCATTAAAAAAAAAAAAACCCAACGCAAAAAAAAAAAAAACCAACCCACCAAAACCCCAAACCCCAACCCTGAATCGTCCTGGTATTTTGTGGCATCTGATTCACTGATGGAAACCATTCAAAACACCCACCTCCCGCAACTATAGATATCTCCAACGCTCTCCCACCTCCAGGAAGCGCTGATGGAAAAGCTGCCCAAAAGATGAGCAAATGGCTCTCTTCAGAGGAAAAAAAAACCACCAAACCCTTCCCACAGAGGGTGAAGCCCAGGAGCTGCCACCACCATCCCAGCACCGCACAGCACTTCCCCTCGAAGCACGATCGAGCAGCAAAACCTCCCCGGACCCAGGCGGGACCCAGGGAGACCCTCGCACGGCTGCCTTCTCCTTGTCAAGGTTTTCCCGAGCGCAGGAGCCCACAGACACCCCCCAGCAAAGGCTTGAAGCATTCGCATTCGATTCTAAAAATAAAATTATTTTCCTCCAGGCAGCAAAATAAAATGAAATCCAACACTCGTACAGCAGGGAAGCTGGGATAGAAACCCTGCGATGTGAGACACTGCTGGTGGAGCTGGAAGGTCCTGCCAACCCCAGTATAGCGCTCTGGAGGACACTGGAGGTCCGGGCAAGGCCACCCGTCCAGCGAGTGGAGGGTGAGTGCGGGGCTGCAGACCCGCATCCCTCCCGGCCCACCAGCCAGTCCTGGCCACGCTGCTGGTCACCCCTGGGCGCTAAAGGTCCCACGGCTGCACTTTAATAAAGGAAAATGGGGTAGAGAAAGAAGAATAAGCACATTAATGGAAGAGAAGGCACAAAATAAAATATCAGAGAGACCAGAGTATAATGAGGCGGGGGCAAAGCAAGCCCGCAGGAAGCGGTTTTCAACCTCCGCTTGTGTACTTCTCTGGGCACTTACGAAGGGTTGGGGCTAAGAAAGTAAGAAAAAGAAATTTGCTGTCTGCCAGCCACGCAAGACCCCGTTCGCTATCCTCGCTCTGCTGGAGAGACACCGGGAATCCATCAGAAAAGCTCAACGGGGGGCTACAGCAGCTCAGGGGAAGGGGGGCAGCGGGGACGGGGGGAACCCAGAGGAGGGTATCGCAGCGTGATGTGCAGCCAGCCCAAGCCTGCCGCTCCCCTCCCCGCGGCGGGGGCTCACCTGGTGCACGCAGACGTTGCAC
>VYXH01000461.1:302310-355860 GCA_013397275.1 Burhinus bistriatus | reverse complement strand
GTTGCACTTGTCGCAGAACACCATCTCGTTGCCGTCTTCCCCCTCCGGCGAGCGGCAGACGTCGCACACCACGTCCTCGTCGTACTCGATGCCCAAGCCCTCCTCCGTTTCGATGGCGATGTTCATGTTCTCGTAGCACATGGTCTCCAGCTCCTCCAGCACTCGCTCCAGGGTGATCTCATCCAGCTCGGGCTTTTCTGCAAGGCAGAAGGCAGAGGAGGACACTGATGCAGCTCCGGCACGGGAGCCCATCCACCTTCGGGGAACGGTTTTTGCAAAGGGCTGAGCGTTTTAGATCGCAACTCAAGAGGCGAATCCACGGTGCCGGTACGAGCGTCGATTCAGAAAAAGGCTGCTTCTACCTCGGGATGCAGTTTATGTTTCATAGACAGTAACAAAATATTGCTGCTGGCTGAGAGGAAAGAAACCCATTCAGCTGAAGCAATGCGGATAATTAGGTCTGACAGTTTAAACGTTCAAGGAGACAAGTTTTGCAAAGATGCTTTCTGCAGCGAGGGCTCAGACAAGCTCTGGCAACACGAAGTCAATGCTTTAATTGTTAAGACTGAAAATTGACCCTTTTAAAGCCAATTAAATGGAACTGTAAAAGTGAAGTCAAATGCTGCAATTGAGGACAAATAAGGTTTTTTTTTTCCCCGGTTGGGTTTAGTGGAATCAGAAGGTCAGACACTGCTGTGTCGTGTTTTACTCCCCCTGTACCAGATTCCTTAGGGGAAAGAAGTGGCAGAGGTGCTTTACTAGAGGTTTCTCCAGAGTGACAACCAGGAATATGAGTCCAATAACCAGGAGAGGCTTTTTCAGAGCAGCAACCTCCAGCAGTGGGATAGCCGGCTGCCGTTACTGGGGAACTGCTGCTGCCAGGAGCTCGGAAGCACCGAAACGGTGCCACGCTGAGCACCGCTCCCAGAGATGCTGGTGCCACAAATGCAATGTGAGGTCACTCCATGTAAGGTAAAAAAAGAAGGAAGAAAAAAAAAAAAGCCGTCAGCAGCAGGAGTGAGGTTCTCTGTGAGGGGTAAAAGGCAGAGTTAAGCCCCCACTGCACCCCGTCTCCCCCTGAGCATTGTTTCATCACTGGGGAGTACGGAGACATGGACGGAGATACCAGCAGGATGCAACACAAAACATTTAATCTTTGCGTTTCGTTTGCGTATTATTATCCGTGCTGATGGCCAGGCTGCTCCAGAAAGCACCAGGCAGTAGGGAAGCCTGACCCGTGCTGCTGTCCACCTTCCTCGTTGCAAGGCAACGGGACAAAAAAATCTCATTTACGAGCCGAGAAGGGGGAAAAAAAAGGCTTGAGGAAGTACTAATATGAAGCAGTTGCTCTTTAAACGTCCAGTGAGACATTTGCAATCCTGGGCATCTCTCGAGCCACAGTGTGACATGCCTGTCCCAGACCCCCCGAGAAGCCCCCGGGGTTGGGGAGGGACGGGGCACGGGGGTCTCGGGCAGCGCTGCCGGCCTCTCCGGCTGGACGATGCCGGCAGAGGCTGCACCTTCCCCCCACGGCCACAGACCGGCTGAAAAACTCTGTCAAGGGGGAAAGCAACCCGTAGGCGAGCTCGGCAAGCAAACATACCATTGTCTGCCTTTTTTAAGCTCTTCCCCGATGTTTCGCATTGGCACGGTTTCCCTTGGCTTGACAAGTCTCTGCAAACATCTAGCCTGGCATTTTACATGTCTGTGTCGAGTCTGAGATACCATCTAAGACAGACAACACTGTTCCCTATCGCAGCCCTTTCAAGCGCTCGGGCTGCCGTGCCGCAACACGCCGAGGAACCTGACAATACCTGTTTTATTACGGAGCAGCCCCGGCGCCGGGTGCGGGATCCCTGCGGAGCCCCAGGCTGGCCCAGGACCGCTGGGGCTCAGCGATGAGAAGCATCCCGTGCTGGCACGGTGGGCACAGTGAGCACCGCGCGCCAGAGCCGGGCCGGAGCTGCCGGCTTGCTCTTGGCATCATGCCGGTTGGATAGAACTGGGCAGGGAGCGGGTTACAGACAAAGCCAGAGCATTATTTTTGCCGTACTGGTGTCCCTTTATAAACACACCACCTGAGTTGCGCTTTGCTCCACGGAGAGCTGCAAGCCATGACTTCACGCGAGCATTAAACAAGGCCAGCAAGAAGACACTGCTCTTGGTCAGTGTCCCAAGTCCGTGTTGGTGACCACGATCCCGGGCACCGGAGCGTCAGCCTGGAGTTACTCCCTTTCTCCCAACATTTCGGGCTCTGCTCTCTCTGCTCTTCTGGAAAGCAAAATGATCACTGAAGCGTTCCCTGTGCTCTTCCCTACGCGCTTTCTAGAGCCACCCCATGCTCGGGGAAAAGGGCAGGCAGAGAGTCGGCAGCTGCAGGCAGCGCCAGGAAGGAAAGGGAGGGGGGTTTTCCACAGGAATCATGACCCTGACCTGCCCGCAGGGTCGGGATCGCGCTGACATCGCCACCGTTCCCGTTTCACCTCGAGTGGAAAGAAACCGGCTCCCATCCCACCTCCTGCACTTCCCATCCCCAGCGATGTCCCGGCACCACCAGCTTAACCCCAGGGAGAAATTCCCCACCGATCCCAAAACTCTCGTGTCGGAGCCAGACCAGCTCCTCCTGCGGGGTTTCCTTCTCAGCCTACCTGCAATGTAGTTGTTCTACCGCCACATCGAAAAATATAGATCTCTGCCTCCCTCCCTCCCGCACGCACGCGCGCGCGCGGTCTCACACTCCATTTAGATGTAATTACATTAGGAATTTGTTTGCCAAGCGCCATTCAGAATACCTCGGAGCTTATTGAATTGACAATTGCACTTGATGGGGATGAAGCGATTAATCGCTTATGAAACACTAAACAATGGGGCCTGGGGGTGAAGCGCTTTTTCCATTTGTGCTCCATTTATCTCCTTCTGCATCGTCTAAAGTTTGTGCTATTAAACTCCATTCATAAAATTGTCATCTTTTTGGCTGCGAAAAAGCTATCTGTATTGATCGTGGCCGGCTAAATAGCAAAACCAAAACTACTCCACCAAAACACTCCCTGTGTACATGCACGAGTGACACCGTTACTGTCCCCAGGGAAGGAAGAGCAAAGACCCAGATCTCGGCTACAATGAAGAAATCCAGCAACATCCAGGGAGTAAGTCACACTTCAGACCATCACCAGGACTGTGGACTCCACCTATCCCCTTGGTCAGTTGGGGTCAGCTGTCCCGGCTGGGCCCCTTCCCAACTTCTTGTGCCCCCCCCAGCCTACTCGCTGGTGGGGTGGTGTGAAGAGCAGAAAAGTCCTTGACTCCTCAGCAACAACCAAAACCACCAGTGTGCCATCAACACTGCTCCCATCCCAAATCCAAAACACAGCACTTGTACCAGCTGCTAGTAAGAAAGTCAACTCTATCCCAGCTGAAACCGTGACATTCTCCACCCCTTATTCCACACCGTTTACGTCGTGCTCGGGTCCCACACTATGCAATACATCCTCATTAACCACCCCCCCCTTCCCATCCTTTGATATGATACACAGATAGCATTCCCTTAGTCTATGGACCACCCCTGTGGAATGTCTGTAAAATGTCCGTAAATGTCCATAAATGTCCACTGAGTTCATTTAGTCCATGACGTCTGTTATGGCGGTCACTCGGGACAGGAGAGGTGGTGCGTTACGTGGAGTTACTGGGCACCAAAGCCGACTCGGGTCAGGTCACCGCCGCGCTTGCACTGCTTCTTCTCAGGCTCGTCCTGCACTGGTTCCTGCTGCAGTAATTCCTCTAACAGGCAACTCAAGCCATGGGTTACAACAATTTAAAGGTATATCCATTACAAGCCCCCTTCGGGCCAGGTCAGAGGGTTTAACATTGCAAGGAACTCCTCCTCTTGCTCCTTGCCTGGCTAGCAACAAGGGGTTCCTGCTGTAGAATTCCCGTAATGTGCAACCCAGCTCCCCGGGAGCACTGCCTCCCACTGCATCCCAGCCGGAGAAGAGCTATCCCCTCCCATCCCAGAGCTGGGCGCTGGTGGGCAGCACGTACCCAGCCGAAGGATGCAGCCCCTGGAGGAGAAGGGGGACTTTGCTTCGGCAATGGAGGAGGAGAAGAGGTGCCAGATGATGATGCACTACAGGAGGTCTCCAGATCTGATTCAGGAAGGGAAAACGTGTAGGAACCCAGCCTTTCTTTTGAACTTTGCTCCCAGCAGAAAACTCTTCCCTCTATCTCTGCCGCCGGGGTCTGCCATGATCCCCGCAGCTGCCCAGCATCCCCGTTATCCCCAGGGGATTCCCAAGGCACCCGCCCCAACCCCATGCACCTCAGCTCCCCCAAACTTCAGAGCAACTGCCCATACCGCAGCTGAAACACTGAATTTAAATATTTTAACCCAAAGGAGCTGGGCTGGCACCAAAGCCACAGCACCGGGGCTGGGAGAACCACCAGGCACATTCTTTTACACGATGCCGCTCTCTGTTATAATTGTTTCTGTAATATCGTAATTTATGTGGCATGAAGGAGCAATATTCTTCTGCTAAATGAATTCTCAGCTACTCCTTGTCGTGCTATGAGCCGATGCAATGCACAGGGAGAAAAAAAACAGGTGGAGAGCCACCTTTCACAAAACAGAGACCAATTTCCGACTAAACTGCGCTCCACTAAAATCAATTTACTGAAATAATAAATCCTTTTACCCCGTGGAGGATACCTGGAGATAAAACAGCGCAGGAACAGACAGTCATCAGGACTGCAGGCTGTGCCATTAGTTGAGTCACAAGCTACGCATCTTGGGAGTCTATTTTTCAGTGAAAATATACATAAGCAAGCAGAATTACTGGGGGTTTTTAAATAAAAAAAAAAGAAAAGCACTTGTGAGATGATGTAGGCTTGTCTCTTAACACCTTTGAAAAACTGAGAGTGAAAGGATGCCAGCTCCCTGATGGGACAGCAGTGTTCACACAGGGCATGGGGACCACGGGCTCCTGAGGTCTCCTTCCAGCCCACTGTCCTTCCAGTTCACCCTGGGTGAGACCCTTCAAACCTGCCCGCTTCGGCTCCTGCCTCTGCGAAGCTGTGCCCAGGATCCTTCCTCCCTCGGAGGTTGGGAGAATGAAAGCAAGCCGAAGACAAAAAGGACTGGCTAGATGCTAAAACTGAGTTTAGGCACCGCTGGGCAGAAGGACGCTTTGGGAGAAGCACAATTTGCCTCTGAATATGGCCGGGAGCTGAGCACCCACACACTCACGACACCCATGGGGACACCTGCCCCTGGGCATCCCAGGTCCTGTCCCGAGTCCTTGGCAAAGGTCAGGGAATGACGGACAACCACCTGAGAACCAGCCCAGCCCATCCGGGATGCCCCCAGCCACCTCCACCCCATCACCTGCAGGCAGACCATGCTTGGGAGATGCAGCAATTGTACGTTCACCTTTTACCAATGTTACTTATAAAAACACCCTTAACCTAAAGTGGGACCAACAAAACAAACAGCGACACGCAACCTGCCCGAGCTGAGCATCCGCAGTGAAACTTCTAGATATTTTGTTACCAACGCAGCCTGCTAATGCACTTAAAAGATTTACAGGAACCAATTATCACCCTTTCTGCCACCCACCGACATCAATTATTGCTCAAATTTAAGATGATGACAAAATGGTTTAGAAGCCACTTTATAAGCTGCCGTCTCTCCGCAGCGATGCTCGGCACCGACAGAGCTGTCCTGGAGCACGTCTGATGAAAGCCTCCTCGCTCCATCCAGCAGCAAAACTCTGAATATCGCTGGAAACCACCGCAATTACTGCGAGGAATTTATGGAAATAGCGAAACACCGACTTGACGTGAAAACTCATTGCGCTGAAAAACGCGGTGGCAAAAAACGTCTAAAGCTTCTCCCGCTGATTTGCAGCCCCGCTAATCTATAGGTTAACACAGCCTTCCCGCAATATCTGTTTACACAAGGAGTTGAGGAAGCTTGGCTTAGGAAATCAGGGTATCGACACCTACATGAAGAGCAACAGCTCGCCAGCAAGCGCGAGCATGGCACCTGCCTGCGGGCAGCTCAGGCGAGTCCTCCTCCCGTTGATACCCACGGCGTTAATCCAGATCAACGGCGCCGTAATTGAGAACAGCTTCCAGCCCGAAATCCCTCCCCCAGACACTTCTACGCCGTACGTCGCTACCTCAATTGAATACATCTCTTCCTTGTAATACCCCACCACGCAGTGGCGGATTTGCCGGTTTGTCTATCCGGGCACCAAACCGGTCTGCTGCCAAAACGATTGCTTGCGCAACGGGCTTACGATCTCGGCGGAGCACGAAGATTTCGGGCTACCCGCGGATGTTTGTTGCGGGCTGCAGCGCAGACGTGTTATAAAACGGCTCCAAACTGGCAGGATTTCTTCAGAACAAGAAAAAAAATAAAAAAATTAAAAAAATTTTCCAAACAGTCCCTGAATTATTAAGGGGCTGAGCTTTCCCAAGCCATGAGCCACCAGCGGGGCCGGCGCGGCGGCATGCTGGGGTTCCATCGTCCCAGCGGTCCCTTACGGCTGCGAGCTGGGGGACAGACACTTGAAAGGGGGAAGCCAGGCTGGTGGATAAAGGGAACGGATCCCACGACAAAAAGGACAGACCTCCACGCATCCCGGGGCTCGGGAGCATCCCTGCGGGGAGACAGCAGCCCCGGGATCCCCCGCATCGGGGCGGGGGGGTCACGGTTCCCATCGCAGGGCTCCCTCCGGCCGGCTGCACCGGTGGGGAATGAGGTGGCCTCTGCCACCACAGCACAGCGGGGAATCGTGCCCAAAGTCGTTAAAATAACGGCAGAGCTTCAAATGACAGATACTGGGGGGGCCCCGCACAGCGGATGGAGCCTGGCCATGGTGATGGGCACCCCTGGGTGGGTGGCAGCCGCATGGGGGACAGGGTCTGCCCGGGGACTGCCAACGTGCTGCCTCGGGGGGGAAAAAGGAGCTCCCTGAATCCCGAAAGGCCATGGTGGGATGGAGGTAGCCTCGGACAAGGACTCCCGGTGCTGCTGGGTGGCGAGCAGCCGCTCTCCCAGGCGTACATTGAATGGCAGCCTCTGCTCCCTTGAGCACATCTTTCCCAGGGGTTATTCCAGCGACTTCGGTTTATCCCACGTCTACTTGACCAATCTCCCCTCCGCCGAGGGAGGTATCATCTCATTAGTACACAGACAAATCGCAAGTATGCAGTGACGAATTCCCCCCGGAGCTTCAAAAGCAATACATGTGACCTTTGCATGTTCCTGCCATAAAATACCAGGAACACCTCCAGCTCCCAAGATAGAAGCTGTGGTGGGCATATGTGAGCAGCATACACCATATGGATTAAGTCAAGGGAATACTTAGAAACTTCGACTCTGCCTTCAGCAAAATTGATTCCGGCAACGTTTTCAGCAATTTCTTGAGGATTTTCCGTGTGTTTATGAAGTGCCAATCACCGCAAAGGGATCTTTCAGCCTTGGTCTTTGAAGTCTCTCTAGCCCTCCTCTTACAATAGCTTTGGATTTAGCGGAGATCACAAAATCCAGCATAAAATGTTAATATTAAAACGAGGACTTTCCTCTAAAAGGAAAGGCCTGTGCTGCCTGCAGTGGCGTACGCATAAATCTGGTTCAGGGATTCATTCAGACCCCTTCAGACCCACTTTTTTTACTATCTCATATCGCAGCAGCAACAAATAAAACATTCGGGCATGCTTAAATACCGATTTCTCTCTAGCGCACAGAAGTTCCTTAAACAGTACATTTCTACCGAGTACAGTAACAGCTACTGAGGCATCTTACTGGGGGGTTTAATACTATTTAAAGCTGTTTTATGTGTAAAACTTGCGCTTTTCGGAGCAATTCCACCTAATTGGGAGGTGAGCCAGCAGAGTGCAGAGAGCTGGAGCTATCTGGAGGTTTATCTGATCTCGGTGATAAAATTCCATCCCTGGGGTGACCTAAAAAGGACTGGAAAAGGCATGTGCTACATGGATCAACGCTGCGCTAACAGCAAAGCGAGATGGATGATCTCATAGGTGTTTTCCAGCTCTCCTCCTCGCGGCTCCTCAAGAGCCAGTCAGAGATCAGGCTCCTTCTTTGTCATTAAATATTTTGGCAATGACACATTGTGCCCCTGGACTGCCCAGTGACAAGAGCTCAGCTAAACACCCGGGAGGAATTTCAACTTCTGCATATCTCCTGACGCTGGGAGATAACTCCTGACTTCTCTGAATAGGAGGAGAGGCTGCCATTCTCCAGTTAAGTCATGTTAATGGGCGCGGAGATGAGCAAAGCTGGTTTGGAAATCTCAGTATGTCATTAACGTCGAGGGCTTCCGGCAGAAAGTGCTATTTACGGACTGCCTTCGGACAGACCTAGGCAGGCAGCAATCTTCTGCCTTGGGTGGTGAAGGACACCCAAATCCCATCCCCGCTGCGCCGAGCTGCATGGCTTCTCCCACCCGGGAAGCAGAGCCTCCGCTCCGGCACATCCCAGGAGGTGTGCAGCGATGGTAACAGCTCTCCTCTACCTGCACCCTACACCCATCACTTCCACAGGCAGGAAAACGCATTCCCAAAGAAGCCCGTTGCCCACGCAGCCCTGACGCCCTGCAGCCTCCGTGGTCCAGCCCCCCCCCCGCCGACAGCACCAGCCACGGCCAGCGTGGGAGATGCGACCGCGGTCCCGCAGCTGGGAGCACCAGCACCCCATCCCGCTCCCTACCTGCTCCCCACGGCGCCGGGGAGGGGTTATTAATCAATGCCACATGCTTTCCCTTTCAAGTCACTGGAAAAAACGCACTAGCCCTCGCACTGCTAGAGAAGTCGGGAGGGATGGGGGGATGGGGCGAGGTAGCGGAATCCTTCGGGCTGAAGCCATATCCGCAGTGGATTTCACAGGCCAAATGCTGGTTTTCAAAGCTGCTCTCTCCCCGGCATATTTAAGGCTCAGCCAGCAATTACAGCGCTCTTTCAGCAACCGAAATGGGCTGGAGAATCAGCCGATGGCCAGTGAGGCTCTCTGCTGAAATCCCCTGGGTTCGTTATTACCATCGATAGATGGTTATCGCGGGAGGGCTCGGGGGCTTCGTCAGAGCCCCTGGTCCCATCCAGCCCCGTGCTGTACAAACACCTCCTAAGGACCGTCCTTCAAAAAGCTGATATATGACAAGGAGCTGGAGGAAGGGAACTGCAGCTTGCTCAAAATTGCACAGAGAGTCAGCGACAAAGCACCGCCTGTGTCCCGACAGCGGGTTGAGGGCGGGCTCGCCGGGATGCTGCCGTGCCAGCCCAACCAACGCGCCTGCAAGGAGCGGAGCTACCAGGGGTACACGGCTCCGGCAATGCTCGAGCTCCCCTCCCAAATCCAACACGCCCTCTCCCCCAGCACACTTCCACCCGCGCCCCGACGGCACTCGGCTCATCTCAGCCTTGCATTTATCCATCAGCATGGGAGCTCCACATCTGAAAGCCATTTAAGACATTGCATTTGTAACCTAATACTTTGAAGAAATAATAAAGCGAGCCAAATTTAACCCAGTGAGCTAGAGAAGCCAAATCTCTGCCCTCTGTCTTTCTAGAGACTTACGAAATACGTACAACGGGCAAGTGGAAATACAGACAACCTCTCCCTGGAGCCCAGAGACACCTCGGATGGCCACCCAGCTGTGGAGACGGCAAGGGAAATGCAGCAGGAGACATGGTGAAAGCACAGAGGAGTCAGAAGGATGTCCAGGGTGGTACAAGCTGCTTTCTCGACGCAGTAACGGCGGCTGGGCAGCATTAGGAAGCGTGGGTCCTCTGTAAGGCACCCAAGCGGGACCAAGCCACTTGGCTTTGCCCAGGAGCACCCTCTGCTCTGCCCAACGACCTGCCCGTAGCCGCCAGGATCTCAAAACCTGGGCGTGCTAATGACAGAGCTGAGGCTGCTCATACAGGACCAGTTAATGAGGGCGAAGCTGACTACGATTTGCTAGCGATACCATGGGCTGCACGACACCGAGATTATGGGAAAGCCAATATACAGGTTATGTGTAAAAGCTAATTAGCCAAACTCTAAAAGCTGCCTCAAGAACTTTCTCAAGGTCCCGGAGATCAGGGTAACAAAACCTGCTTGTAAATCATTAGTACATCAGAAGAACAGAGATCTGCAGCCAAGATCAGCCAACGTGGCGGCCAAGTTCTGAGCCCGTTCATGCTCCACGCAAGCTTCCTGAACCAAACCTGACCGCAGCCTTACTGAACCTCACTGCAGCCAGCAGGCGGTGAGGCTCAGCCCAACCTTCCCGCGCAGCAGCGCACGAGCCCAGCTGCTCAAGCACTTGCTAACACGCTTTGCCTCACCCTCGAAAGACCTCTGCAACGGGGAGTAATGCTTCATGCAGGCACGCTTCAGCTTTCACTGACCTCGCAAGGTGAATGTTTTATTGCGTCGTTACTCTTACCTGCGCAGCAGCAGCCACACCACAGCAGCCCTTACCTAACAAGGGCTGGAAAATCCCTCCACGGTCTGGCAGGACTACACACCCATGTGTCTGTGCCAACAAATCTGCCCAGCAGACCATGCTAAGCACTGGTGCCAACGGTCAAATTCCAAGTTCAGGTATTTGCGCTCTACCGAAATGCACTAATGGGTTTTAAGAATGTGCAGTGATATACCAGCAGCGACGCAGGCAACGCCATGCTGTGATAGTTAGAGACACCTGGGAAAGGAGAGACAACCCAGGACCAGCATTTCTGAGAATTACATTTTGACTAGGAACTCCTCTTTCCTCCGACTCCATCTGCCCGGTTGGCTACGGCTGGAGACATGTTGGAGAAATGCTTTTGGATGTGGCCTGTCAAAGGAAGAGGAGTCAGGGTCAACACACCCATCCTGACCAACACCTCCTCCTGCAGTACAGATGCTGCAGGGATGAGCACGGGAGATGACGATGGTCATGCAACCAGAGCACAGTCCTGACTGATCTGGATCTATCGGTTCTTCTGCAAACCAGAGTCCTGCTCCACGGGGCACGCTGCACTGTTCCTACCACCATCTGGTTCACCCCGTTCTTGCACCACACGCCAAAACCCCTACATGAGCGAGAGGCACTGAAATGCATTCAAGACCCTGCGCTGCAGCAATCCACGTGATCTCTTTTGGAGAGCCTGAACAAAAATTTCTTCTTCAAGGCCTTCTGTCCCACATGATTACTTAAAAAGACTGAATGCCCACTCTGGGATGCCCAGGCAAGGAGAAAAACTACAGCAATACTCACCCATCTCCTTGAGCTCCATATTAACAAGTTCCAACCAGCAAGCATCGAGCTCATCCAGGTCATAGCGGCTCATTCCTTGCAAGTAAGTCCTCGTAGCTTCCGAAATCTCGGAGCCGGGCAGGCTACTCGGTGAAACCTGTGAAGGCGAGTTCTCCAGCTGGGGTATGATCCTGGAAGAAAAGAAGAAGAGGTTGAGAATGAACTACAACTTGCAAAAGTATGCCATTTCTTGCCATGGAGGGTGCGACCATGCCGTGTACAAACCTGACTCTATGAAGGAAAGCAAGCCCAGCAAAATCAAAGGGGGTTTGTGCGCTCGGTGTCATCTCCTGTGCCTCAGATGCTCTGAGGACCACAACTTGGACACAAGGACTTTCCAGAGACTGCTGGTCTGAGCACCTTATGTGATGGTTTGAGTTGGGATGCGTCAAAACAAGCTGATTTTCAGGAAATGCTGAGGAAAGCCCAACTGCCAGCTCCCCCTCCCAGGACCTCAAACCTGGAGGTTGTGCTTTTCCCAGCGGCTCAGAGAGGAGCGGCACAGGGAGGCGGCAGCACGGCTCCGGCATCGCGCCCGCTGCTGAGGGCCAGCCCGCATCCCACTACGGCACGGGTCCGGCTCTCGCCGGGCTGGCCACGGCCGCCCGCCTTGGGATGCAATCAGGAGGGGAAGGAGCAGTCTGGGAATCAGGAATTTGCGTTTTGGTCCATGCCTCCATCTGCCTCAGTGTATTCTTCCCCACAGATTGATGGTATAACACCGATCCCATCAGAAATAAACCCGGTATCAGCGCCGCAAGCGGGCTTTACCGCCGCATCTCATTCTTCCTAAACCCCCACGGATGCTTTTCGGTACAAACCAGCCCGTGCCCCGCAGGGCTCCACGCTGCAGAGCAGCCCTGGGGAAGCACCGAGCCAGGGGCTCTGTGCCGGGCTCTCCCCAGGAACATGCCTGCTCTTCAACAGCTCTGCAATTCCCCCTCACACCAGGAGAAATTAAGCCATTTTTCCACTTTGCGTGGCTCCTTTCTTCCTCCTCGCCTCGCATTCCCACCAGCCTGATGGCAGCAGCCTCCTACGTGTTTGGATTCCCGAGTCAAATAACTCGACCTACGGCTACAGCTGCCGGCATCAACCTCATGTTGCTCCCCCTGACGTTAGCGGGTTGTTCCTCCTCATCGGGGCTCACGGAGAGGCTCACGCAGGAATAGCACGTCACGGCAGAAATACCCCGTTTGGGAGAAATATCCTGCCCCGCCTGTGAAACCGGGAAATCTGATGTGGAAAGCACATGCAAGCACAGGACTGGGGCTGTTATGAACGGCGATGCTCTTGGCCGGAGCCAGCGGTCGTGCCAGCGAGCGGGGACTGCGGCACCAACCCGTCCCGGCCCCATTGCCATGAGGGGGCATCCCACACACCCTGAAAGGCAGGATGCGCCGGAGCCACGGGATAAACACGGGGACAGGGCTACGACAAGAGCTTCTGCTCGCCACTGCTGTCTCCACCACGCTGCTGACCCAGCTCCTTCCACCCTGCAGGCACGAGGGTGGCACGCAGGCGCTGGGTTTGGCACCACCACACGCTCTGCGCCCTGCGAACATGAGACTCTTCACCCAGCAGATAAATTTAAGCGCAATGCTCTGTCCTAGTCACCCTGGGAAACATGAGCTCAGCCAGCGGCAGCTGGACACCTTCTCCCTGCTGTGCCCTGCCCGAAGCGCTCAGTGGGAGCAGAGCCGTCCGTCGAGTCTCTCCGGAGGTCTCCAAGGACTGGAGGAAGCCCCAGCTCTGCCAGCGCTTCCCCTCTCACCTGGCCCGTGACCTGACTGCTGGAAAAATGAGTTACAGTTCGGCGACCAGAAGTCGCCCAGCTTTGCCTGCTGCCCTCTCCCCGACGATGCCGGCACTCTCGGCCGGGCTCTCCGCTTCCAGCCCCACTGCACCAAAGCTGACCGACGGACTCGCGCTGACAGCCGGTCCCAGCACGGGCCCGTGGCAACTTTCCTTTACCTACAGCAATCCTTTTCCCATTCATCTACAGAAATGAACTCTTTACATGAGAAAAAAGAGGTCCAATGGATACGATGGTCCAAATACTGATAGCGACAGCGACTCCTCCAGCCACTGACTCCTCAAGTAATTACTTGCTAATTTATTGGGGCACAACAGAGACCAGATCCTGCTCCTGGGCTGCTCGGATGAGATGCCCAAGCCACTCTGTGCAGGTATCCGCTTCCCAGAGCACCCTTTGCAGGCAAAGTGACCCCTCCAGCCAAGTCCCTGCGACCGAGCCCCACGTGGCAGGCAGGCTGCCTGCCACCACCGGGCGCCTCCGGCGTGCCGTACGCTTTACTGCCACATTCACGCTGTGCCAGGCAGCACTTTGGTACGCTCGGCAACGAAGAACGTGCCACGGTGGTCTTTGAGATTTGTTCCGAGCGCTCTCTAATCGCAACGGCAGGGACGGGGAGAGGAGCCGGCTCATCTGCCGCAAACTCCCCGCACGGAAAGCGAACAGGCGCTGGCTGTCAGCTCTTCTGCCTTTTCTTGGCAACTCTGCGGCAACACGCATGACACTCGCCACGCACACGTCAACAGTGTCGCGCGTTAATGGCAGGCAAGCAGAGGACGCGCTGGAAACGAAAAGCAGCCGTGTGGTGCCAGCTGACAGATCTCCGCGGAGCTGGGAGCCGGGGCTCGCTGCAGTATTTGCACAGCTCACATTTCCTCCCCAAAATACCACCTCCCGGCACACACGTCCACACAGAAAGACACTGCAAAGCAACAAACAAGCACACAGCAACCTGCTGCGGCACGTCATCCCCTTCCAAGCAGCTTCTCCGCCGTGCAAAGCCCGAGGACCCAACCCTCCTCCGGCACCAGCACCAGCTGGGAAGCCCGCTGGCCCCTGCAAAACTTTTATCCGCCTTCTGTCCCGATATGTAAATTAACGTCAGAGCATCAAGTGCTTCATGCTCTGTGACGGGTCTGGGGCAAAGCCATCGTGTCCATCACATAACCAGCTGAATCGTGGTACCATGATGCTCCAAGGTCTGGAAGCACCAAGGGAAGAAATTCATACCCCGCTGCCCTCGGGAAGGGGACCCTACCTGCCCTACCCAGGGTCGGGACGGAAATCTGTGGCAGGGCAGGAAAACGAACCTGGAGTTTCTCCAGACCCAGACATGTAGTTTAATTGCTGTCCTCTGCAGTCACGGCCGTTGGAGGTACTTCCAGAGCCACCAGTGGGAGAAGCAATAATTCGACTGCTCAGAGAGGGAAACATCAAGAAAGGGGTTCTTTTTGCCTCTTTTGCCTTACTTTCCCCACCAGTAAATTGAAAATAAACATGTGCCCCAACGCCCTGAGGACATCTCCAAATTCCAGTTCAGGATCTGAAAAGAACCCCATGAAAAGACAGCTCTCGGTCCCTAGATTTTAAAAAGAGCTCACAGGAATCTAGGACAGGGCTTGGGGATTCAGGAACGTCTGTATTTAATGCAGACAGCAGTAATAACAACGAAACCAAGCATGCTCCGATCGGGCTTCAGGACCGTCATCCCAGGAGCTGTCGGCAGCAGGCTGGGCACGGTGGTCTTACAGGAGAAAGCTCAGAGCTGTCGAGAAAAAGAAAAAAACCTCCTCCAACTGCGACGAATGTTCCTGTCGGAAAGGAGCTGCCTGAGCAGGCAGGGGACGGCGCCGTAAGCCTTCGTGAAGCCGAGTTACACAAGCTGCTCGCCCAACAGCCGGCTGCAACAGGTGACAGGCTGACACGGGGCCAGCCGGGGATGCTCGGGGCGGCGGGAGAAAGCAGCCGCTCTTTTTAGCCTGGCATAAAAGCGCCAAGATTAATGCTCTGCGTACGTATCACAGGCACGGCCTGAACAGGTCATTTACTGTATCGACAGCCACTGAAATGCACTCAAGTCCCATACGGGTGCCGACGGTGACCGGAGACACCTCGTTGGGTTATCTGTAATGCCGGTACACATCATACCGCCCACCGACAGCCCGGCCGCCGCATTCCCGGTGCTGCCGGCGCACAGGCTGCAGCGCCCGGGCACGTCGGCCCCGATGTGTGTGTGCAGGCATCTCGCGGGAGAGGAGTTTTGCTGAACCCGATGCTCAGAGATGGGGGACAAGTGACTCTCTCCGGTCACGCAGCCGCCTGCCGAACACTACCGAACCCCTCCCCGAAACGGGGATGTGTGTTTCAACTCGCAGGTCCTGGCTTTGCGCGGAGCCGGTGGTGCAGAGATCACAGGGAGCATCCCGGGGTCACTGATGGGTGACAGTGCTGCCGGCACGAAGCCTCCACGTTCAGCCCTTCCTAACGCTGCGCCGTTAAAACACGAGTTTGCTTCGGTTAAACGGGAACTGGAATTTACAGAGCGACTCTTTGCTTCTCACCACGTCACTGATGATGAAGATCAAGTTAATTAAGATACAAAGATCTGACGGCGAGCTCCACATGCTCGCCGGCGCTCAGTCAAAAGGTTTGAAACGTGCCAACGCGGCGATGGCAGGTGCCTCCCCCATCTGGAAACATACATTTTGGGGAGGGCTGATCAGGTGCTGCAGCCGTCGGCCACCGCAGTACCACGCTGCCTGCACGGCAGTTTGCTTCCGTTACTAATTATTAGCCCTATAAGGAGTAACTATAAATATGAAAGTATAGAATATAAAAGTATAGAATCATAGCATCACCTAGGTTGGAAGGGACCTTTAAGATCATCGAGTCCAACCATCACCCCAACACTGCCAAACCCACCACTAAACTGCGTCCCTCAGCACCACAAAATCTTCTGAAGAGACCCATTGAACTTTACTTGTGGAATTTCCTCTTCGTGAGCAGGACCCCGTGTCCCCGCACTCGCCCAGCACGCAGGCTGGCATCCCCTGGAGTTAATTTGGACATGGGGTTGCTGGCACATGTTCGTGCCATGTTCTCACCATTTCAAGTACCAGCAAACGGAAGAGGTCAGAAAGGAAGAAATGGCACAAAGAAGGCACCTGGAGGAGAACTCCTAACTCCAAAACCTATTGTCCGTAACTGAGGGAAGAGGTGAAAAAGGAAAGACATCCCAAACGGTCCGCAGCCCACTGAGCCCCTCGGTATGAAGCCTCTGAGGGTGATATGGCCACGGGGGGGGAAAGTGCACCAGCCAGAGCCTCCCCGGGGGATGTCCACGCTGGGGGATGCCGTGCCCCTCGGTCCCAGGAAGACAAACGCTGCCATTGAAAGCTTACCCACAGCTTACATGGACCCAGCGACGGCCAGGCTGAAACCTGACATCAGGTACCTAACCAGAAAGCAAAAACTGCGGGTTTGGATCTGGCTCCTCTTACAGTAGTTTGCTACCGACACGAATATTATGACCTTAGCGTAGCTATACCTCGGGAGATGAGGTTCCCGAGCCAGGTCTGCACCTCCATAGGGACACTCTGTCCCGTCGGGTGGCTCGGAGCTGTGACTCGAGCAGTGCCCACACCCCTGCCCAATGGCACCCCAAAAACAACTGGAAAATTATTTTTTATACAGCCAGCAGCTTGTATAACCCTACAAAGACCTGCTGCAAGCCTGGTCCAGATCAAACCCCTGACTCATCCACAGCACTTGGTTAAATATGTGGGTTTTTATGGCTTGCAAACGATCCAGCAAACCATCCTGTTCCTATGAGTGTCCCTCCTGCCCCGGGGGGTGCCAGGGGCTCGCACGGGACACCCCGAGCCTCTGGGAAGCCCAAGCAGGACACGATGCCCAGCGGTGCGCAGCCTCCCGTCGATGCCTAGATTTGTTTTAGTGGGTAAAATCATGTTCCTAAAAAGCAACCCGTTTCTCCCTGACACATGCTAACACACCTGCAAAGAGCTTCTTGGTGTTCAGATACAAAGATCAATGACTGCAGAGACAGTTGCCTTGGGCTAGAAGAAACGGTGGAAGGAAGAAATCCTAAAATTGAATACAAGAGGGCAATCCTTTGGGAAAAACCCATGCCCTGATTTACAGCTGTACAGAAAACAGACTGTGCTGTGCACCCCTCCTCATCTACAATAACATAACGAAAACTGGGGCCCGGAAAGCTGTAAGCTTTTTGCTGCTCAGACACATTGCAGTGCAGTCGCAGCTAGAAAAAAAGGAAGAAACCACCGAGGCCACCCTCGCCAGCATCTCCTGCCCATCTCCCATTGGGTTCCGAGAGCTGGGACTGGCAGGAACATCATCAGGGTTTCGCTTCCGTGAAGGAACAGGGCTTAAATCCCTTTGGAAACCATCCACGTTTCCAAATAGCCGCTCAGTGGAAAAAGAAAAACCCAGGCTGGGTGATGAGGATGTCTGCATATGTGCCACCAACTCGCACAACTTTTGCGGTGAATTTTGCATGATGTGCTAATATTCTTCGCATCCTGAGTTCAGGCATCAGTGATCCCATAGGAACCAATCCTTCCTTCTTATTTCTAGTCTTGGTTTCCAGTTTTCCTCTCCTATTCCAGCTTCAGACATGGTTTGGAAGATGCAGGACTTCTTATCTGCTTCAGGGTGGCAAAAGACTGCCCGTGGTGCAGTAGGAGATGAGGGATGCGCACGGTTGTCACTGGGGCAGTGGTGGGCATTAGGTGCCTGGAGGACTCTGGCAATATGCCGGTACATGCTCGAGGAGATGGTTTCCTAAAGACTGGTAAAAACACCCATTCCTCATCCTCAGCGAGAGTCACCAGCGTGGCCGCGCTGTGCCCTGGCATCTGCCTCGGCTTAGAGAGCAACCGCACCCCCTCCTGCTAAAGGTACCAACGCGGCCGCCCAGGCGCTCCATTGATTTTCCTTTTCTCGGAGAGAAAGCAAGAGTCAAACTCTTAATTACCTCAATTACCAGTTTTCTCGTTTCTCTTTATCTGTATTGAAGGCCTTCTGTTGGCTTGTTTAGAAAATTTTCTCCTTTTTAAAAAAGCAGACGTAGTCAGGTACACAGCAGAAGTAGCGCTCGGAAATTCACTGCTGGGGCATTTGGGAGGCTGAGAGAGCTCGTGGTCCGGCTCGTTTGCGCTGACCTGCCGTCTCCACCGGGGCCAACTCCTGCACGAGCAGATCGCCACAGCACAAGAGGAATTTCATGCGTCTTCAAGGCTTTTTCCCGTTTCCCCCAGAGTTTTGATGCTTTAGTCATTCATTCCTAGTCTTGGTTCAAAAGGTGAGACATGCTCAGCCCCAGGCTCTATCAGCCCTGCAACGTTCCAAGTAAATGGTGACGGTGACACGAGCATCTCTGCAGCCAGGGACCCTGTGCAGGGCACGTCCGACCAACCCACCCAGACTGGGTCTGCGTGAAATGCAAGAACACGCGCCAAAAAGCCCCAAATCACAGCAAAACAGCCTTGGGTAGCAAGCAATGTGTTATGAAGCACATGGATGAGGCACGATCCCAAGCTTCCCAGCCTCTGTGATGTGCAGGGGGCGTTGAGAGAAGGTGAAGCATTGCGTGTGACCCTGGGTTGGGAATGGAAATGGTCACGAGGCTGGGGTGGCTCCCACCCCAACGGGGAATGTCTCAAATGCACCAGAATGGGCAGGTGGCAGAGGATAAATAATGCCGAAGCGGGACATGAAAACATTACAGGAACAAATGGCATGGCCTCAAAGTTCATTAGTACAACACAGGTACATTACAGGGAATCGTTACCCTATTACAGCAGCACAAGGATTTTCCTTCGTCTCAAAAATGCCTTAAAAAAAGTCAAGCAGAAACCTCTTTGCTGGACCCTGAGGTTTTACTCAGGTGAAAAGCCTGCTTTTACTAAAAGTAAAAAGGGAACAGCACAGCAAGCTGAAGAGCACAGCAAGCATCACGTTCCCCAAATGATGCTGTTTTCGGGGAAAATCGCGGTCCTGGGCAACAGCTTCTCGGGGGTGTGACCAACAAAACAAACAGCTTCTTGGGGGTTTGCTCACAGAACCGTGAGGTGTCCTGGCTCTCCGCCCTGCGAGCGCTCTTCCACACCATCCCCACCCCCACCCCGAAGTGACCCCCAAAGCCCTGCTCACCTCTCCAGCCCCTACAGCAGAGGATGCGGCGCTGGGAAGGGATGGACCTGCCCAGCTCCATGGTGGCACAACGGCTTTACCCGCAGCTCAGCACCGTCACGGAGCACCCAGACGCAGCAGACTCACAACCATGAGATAAGTCACTTCTCACGGATCCAGAGCGAGCGGCTGGTGAGTTCGGTTGCCCTCCTTAAGCCAGAGCATTCCAGCAAGGCAGCTTCCCGTTACCACCTCGCTGCCACTCCAGCGGCCCGGGGAGGAGGGCAACGTGTGGCCTCACTGTGCAATGCGCTAGCGAGATGACTCATTTTCCAAGCAGAGCTCCGACGGTGGGACCACACACGTTCCCATCGCAGCTACTGGTACTGGCATCTGCTGGTGATGTCCCACCACCGAGACGCTGTGGCTCTCCCCGCGCCATCACGGCAAAGCCTCCGCCGAGTGCCGAACCATTTGCAGAAGCTGGATTACTCTGGAGGAGCATTTACCGGTTTATTTATCCAGCCAGCCAGAGACACAGCATTTAAAAAAAAAAAATACCTGTATCAATCAAGGGCTTATTTAAGCGAAGGGCTGAAAACTGGGATCAGCCTGAAAAGCACAACAAACCTGAGGCCATTAGTCTGAAAGTGGGTCTCAAGGGCGCTTGAGGAAAAGGAGTAAGTGGACCCCAACACTCTTGAGGATCGCGTCTATCCCTGGAGAAGATTATGCAGTAATAGAATATACTCTGCAAATTCCCATGGTTAATCTCATCTCTGTAAACTGAATACTTCACTTGGCTGAAGGGAAAAGGCATTTTTTTCTATATGCTCCCTTTCAATATACTAGATAGAAATAATTAATCCTGCATAGTGTTTCTCTTCTGAAAATACTGAAATTTTATTACAAGGAAGGCTTTATTCAGTCATCTTTTCTTTACCTACATTCCAGTCTAAATTAGTCTTGTCCAGTGGCCATAAATAAATCAGCTTAGGAAAGTCAGCGGAAAGATAACTCTGCCAGCAACCTTCAGCAGATGCTGATACTGTTCTTACCGCCAGCTCCTCTTGCGGGGGAATTCTCCTGTGGCACACGACGACTTTAAAAAGGCAATCTAAAGGGATATTTTCATCTTCTCTTTATTAAAATAGTAGCTAGCAGGCCATTCAGACCAGATGCCCAATCTTCTTATGAACTTAAGCTAATAGATTTTGTAGGTGCTATTGCTCCTCGATAGCGGAGCGGAATAGAAGATGTTAGAAAAAGAGCCTGGTGGCACAAGGGCAAAGGCCGGGGTTGCAGACAGTGGCGGACGGTCACGGTATGAGCTGCAACCCCCAAACAAGATTTTGTGACCCTCAGCGTACTCAGGCCCAGGTTTACCGACCATGTTACTCCTGCTTATTCCACCCCCATGGGCTCTATAAAGTCTGTAAAACCATGAGCCAAAAACTATACTCCCAAAGCTGGCTTCAAAGAAGAAAGGGAACACCAAGATGACATTAAATGGGTTAGGTCTTAAATTAACTGGCCTGACGTTCAGACCAGCGTGCAAGCTGGCTGGACGAGCCTAAAAGACTCTTTAGGAGCCAGGTCTTGGTGCTAACGGGTGCCTGTGCACTTCAACCACTCCCCTCCTCCACCGACGATGCTCCAGATGACATCGGGGACATCCTGGTTCCCAGCTCAAGAGCCCACAGCCCTGCGGGCACCCTGCTGTCACAAGCCACCAGCAGGAGACCTGAAACCAGAAACCCAGGACCGCTGGTACCCGGCATCTGCCAACGTGTTCTCCTGCGTGACGGAGCAGAGAAAGCGCTGGAGGTGGTGGGGAGGAGAGCGGTGACACTGTGCCTCCGGGCGGGCAGGCCACTGGCACCAAATCCTTTGATTTGAAAACAAACAAGAACCCGAAGGGAATGAAAGCCCTGTTTCTAGCTGGCACTGCTGGGCCCGCTTTGTGCAGAAAAGTAAGAATTTGCAGTATTTCCTTATTGGCTGTCGGAGCCAAAACCCCTCAAGATTTGGCAACAGGCTTTACAAATCCACAAAAAATTCGTATGTACGTAACAGAGCGGCTGCAGGGTCAGGGCTCAGCCCAAGGGTGAAAGGTGGGTCTGGGAAGGGGAACCTGCAGTGGCTGTCTGTCTGGTCTGGTGGTCCGCTCTGCCACCCCGCTTTGTGCCGTTCGCAGGCTAGCCTCACGTCAGGGGCTGCAACAAGCACATTTCCAGCAAAAATAGTTGATGGAGATAACATCAACGTCAACCCCTTCCCTTGGACATCCACGCCCGAGCAAGCAGCCCGATGTAACCGCAGGGTTCGTCACCACTGCTGCTAATGGGGGTGATGGCTGGCCGGGCTGGCACTAAACCTTCAGTAACGGCTCGTCCCCAAAACCTACGCAGGTGGTAAACACTTGGTTCAGCTCTGCAGCTCTCCTTCAGCTTCTTGCTGCTGTTTTGGGAGAACAAAGCAGCTGGATTTGGCCCTGGGAGGATCCACCAAGCTCCTGTAACAGGAGCAACCGTCCCCAAAAGGCACCCCCCTGACTGCCCAAACACTGGTGGCCAATGCTCAGCCCCGTGAAGGTCCCTTTGTGTTACCCAAGTGGCACTCGGGATGCTCAGGAAGGGGTTAATGCCGCTTGCAGCAGTGTCCTGCCCTCCGGGTCCCAGCAGCCAGTGAGTGTGGCTCCCGGTGACGTAATGCTGGGTGGCTTCGGAGGCTGCACATCCCATCCCTCCTGCGCTGGAGATGTGTCAGGAACCCCCAGATGCAGCAGGACCCCGAGAAGTGTCAGGGACCCCGGTGTCCTCTGCCAGGCAGGGACCAAGCCAGGATAGCGCGGCTCAGCTACACCCACCATCCCTTTAGCTGTCTTTTTTTTCCAGCTGGACCCCAGCCGCTCGGCACTTTCCAAGCACTGAATATTAGAAAATTGTCATTATCAGCATTTTGCTATGGACCGTAGAGAGACCAGCGTCACGCAGCTCCGCAGGGCTGCCGACACTGACACCGTGCCCATGTCTCGGCTGGGAAACTCCTGCTGGTCCCGGGACCAGCCAGGATCTCGCTGTTTTGGTTCGGAAATCCCTCTGTGACAATCCTATTTCTGTGCAAAATGGCAAAGACGGGGGAGGGTGGCCCCTCACGTGCTGCTGGCGGTTGAGGATTTACACCGGCAGGTTCTGGAAGTTTTACAGAAATGCAGCTGAAGCTCCAAACTGCAACTAACAGGTGCAATAAGAAAAATGCTCCATTTTCCCCTCTCCATCTAAAATCTCCTCCAGTCACAGCCTGTAACCAGAGTGGGTCCTTCCAGGCCTCTGGAATAATGTAATCCTCTAAGGAGAAAGTGATTCACTCCTCTCTGATGTGATAAAAAGAGGAAAACAAGTGAACAGGAGGCACTAAACAGCCATCTTGTTAAACCCAGACAGCTTTTCCAATTCCGTTTCCGAGCTGTTTATCACCATATAAAAAGCCTGATGCTCAGCAGACTAGATGAAGACCGGAGCATCGATGTCCCTGTCTTTCTCATGTTTATATTTCAGCCTAAATCTCACCGAGATTTACCTCAACAAATGAATTATTTAAGCCTCAACTCTGATTCAGTGCCCCGAAAATTATTTCACCGTAGACCGGAGAAGGGACCTGGTAAACAAGCGCCCAGGTGCGGCGCTGGGAAGCTGCAGAGCAGCGTCCGTGGAGGAGAGGATGGGCACCGTTTCCCAGTGGGGTTCATCGGCACAACTTCTGCGCAGAAGAAAACCACGGCTGCACGGACAGACAGCCAGCCACGGCCAGGCAGCGGTTTGCTGGTGGGCTGGATGGAACAACAGAACGCAGATGTTTTTCTGGTTGACTAGCCAAACGCAGCGTCTGGGCTGAGAGCAAAATACACACGTAATTTTTGATGCTGCGTAAGGATCTGCTCCGTATTCCTTTCCCCTCTGGGCCATTCAGCCTTAACAGCGGCACGGACGGCAGCGGGAGAGGGTCTGACCCGCTGCTGGGAGGGGGCACAGCCTGCGCTGCTCTTTTGGCTCCCAAACCCAGCAAAACACGGTGGCCCCCAACCCCAGGGCAGCGGCAGAGGATGCTCAGGCAGCATCTGCCCCTCCACGGGCAAGCAGGGCAGAGCCAGCACCCACGGGTGCCGCTCGCCTCCTCTCCCCAGAGCACCACTCACCTAACCTGGTGGCCCCTGGGGGACCTGCGCTGCATGCCAACCTTCTCCAAACCCCGCCAGCGGGCTGCTAGGATTCTGCTCATTTCCATTTAAGCAATATATATCTTGGAATTGCTACCAGGGAAGCCAGAGACGCTTGAGCCTATGTTTTCTGGATATAAAAAGACGAAAAATGTTGCTTCTTCATGTAACTTAAGCCAAGCTACTAACGTTAAAGCATCTGGAATTAATTATCGCAGCCAGATAATGTTTCCACAATTATTCCAGTAATGCAAACAGCTCCACAGCTCCACTTGCATTTGTATCCACCTACTAACGGGGAGCGGAGATGGAGGCTGCGAGCAACGGCAGCAGCTCTGCACCTGCCCGTGGTCGGAGCAGGGGCTGCGAGCACGAGCCACCGCACATCGGCAACTGGCCAAAATGCCCCTGGACCCTGCTGCTAGCGGAGCTGAGCATCGGAAAGCTCCAGATACAGACGAGGGCACCAAGATGACCATTCCTGTGATTCGCACAGTGCCATCGCACGGGTCTCCTCACCCAAAACCAAGCCAACGAAAGCAAAGCTTTGAGGAATCCGAAAAGGCAGCATCCAGCCTTTTTTTCATGTGGTTGGAGCCCCGGCGCTAGCGCTGAACCCTGAAACACAGGAGAACAGTTCGGAGGCTGAGTCACTTGAAGCAGCACACAGCCCATCCCACAAATCCAGGAGGGATCCCTCTGCCTCTTGCACCAGCCATGTACCGGTACAGAGCTACGCTTCCAGAACTTCTTCAAATGCACTGAAAAAACCCAACTCAGCACGGTACCAGGAACACGGCGGCTCTACAGACCGGGCTCGCTTTCCGGCAATGCAGCCTTCACCTCAATTCAACAGGATTCTCCACAGCAGCAAGAAGAACCCAGCAGCTATTCCCGCTGCCGGGCTGTCCCGCTCCTCCCATCACTCTGAAGAGCACTTAAGAGTAATAGTTTCTTGTATCGTTCAATGGGGACACGAGGTGCACTAAAATCACTCCGAGGTCATTTAATTACTGCTGCGGTTGCAAGCGGCAGCAATCAGATCTGCTGCGGTTTGCCCGGCTCTGCACTAAATTCACGGTTCTGGATGGAGAGGGGAGGTGATGGAGCCAGATGCGGAGGCTCCCAAGGCTGTACCAAATCGGAGTCCGTCCCGAGAGCCGTAAACCTCGTTACGGAGCAGCGGGAATCAAGCCCGCTTGTTCTATACATTTACTGCTGAAACACACTTGACCTTCTGTGTGCTTGATCCAGTATAAACCACAGGCATCCACTGGGAGGATTAGCAAACATTTAAAATAAAAGTCCGAGTGGCCGGGTACTAGGTAAGAACAGGCTGGATTAACACGTTTCCCGGAGCAAACCAATAAAGGTGAGGACTTGCTGAAAGCCCGCACGAGAGCTTGTCAAGCAGCCCGTAAACCAGAAACCATTACAAGTAACAGACAGAGTAAATCAGGCTTATTCCTTTGCAAAGCACCCACAGGCACGGGGCACGAACTGACAGCCCTCTGCAGCGCCGACACCACCGTTTGCACGGCCCAGACCCTCCGAACCACCGACCCGCTGCCGCCGCAGAGCCCATTTACCCCATCCTAAACCAGGTATCTACAGACCGGCAGGACAGCCCACCTTGCCAGCATCCCGTCCCTCCCCGCCGCTGCCAGGGACGAGGGCTGCCTGGGCAGATCCGACTGGAAACCTCCCTTTCCCGGCGGCAGGGTTGCAGAGGGAACTCACTGATGTGACATCGCTGGGGTTTTTTTGCTGCCCTTGATGGGTGCCACCGGCCAGCCCATCCTCGCCGCGGCCAGGCGTCACCCCGGGGACCCGCAGGAGCACACGGAGCGTGCAGGCAGCGAGCTGTCCTCTCCCCGTGCTCCCATGTCCCAGGGCTTGGGATCTAAACATTTCGGCCTAGGGCGGTTGGGATTTTTACTTCTTTTGATCAGAGTAGAGGCTCAGATCTTGAAAGGGAAGCGTACGTGTGTTTCTGAAGNGAAGGCTCATGCTTTTAAAACAACAAAAAAAAAACTCAGCTCCAAAAGATACACAAACTGCTGCAGAATCCTGCCTGCCCCTTCTGCAGCAAAGCCCAAGGGAAGCTGCTGATGAGTCAACAGCCAGCCTGCGCCGCCGACCGAGGAAAGGAAGTCCAATCTCAACACTCGAGAACAAAGTGTGCTGGTTCATCCAGTACACGCTGAGAACGAAGCCTCGGAAAGCCCTCCCCGGGCTGGGAGCCGCGCTGCCGCAAGGATACGGCCTGGCCGCCATCCAGGGTTCCCGCGGCAAGAGGAGGAGGAGGAGGAGGAGGGAGAGGTGAAGTCCAGGCATTGCCGGGACGTCTGCATCGTGCCGCCCCGCTGCTGGGCCAGCCTGGCCCCAGCTCCTCGGCACCACCACGCCACACACCGCGGCAGAGATTGCTCCCGGCGTTGTTTTCGCCCTTTGGTGGAATCGTTCCCTCCCTGCGCTGAGTGTCCTGGCTGCGGCATCCAGCCGCGCCGGGATGAGCCAAGGTGTCCGCTCACCGGGAGCAGAGGAGAAGAAGGGTAGGGACGCACCCCAGTCCTCCACCCATTACTGGTGCACCAGTTAACTCTCCTCCCCGCCCCAGTACGTTCATCTCCGACACGGCTCCCCGTGAGCAGACCCGCTCTGCGTCCCTCCCCTTGCTCCCTTTCGCCATGATGCCGGTATGGCAAAACCACGACACGGACATCCCCGCCACGCAACTCTGCACCCTTCTCAAAGAACCGCTGCACCTCCCGGAGATGTTGGGGCAACTCCTCACGGGACTGGAGTCCACTAAAGAGCAACAGAGCTCGAAGGCGACGAACGCCGGGTGGCACCACGTGGCGATCCGGGCACAGCCAGCCCCGCACCTGCCCCAGCTCGACGCACGTCCCGCAGCGCAGCAAAGGAGCCGCTTCACCTGCGCGTGTGGCTGTCGGAGGAGAGGGACCAGAGGGGAACCCGAGGGAGGAGGACAGGACAGTGACACGAAAACCGCGCCGACACGGCAGATGGCCTTTGCGCCGGTGCCGCCGCCATCGCCGAGTTGGTACTCGCAGAGGTTGTGCCTTCCTGTTGCCACAGCGCTTTTCTGTTTTCTGTTAAAACAGGGCCACAGCAACGATGCAAGTATAGATCCGCAACGCCAAGAGTATCCGGGAAGCCTGCCAGCAAGAAGCAGCCTTCCTGCTCGTCCTCCCGCTGCGCGCAAATTCACAGGGAACAGAACCTACAGCACATACTAATGTGGCTTAACGCGAGATCCAAGAGCCACCTCTAGATCCTGCCTGCATCCCTGTCAGCCTGCCGAAGGAGCCGCATGCCCAAAATGTCAAATCATGGAATCAAAGAGGAATTGAAGCCCATACAGGTGCATAAAATCCCACGTAGGTGCCACTGCTTTACGGAGTGATGCGCTCTGCCGAGCGAGCTCAACGTGCCGCCATGCATGGCACCGGCGTCACCGCCAGCGGGCAGGGACCGGCCGGGGTCGGGTCCCTGTACATCTCCTCCACAGCAGGGGCTTCACAGCCTCCTGTGAGCATCCATGGAAAACCAGCAAGGCCCACTTTCCTCTTGGGTGCATCACGGTGTGACTCTGGGAAGACAAAGCTCATCTAGAGCTTCTCTTTCCCCCTGCAACAGGAGTGGTACCCGCAGCCCCGACGCTCCGAGAGCGTTGCAGTAACTCTTCCTGCTGCTTTACTCTGTGTAATCCTTAAAAGTCAAGCCGTGCTGAGATGGTCCAACATTGCATCCAGCACCCAACTACGCCCCCACACCAGACTGGGACCTTGGATTTGTGGTCTGTGCCTCCGTTTACCCAATCGTAAAATAACTGCAGAGCTCACGCGGGGGCTGTAAGGCTCGTCTCTAGTTCCGGAAAGCCAGTGGAATTCCTTTGGCTACGGGCTCTAGCAGAGGTGGGATGTACTGTCATCACTGGGATGCAGTGTCATCACCACCCACATCCCAGGGCGGGTGACCTGGAGATGCACGGGCAGAGGACGCCAGCCTGCCGCTCCCTGCCTGTTGGGAGGGAAACTCGCCTCGCCTCCTCATTCCCCTGCTCCCATCCGTCCGCAAGCGGCTTTTCTCGCCACGCTGGAGCCCTTCAAGCTTTGGGCAATTCTCAGGCGTGTCACCATACAAAATAAAAGCCTTTTCAGTAGCGACGAGCCAGAAATGATAGTGGAGAGGAAACAGCTGATCTCCTGCGCTGCCTGATAACCCTGGCATGCGGGTGGCCCAGCCGCGGCATCCGTGCCTCCCGGGACACCGAGCCAGGAGATGCTGCACCTCTTCCCCCACCGCTTCCCTCGCAACCGCACTGCGATTTGTGCTAACCTAGAAAGGACCCTCGAGTTTAAGGTGGCTCTTAGCGGAGGCATTTTGAGACGGCAGCTTTCTGGGGAAAGCATTCCTTAAAATACAGCTCTTTTCCTTCTGCTTCACCCCCAGCTTTTGACATTTCAGAGCTCCAGAAAAATAAAATCTTTCAAAAAAATCTAATTTTCAGCTGTGGAGGCACAACACCTAGGCTAGGAAGAGCTGGTTTCCAAGCAGCCAGGCGGGAGATGAAAAGAGCAGCAGCGGCTGCGTACAAGGCACCTTTCGGAGGGCAAGATCCATCTCCGGAGTGGGAAGCGACTCTCGCACCCTCCGTGGCAAAACGTGCTCGCTGCCGACTGCTCAGCCTGGGAACCGGACCCCTGGGGTCGCAGGATGATAAGATGAATATTATTTTGCAGGCAGTGCCTGCCTGCTCTCCACCTCCCGGGGCTCTCGTGGCTTCTCCCCGCCCGCCTCCCTCTAGGAATTCCACATGGAAATGGCTGTCAGGAGTGCCAACAGGACTGGATTACCACGGGCATCCATCCCCTGCTGCCACAAACCGAAGGGCAGGACGCTCTGTCACAGCCCTGCGTTACACCTTTGAGACGGGGCGGGGGTAAAGCGGAACGCGGCCCCGACAGCAAGGAAGAGCGGCGGCTGCTGGGCTCCAAATTTCCCAATCTAGGGAAAAATCAGTACTGGGATTTTTTTTTTTTTTTTTCAGCAGAGAAAGGAATTCGGATGGCCCACATCTGACACAGGGAGGATCCGCTGGGTTCGGGCGGAACTTTTTTGTTGGAGCAGGGGAAAAAGGGAAGTTTGGGAAGCAAGGGGAAAAGCGGTGCAGAGCCCATGGGGCAGCAGCTGCGGGATGGCAGGGAGAGCAGCAGCAGCTCAGGTGGGACCAGCGAGGTATCCAGGATGGAGAAGGGGGACAAATTAAAGCAATTAAACGAGGGAGGTAAATGGAGTTGTAAGGCCTTTTAAGGCTGCTCTCTTTAGGCAGATGAAATATAGTCATCTCTTGTGAAAAAATACTCGACGTTTCTCCAAAGGAGGGCAAGCTGCAAGAGGGAGTTGTCTAACACTGGAGATACCAAAGGGACTGCAGTCTTCATCCGTCCTTGGCAGGCCGAACGCTGCTCTCTCCATCCCTGACTCACATCAGTGACCCAAGTGGGAAAACATCGAGGGCAGGGATGCTGTCGGAGAGCGAACTGCTCGGGAGGAGCGCACCCGTCTCCGCCGTGCCTTCTGCTGTGCATGCGGAGAGATGCTCTTCTGATTAAAAAAAACCTGGCAGTGTCACCGCTTGTCCCCCTGGGACGCGCATCATGGCCACAAACCAGGTGCAACCATTAACGCTGCTGTAAAACGAGCTCTTCATTCCACTCACATCGCACTAGCGAAGGCGGAATATCGTGCACAGGCTTCAGTCCGAGGACAAAGCCCTTCAGGCCACGCTCGCTGTCTTGCCACCAAAGAGAGGTGGTTCAGGCAGATGAGACGCGATGCAGGGCAGACAGACGGAGCAAGAAGAGGGAAAGGACTTCCAAGGAAGCTAAGGCTGTGGGTAAGCAGCACGATCCTGCAGCAGCCCGGGAAGAGCTGCCTGGGATGAGGGGCATGTCGGAACCCAGAGGGGCTGTAGAAATCCACCTACAATTAGCTGAGAGCCACTAACGGGTCTCTTTGAGAGGTCATGGAGTACAGGTCAGATTTCAGAAGACCAGCAGAAGACATACAGTATCTGCTTTTAAAAAGAAAACTTGGGGAAAACCACTGAAACACATAAATAAGCAGTCTATATGAATAACGCACACAGAAAATAACGTGGGGTAAGAACCACCCAGCATGGGTTGGGACCTCTGCCGTGGGTGGACAGGAGAGGAGCAGATGGGACCCACCTTGACTTAGCAAGGCTTCAACGCTACCTATCAGGAGATGCTCGCCCGCGTCCGCGGGCTGTGCCGAGACCTCTGCGGGGCCAGGCTTCCTCCTGCAGACACGGGGCATGCTTGCTCAATCTGCTGAGTTTAACTCAGATGAAGGGGAAGCCACAACCTCTTTGGAGAGCAAGGCTTGAAAACAAAACCGTGTTGAGGAGTTGGAGAATGAGCTGGAAATACTGCAAGAGGCAATTCATCAAGGATTATGCAATAGCGCCGAGCTTGAGAATAATCAAATGAGCAAAAAACACCCCAAGAATCAGGGAATTTTTCAGAGAGGATCTGACGGTCAGAGTGAAAGCCAAGCTCAAGGTGAGCGGGCAGCACCAGGCTGTGGTGGGGTGTCCGATGTCCCCCCTGATGCTCACAGGTCAGTGCTGGGCACACAGGCACGTCCCCATGGTGTCGTGGAGGAAGCCTGGAAGACGGCAACAAAAACATTCACAACTCTAGAAAACACAACCTTTGATGGAAGCTTAAAATGAACGGATCTGCTAAATCTAGAGGAGAGAGGACTAAGAGGAGGCACAACAGCGGCCTGAAAAAATGAGGAAGATTGGGAAAAGGCTGGTGCTGGAGCAGGGCTGTGAGTGGGGACCAGGGTGGGATGGGGACCTGGGCAGGACAACCCCTACCAGGCATTGCTTTAGGAGCATCCCTGCACGGGAACAGGTGACACCAGCAGAGCTTCCCCGGGATCCCCAAAAACAAGGGCTTGGAAGAAGGCTTAGGGGCATGGCTGCAGCCTGCCCCGCATCCCAGCAGCCCCCGGCTCAGAGCTCTGGGATGCAAAACCCCACTCGACGGAACGCCGGGAAGCAGCACCCGCGGGCAGCCCGCTGTTCAGGCTGGCTTTGCAGGGGCACCGCCAGCCCAGGCAGCGCCGAACTATCACTTTTTGGCTGGAAATAGCATCGGCGCGAGCCCTCAGCTGGGGAGCAGAGCGCTTGCGAGTCCAGACTGCGGTTAGCTATCAAAGACAACTAAAAAAAGATATTCCACACACAGNCCCCCTTTACAACTTCCCTTTTGATGTGTTCAGACTCATTAAAGTTTCATTTCTTTCTCTGTTGTCCCCGGGGGAGGCAGGGGAGCGTACACAAAAGTTTACTTCAGCAGCGGGGTCGGCAGCTGCAGCACCAGCTGCTCTTGCCGTGGGACGAGCGGAGCCTCCGCCGGCCTCTGTGCCTTGCCCAAATCCCTCGGCAAAAACCGCGGCCTCCCGCGGCCGCCCTGCTCCCACGCGCCGCCCCAGCACCACGCCGGCACGACACTTTCGCCCGCGTTCTTGCAGCATGCCCGCCCAGGGTCGCAGGCCACGAAGCAAGCGGCACGAGAGCCGCGCAGCTCCTGCAAACCTGGCAAGTTTTGGGGTCCGCCCCTCCCAAGTTTCGGGGTTTGACCCTGCAAGTTTTGGGGTCCTTCCCCAACCTGCCTGGTTGCCCCCATCGGCAGCACCAGCCTTTCCCCCAGGGCTTCGGCCATCGCCCTGGGATAATCCCGGGCACATGGCGAACGGGTAGCAGCTCCCCCACGTTTCTTTTCTGCCCGAGCAGCTGCTGAAGTGTCTATTTTAAAACTCAGTTCCCTATTTTAAAATAGCTAATGAGACACCGATCTAGGCCAATAGACGTAGTCTCTACAGGGTCCGGGAGATGCTTTTCTATTCCCCGGGCTCCTTTTCCCAAGCCCCGAATCTCGGCATGCCCGTCACGTTTCCAATAGGCACAAACAGCTTACATGGTAAAGAGGGAAGTTTTTAATTTAAGGGCCAACTCCTGCACCCCTGCCGTGAAATACCAGCGGTACAGCCACGTGTTTCTAGACGGAGATGCATCAACCAGCCAGGCAGAGGCTGACGTTCTGGGTGGTTTTCTGCTGGTATTTTTTTTATCCTCCCTTTGATTTTATCGGGTCTTTTTAAAAATTCCCTGACCAAGAGCAAAGGAGGAGCTGGCCTGCCTGCCTGCCACGGCTCCTCGCTGCTGTTCCCCAGAAAAGCCGGGCACGTATGAGAGGGACTTTCAGAAAGCAACTGCCCATGGCAGGGTGCGGTGGGAGGTCCCCGTGCACCCCCTTTACGTGCTCCCCCAGACGGTGTGCCCCCCACCAAGGCAGAGGGGACCCCGCAGAGGGCACCCCGCAGAGGGGACCCCGCTCGCTTACCTGACCACCGGCTCGGGGATGGCCTCGGCGCTCGCCGGCACCTGGACGCCCTTCTCCCACTCCTGCCTCCAGGGATCGGCCAGCACGTAGTACTCGTCGGGGCTCAGCTGGAAGGAGTCGGGGATCTTCATGGCTGTTATCAGATCCGTACGGAAAACCTGCATCGGGAAAAAAAACCATCCGACAGGCAGGGTGAAGGGGTCTGGCAGAGGCTGGGTGCCCGCGCGCCAGGGGAGGGTGCCCTGGGGAAACGGTCCCCAAGGGACAGCGCGGCGGGTGCCTGCGTCCCCAACGGCACGGCTTCAAGGTGTCACTTTATGTCACCTCTGGGGTGAGGTTCGGGCAGGAAAACAAGGCGTGCAGGCAGGGAGTCCCCTGCTTGGCCAGGCAGTGCTGAGAGCCCAAGCCCCGCAGCCGCAACCCCTCCGAGGTCCCCTAGCCCAGGCAGAGGTGAAAGCCAGCCGCAGGCTGCAAGCCTGGCCGAGACGCGGGCCAAAAATTAGTATTAAACTAAAGAAATAACAGGGCTGCTTTCTCTTAGGCGATCAATGTTTTCCACATAGCCACACAAGTATCTATTCCCAGCGTCAAGGGATGTACGGCAAGTGGGCTTCTGCACGTTCAGCCTTACTGGGGGAAACGATGCTCCTGACATGAATGAAGCTGTGGGAAACCCAGAGCCACCTCAGCGCCCCGAGCACCTTCATGTCCCCATCATCGTGTCACCTCACTGCCCTGAGTAGGGACAGCCAAAAGCTGAAGGTCCCCCCTATCGGGACTCGGTTGCTCCAGTGGTGATTCCACACCAAGGAGCAAAAGGCAAAATAAAGCCAGGCTGGGTTATGCCAGAGCTGGAAAATATCTGACTAAATAGTGATCTAGGTGCCTGCTTACATACCCACAGCCAAACACACGGAGATTTTTCCTGACCCAATAAACCTGCTGTGAGACCGACGCTGGACCCCTCCTCTATGAAAACCCCCCAGACCCTCGGAGAGCACACGCGCTCGCTCTCCATCTCCCTTCTGGCCCTGCAGAGCCTTCCCCCAGTACGCTACGATGAAAAATGCATTCCAAAAAAATCCCTGAGAGTAAATAAGGTTTTCCTTCCAGAGGGTTGCCTGACAGCAATGACTCGAGCAATCCTGCCTCTTGCAGCATAAAAATAAATTGTAAATGAAAATGGATGATTTCTCCTCTCTACCATCTGCTATTAGCTGAGATAATAACCGACGGTGCCAGCAATCATGCCTGGACACCAGCTCGCTCTATCCACTCCATCCCTGCAGCTTCCGCGCTACCTTCTGCGGGGCCGGGATGGATCAGGTGTTTTCTTCAGACGCTGTTTAATCTATTCTCAGAGTCTGTTCTCCAAATGAGTATTGCTTTGTCAGAACCACAATATGGTTTTACACTTTCGATACAAAGATAACACGCTTTGGAGAGTGTTTGGGAAACCAAATCGGCTGAGATGCCGGAAACGAGACATTAACTAAGACCACTGAGACCAGTATTTAGGTCAGTTTGCTTGATCCTCAGAGTCTCAGCTGCTAACCCAATTAGAGTTAAATAGAATACATAAACAACCTTTTCTACGTTGGGACCTCTCTGAATTGCACGGGTACCTTCCTCCCGATGCATCTGCTTGGAGATATTTTTGACTACGTCTATATAAACCTGATCTGAGCCGGCCAGACACAGTCTCGGTGCATCCTTCAGTCAGCATAATTAACAGCCTACATATTACAGTCAGAATTAAGCTTAGTTTGAGAAAGATCAGGTTCCTTTAAGTCTCCATGTGCTACAAATGCATGGTTATGGACGCCGCAGTAGCCTTTTACTGTGTGGCCAGTGTGAGAAATTAAAAAAAAAAAAAAAGAATAAGATAAATGTTAATCAAACACAAGAAGACACATGTGAGATGTCATAGTCCTTCCAGTGCCGCGTCTCTGCATATCAAAACCAGCAAAGTAACCCCGCCGTAGCTCATTTTCTACAATACGGCGTACAAATACACCCCGTTTTTGACACCCCTGCGCTGCCAGGCTCGCAACTCAGGCAAACGGCATCCCCGTTACCCACTTTTGGTGCCCACTTGTGACGAGGACAACACGAACCCAAGTGAGCCTCCCCACCTCGGACCACTCTGCTTTGGTGGAGGAGATGCTCCCCTGTGCCTGGACCACGCGTGGTGGGGGGCAGCGTCTGGGACCGGTGCCATCTCCCTGCTCCGGCCACCAGCACCAGGGCAGGAATGCTGCAGCGCTTCAATGTCACTCCATTTGCAAAATTGTTACAGAAAACACTGTTTTGGAGACACTCGCCTTTGGGATTCTTGGCCAAGCCAGGTAGGAATGGGTTCCAAAGGAGCTGAGCACCCAACAGGTTTTCAAAATTGCCCAGACTGGACCCTGCTGACATGTAAGTTCCCTCCACCTCCCTCTCCACCAACTCAGTTGCCTCCCAAGGACACCCACTACAAAGCCGCGGCTGGACACGCGATCAGGAGCATAGCATCACCATTTCATGGCATGCAAATCCAAACAACTCCTCCAGGAACCTGCCCATCACAGCGCTGGCAGCGCAGGGGAGCAGGCATGATCACAGGAGCAGCGATGGGGGACGTGGGGCTGCCTTTTCAAGGGCAACTGGCCCCCAGCAAAGTCTAGCCGTGTTGTTAACCTGCCCTGAGCAGTCTGCCTCCCCCCAGGGTGCTGGCACCCACTGCAGCAGCACCCTTTCCAGAGCCTTACCCCAAACAAGGATCCCNCTCACAGGAAACAATTTCTTCCTAATATCTGATCTAAATCTCCCCTCTTTCAGTTTAAAACCATTCCCCCTCGTCCTCTGGCTCCACTCCCTGATCCAGAGTCCCTCCCCAGCTTTCCTGGAGCCCCTTTAGGGACTGGAAGGGGCTCTAAGGTCTCCCTGGAGCCTTCTCTTCTCCAGGCTGAATGACCCCAACTCTCCCAGCCTGTCCTCCCAGCAGAGGGGCTCCAGCCCTCCCAGCATCTTCTTGTGCGAAGGCGGCACCAGGTGACAGCCTGAGAGGTGATGGGCCATATCTCTTCGAGGTGACACTAGCCGTGGGCGGCCAGGGCGGATTTATGCCAACATCTGGCCCATCACCTTCCTCTTACCGATGAAGAGCGAGACGGAGGAGCCTGCACTGACATGCCCTGTGTTGTGCAACCAGCCCAGGGAGGAGCCGGCCGCGCCGCTGGGGAGCCCCAGTCTCCCCCCGGGGCTGTCATCCACGGGCAGGAAATAAAACGGCTCCATCTGATCCTGGTGTCAGGAACTAAAGACATTTTGCTTTGCTTATAGGTACTACTTAGGTAATTTCTTTAGGCTGTTTGCTGGGGTCGTGGCTTCAGTGGTCCAGGCGCCCTGGCAGCATCCCACACCACTCACTGCCGCTCCGAACCAGCAGGACCAGCCTCACCGAGGCTTCGCGACATCCTCAACAGTCGCAAAACCCTCCCGCAAACCGCCGTGCGTATCTCGCAGGGCTGGAAAACACAGCAACGGGATCAGCCCTGGGTATAATTTCTCCCTTCTGCATGGTGTGGATCCCAGGCTCGTTTTTTCCTGCATTAAGTCTTCCCCAAATTCATCCCTGCTGGCTTTTCAGCTCACATCAGCATAGAAGCTTAGTTTTAATTTTAAGCCAAATAAGCACGATTGTATCTATTTCCCCGAAGATGATAAGGCGCATCGCAGGCTGGATTTGCAATCTCACTGCTTCATTTATTTAGTCCTTCTTGGAAAACAGATAAGCTCGCCCATCCAAAGGCAGCACACACGCCCGCACTTTATCGCAGCGATGCCTCTGTCTCTTCATGAAGAACTGGAAATGCTCAAATTATTAACTATCAAAGCAGAACACTTTAGAAATGATAGAACGGCACAGAAATTGTAAAGGAAAGCAGATCAGTTGTCTGGAAATCTCCCAACAGCTAATACGCTCAAATTGTAATCTAAATGTCTTTTTGTTTTGAATTGTCTGGGATTAGGGTTGGGAAAAGACTCAATTATTCTACTCAAACTCTTCTGAATTATTTATGAAAACCAAATAAAGGATAAATTGGGCACTGATGAACCGAGGACCTGGCGGCGAAGAGAAAGTTGGGTACCAGAAAACAAGCAATTTTCCCTCAATAGGAGTGTTTACTGTTTCTCCCTGGCCGCAGGAGCTGACAACTTGTCTCCGAGGACAGGCTGCTCCGCTCCTCGCTCCCCCCGGCAGCCCTGGCCAGGCTCCGTCCTCTCATTCCAGCCCGGCAGCGGGATCCGGGTTATTGCCTATTGATCTGCCGGCGCCGGGGAAGGGCAGCCCGAGACGTTCACTTTATTACCTCTGCTTGCTCGGGAACCTCAGGCAGGTTTCAGCGATGCTCGGAGATGCATCGCACTGATGCCCAGAGGCCAGCCTCGCCCTTTGCTAGCGTCAGCTTTAAAGATGGGGAAAAAGAACAATGAAATTGCAAAACCCCCCCCCGAGATATTTTTGCCTTCCTACTTCCAAGCGAGAGGGACCAGGAGTCGGGGTCAGCATGCTCGTGCGGCCTCAGAGCCCAGGCAGGAGAAAGACGCATGGAGAAAACCTCCCTCTCGGTCCCTGATGATCCCACAGCTGCCTGGGTGAGCGGAGAAGAGTGTTCCACAGCAGGGCAGGGCGAGGAAAAGGCAAAAAGAAGGGAGGTGCCCAACATTGCCCTGGGAGCTGCAACAGGGAGGAGAATCGGCAGCTCCGGCCGGGGGCTCCACCTCTTGCTCCCCATCGCACCCATGGCAGGACCACCCCTGCACCCCACCATGGGTCCTGCTGCACCCACCACCGCTTTCCCACACTGCCTACAGAGCAACCGATTGTAACATGCAAAATGCAGGCGCCTGTGGGTATTACAGTGATGGATGAAGAGTAAGAGTTGATAAAAATACTCCTGAAGAGAGCATTCCTCGGCACAAGTATACCCAACCAGGCAGTAGCGGCAAACCATCAAGTACGGTATGAAAGCAGCAATCGATGCAGCGGCTTCCATCGCCTCCTCTGCCACTGCCATTCCCAGAGCAGCCCATCGGCCTCACGTCTCGGCTTCCCAGATGGCTTTCCCTGCCCACATCCATGTCGCTCACGCACGAGGCAGCAGGTTAATTCCCAGTGTGATCACAGCGACCTCATGGCATGGACCAGGCTCTACCAGAGCAGCCCAAGAAGGACACTGACCTCCCCCCAGCAGCTGAGGCCACCGACGCAGAGGTCCTGCTGCTCCAGCTGTCCCACCAACCGTGTGGAGAAGCTGTCTGATCGCACGCACAAGTCCCACCCAGATCCTTCTGTGTAGGAAACAGCTTCTAGGCAATTATTCCTCCCTGGAGTGAAGAATCACTGGGCAGTCACGGACTCGAGCTCACCCCTCCTGTCCCAGCACCACCACTGCTCTGGGTCGGCTCCATTTCCAAGGTCTGCAAGCCTTTAAGTTACTCTTAGCACTCACTTCTCACAGGCAGGACAAGCCCATATTACCAACCTCTACTACTTCTCCACCCTTTGAGCCCACTGGTTTGTAGTGCTGGACTGACTGCCTCCCCAGGACAGCCGGTCCCGGCAGTTCAGGAACATGAAAAGTCACTGGGACACCAAAGCCATTGCATTCCCCAGCGATACATCAGTATTTTTTGTTATTGCTGTTGCGAAGCAAAAGCTCGACGGATTTTTCTCTCTAAAAACAAATTTTAAAATCCCCCGAGCTAATTAAATATAATTTATCTTCCCATTTTCGCATCCTAACGCTTCACTCTGCTCCAGCCTGGCATGGGAAGGATATTCCTGGGGTTACGGCAGGGACCAGCAAGACAGGGGGTGGATTCAGCTCCTCCCCGAGCCACAAGCACATCGGCCGCTCCACCTCGCAGAGGATCTGCTGCTTCACCCACCAGCCACAGCCATTCCCCACGCCCCCAAGACAGCTGCTGGGCACCTCCAGGAACTCTCGCATGGACCACCATCAATTTGTCCAACGCTTGGCCAACCTCGGACAGAAACGGCTCCCCATGAGAGAAGATGCCGTGGCACACGATGCCTCGCTGCGATGGGCACGCCGTGATGCATCAGGAACCCTCAGCAAAGGACTCCTTCTCCTCTTCCTCCTCCTCCGTGGCCGACCAGCCCCTCTCCGAGCCTCTCCATCACCTTTCTGTGCAATCCTCGGTATCGATTTCCAGGCTGACTCACTCACAAACCCCTCTAATAAAGTGGCCCGGCAATCTCACCGCCGTTCAGCTCCCGCTTTACGTGCTCTGTCAAGGACTCGGCTTTTCAAGTGACCGCACCGTAGGTCTGAGCCTGCCAATTATCCCCTTAGCCCCAAATACTGACCCGAAAACACCAAATTCCGATCCCGCGGTAACGACTTTCCGCTCGTACGAAACCAGCTCCCAGGCGAGAGCCAAAAAGCCGTATCTCTTTTGGGCTTTAAATCAAAAGGAAAAGAAACTCGTCTAGCGCTGGGTTTAATGAGCTTTTAACGCCGCAGCCAGCCCAGGGAGTGCCGTGCAGGACCCGGCACGGAGGATCGCACCTCAGCATCCCCCGACACGGCTACGCAGCCGGGGCTGCCGGCTCCAGGAGCCTGCTGCAAACCAGCCCAGGTGAAAAGCGGCTCCGAAGGGACCAGGCAGCTCAGCCGAAGGCAACCCAGCCCCCCCTGCACATGAGGCTTTCCGAGCCGGCAGGAATTGCCTTACACATTTTCCCCTGCATCCGCACCCAGCTGCGCTTGCGGCTTTTCGACCTTGCTCTTGGGGCAGAGGGACAAGCTCCCATCGCTGGGATGGGATGGAGATTTTGTTCACAAACGTAAATGTTTGCACCCCCAAAGTTTTGGCAAAAAGGAATCTTTCCAAAGCACTCCACACCGCGAAGCACTGGTACGAAATGTAAGAGAAACGAAGCCCGGTTGTTCAAAATCAAGCGCGTGCTGGGAAGCGACACGTGCTCGCTAGGGAGAGGGCAGGCAGGAGAGGTGGGAAGGGACCGGCCACTGCCTGTGTCCGCAATCTCGCGCTGCAGTCTGTTCCCTCCTTTAACCCAACACATGCTGCAATCCTCCCCCGACGCCCTCGCATCCGCCGCAGCCACGCGGCATCTCGCACGGACCGCCTCTCCGCAGCACGCTCCGAGCATCGCCCCGGGCCGCAGCGGGTCACCGCACGAGGGATGTGGGAGCCTTTTGTGACACCGAGATAACAGGTTTTCTTTAGGTTTTGGTTCAACACTCTTTTTTTCCACAGTCCTGGCAGCCGTGTCCTGCAGACCCCCCCCACCACAACTCCCTTTTCCTCCGTCCACACCGGGACCAGGGGTGTCTCCGGCTGCCTCGTTTGCCGGGCTCCCTCCTCGTTTCCAGCCAGCGCTATTAGCCCTTCACTCTCTCAAGCATAAAATTGTTTGTTGTAGCTCATGAGTCACAAGGATTTTTAGAGAAAGAGAAAACAACGGGAACAATGGGAGCCCTGGGAATAGTTTTTGGTTGTACAAACTGTCTTCGTATCAGCTTGAGCCGGCACCTCCGCGGGCGCAGCCCTCGGCTGCCCAGCCCCGCTCCCCTCCCGCCCCCCAGCCCTATTTCCCTGCCATTATATCACATTTTTCCAGCCTTTTCCAACAGGAGACGAGCGGCAATATTCGGTAGCAAGGCTCCAAAACGTGGCAATGCCTGGTGTGCATTTGTAAGCAGCGATATTATCTGCCTGCGGGGAAAAAAATACTTACTCTCATGTTCGTTTGGGAGCCAGCCTGCTATCTCTTCATCTAGTCTTGCTTCCTCTCGAAATGCTGAATGTTAAAGATTCAACGAACAACAGACTTTAAAATAGGAACAAGAAGCATTTTTGTCTGGCCCTTCTCGGCATTCAGAAGACAATGGTATTAATCTGGTACCCCCACGCCGGCTTGGGAAAAGCGACAAAGCCACTGCAGTCAAACCTTTCAAGAGAGAGGGATTTTCTCCTCATCCAGCCCAGTAAAAGCATGTCCAGTCTTGCTTGGCCATATTCATAAAAGCCCTTCTTCAAGCACGGAGAGCCCAGGGACTAAATTCACATTGCGCTGGGCCTTTATACACCTATCGCGGGGAAAAAACCAAGATCTAACGCGCTAAGGATTACTTTTTAGAAGGGAAACAGTGGTGTTTGTTAGAAGGGTTAAATCCTTGTAAAGAGATATAAAAAGACATCTTTCAAAGCACGGAAGTAATATCTAAACATGGCAAGCAGAAAATAATGTAAATTGTATAAATTTGTGGTTTCCCCTTCATCTTGAGCCCTGCCTGCAGCTGCGGTCCCCTCGTCTCCAGAAGGTCCAAGCTGAAGCAGAAGGGCGATGAGGATGGCCGGGGAGACGAGCAGCACCCGCAGAGCAGAGCCGAGACTACGCAGGGCTCTTCAGCTTAGAAGAGGGACGGCTGGAGCGCTGTCAGGTGGGTGGTTTGCACAAAAAAACAGGGTTCCCCCCCCCACCCCCATATATCCTAGCAGTGTAACTCATTGCAGGGTAGAGTTTTGGATCCCCAACAGATCAGGAGCTAATGACTACCGCAGCGGCTACGGCAGTGACCCAGAGGCAGCAGCCGAGGGAGTCCCCAGGCCACTGATGGCTGGGAGCTGGCAGATAGAACCGGCGACTATCATCACACCCTTGCCTCGTTCTTACGTTCTCTCCTCAGACGCTGACAACTGTTCCCTGTCAGAAACGGGAGAGAGGGCTTGATGACTGCAGTCTAACCCGCGAGGCTTGAGCTCATATCCCCAGCAGCCCTATAGCCGGGGGCAGGATTGCACTAATGCGCCACTAAAAGCAGCAGAAATCCATACTTTAGGCACATCTTATTCCCCACTGCAGATTCAGCATCCAAGACAGGGAGGACCTGAGCGAGCATCCCGCTCCCTCCAGTTCCCGGGGCAAGGAGCAGGACCAGCATCTCCTCGCAGGGCTCCTCCGCCAGCAGTGCCTGGGGATGGGTACCGGCCATCACGCCCCATTTGAGGCCAGGTTCAGAGGCAAACGAGCTCTAATGAGGTTAATTAAAATGACCAGATTGGTAGACTGCTATCACTGCATAGGCAAGAAGCTGCTGGCAGCTGCCCACATCCATCCTCTGCCTACGGGCAAAGGCAGGGCAGGAGAACCATGCCCATGCCCGGGGCACCGTTGGCATCGCAGCGGGGCTCTGCCCCGAGGTCTCTGCTGCCCAGGCTTGGGGCAGGGGAGGACAACTGTCACCGCTGCAAGGGAGGCAGCCGAGAGGGAGGCCTGGTGCCTGGGACACGTCAGGAGAGAGCCCGGGCAGAGCCCCGTGACAGGCACAGATAAATATAATCACCCTCCCTGGCAATGGCCCCCTTGGCGGATGTTTACAAACAGCTCAGTACTTTTCCATGTTAAGAAGCTTGTTTTTCCAGATGCCTTGTATCGGGTGGTTTTTAATGTGTATAGTTAATCCCTTCTCACAGAGTCTTTCATAATAAACATCACCCCCTGACCCGGCTAACAACTATGTAACACTAATGCTCTTGATTTTTTTCTCTCCTGCTCAGGTTGGCAGGGGGAATGCAGACAGCAGCTCGCCGAGAAAGGTGGACGCCACTTCAAGAGGGGCAGGAGAGCTCGGTGGTTCCCCACGCACGCAAACCCACCCCGTTCCCCCAGCCCAGCCTCTGGCATCGCTGCCCCTCGAGACGTGCCCGGACCCTCTCCCCCTGGACGGAGGCTCAGCTCTTGATAAAGCTACGAGCCATGTGTAAGCCTGGAGTTTGAGTTAACTGGTTGAAAAGGCTTGTCCAGCCCCAAAATGTCTGGGGCAGACTGAACAGGGGGGTTCAACATCTGATAATACATTCATAGAATCACAGAATGGCTACAGTTGGAAGAGACCTTGAAGATCATCCAGTTCCAACCCCCCTGCCATGGGCAGGGACACCTCCCACTAGACCAGGTTGCTCCAAGCCCCGTCCAACCTGGCCTTGAACACCTCCAGGGATGGGATTCGTCACGCTCTCCGTGTCACCCTCCCATGGTTTCCATTCTCAGTGAGCTGGAAAGGGACCGCAAAGGCTCTTCAGTATTTCATGTGAAGCAGGTTTCACAGTGGTGTGGTTTATGTTTTATGCTCCTTGGTACTTGCTCCAGCAGGACACCATGTCCATGCCTGAAATCCTCCAGGCCTCCTGCAAGAAATCCCCTGGGACATGCCAAGCCCTGCCGCATTTCACAGATGACGGGCAGTGGATCCACAGCATGGACCAGACGGGTTTACAGGTGCTCCCAGTAAGAGCAGAAGTCGGGTCACTCGTGGAAAAGTGTGGAAGATGCTGTTGTAAAGGAAATCCATAAACCATCACTCACCGGAGTGAGCGCCAAACCACTACTGTGCACCGCTATGGGTCTCGGACCTGCCACACGGGGCAATCCTATGTCCAACCCCAGGGACACTCCACACTCTCCTGACCCCTGCGTTCCACCTGGAGCCGGCTTCAAGCAGACCTGGATGCCAGCAGCCGTGGGGGAGATGCAGGGTAAGCGGAGTAAAGCTGAGATCTGGACCGGTCCCATCTGCTCAGGTTCCCACCACGCTGTTGTAAAAGATGGTTTGTCAGCTCCAGCATCCTGGCCAAACTCCAACTTGAGTAATTACACACGGCCTCCTCGAATTCCCCCGGAGTTTCAGTTCAGATGTGCCACCAGGGTTCACTTTCTGTCCCAACTGTTGCTAAGCTGGGCACTGTTAAGCTTTTGCTCCACTTTATTTGTTCCAGAGCTACATTTCACTGAGAACCATCCTCTGGGCATAACGGAGCGTGAAGCAGAGAGATGAGCCTGGCGTCCGCGGTCCCACATCTGATGTCTCCCCGGGTGCCACGGTCTAAGATCCAGCTTTCACTCCAGCTGTTGCAAAGCAGCAAAACTTGCAGCTGGGGCTGCACATCCTTCACAAAATGCCGAAGGATTTTCACTCGGAGTCTTGGCTCAGACTTATATCCAGTAACTTCATTAGCAGCCAGGTAAACTGCTAGCTGGCTGATAAAGCGAATTCATATTAAAGACCAAAGCGTGTCTGTACCAGCGATGCTGAAAGAGATCTCCCAACACAGGCTCTTTTGGAGAAGGATTTTACCAGGCAGCAGCAGGGTGGCATGTGTGGCACTGACGGTGACACGAGTCACGTCCTCGTGCATCCAACCAGGTATAACACCGGGCATCCCCACGAAGACTCCGGAAGGCACCTACACAGCCAACCTGATGCCTCTGCAGACACGTCGGGCGCAGGGATGGGCAGTTATGTCAGAGAGGGGGCAACGGTGTCCCAGCAGGAGGAGATGCCCTCCATGCCTCCCTTGCTCCACGGGGGATCCAGCTCACAAAATACACCCCCTCACCCATATCGAGAGACACAGCTATAATCAAAAAAATTACATCACCAGCCCTACTGCACAACTTTCCGACAGCCTTGTCAGCAGCCAGTGACATCTGTACCTGGTTCTTTGCTCTCTGGAGGGTTCCCAATCACCTCAGCTGGTAAAAACAGCTTTTCAGCCCCTCTCTTTACCTAAGGCACAAGCAGCTCGGACTTCTTAAGCCTCTGTCCACTGTCAACACATTCCATCTATCAGTGTAAATCTGTCACAGCGATAAGAACTTAAGTGCAGCTGTAATTCAGGCAGTGACCACAGGAAAACCTCAAAATCTCGACTCCGCTTGGTGCAAAGGGAGGATGTTAGAGAGGTTTGTGCTTACCAGGCCACAGCCTCAGGAGAAGCGTAACGTGGGGGCTCGGGGAGGAGTCTCCAGCCCGCGAGATGGCATTAGCCACGCCAGCTTCACCTGCTTCTAAACTTAGCCCTGTTTGACTTCAGACCCTGGTCCAGAGGAAAGGGAATGTGAGAACAATGTCCCTCTGGCTTTGCTCACACTGCTCTTGAAACGAAGATGACCGCTGCTAAACACTGCAGTTGCTACAACAGCAGCTCATGCCGAGTATAGTTTCCACGTCTAGTGGAAATGTATCCGAGGCACGCAAGGGAAAACAGGGCACAGCATCGGCCCTGCCAGCATGGTCCTTGAGGAACGCCGCTCCTCCCGACGCCGGCCCAGACCCCGCATCGCAGAGCTGGCAGGGGCGACCTGGGCATCGCCCCCCAGGGCGGGCAGCGCTGCCCGTATCAGCGAGGAGCGAGAGAAAACCCCGCAACAAGGTCAGACACCCATGGCCTCGCCTTAATGCCCTTGAGCCCCGCGACGGGAGGCAACCAACACAACATCACCTCCAACTCAGCTGTGCTGTCTCTCATTTCACGGCGCTCTCTGCCTCCCACTTCTTCACTGGGAGGAGCCTCCACACCACCAAGCCACCCTCCCCCTGGCATCACTGCCATTAATGAAAGGGCAACAGGGTGGGCACCCACATCGGGGAAACTCAGCATGTAGCCATCTAGATACTGTAGGACCTGCTAATCCCACCAAACTCAACCTCTTCCCCCTTGCATCAACAGGGATGGAGTGGGCACAAGGACCCTAACGGAGCGGGCACAAGGACCCCAATGGAGCGGGCACAAGGACACTCCCCACCCAACAACCAAGATGCCCACCAGGTACCTCCGCCTGCTCCATCCCAGCAGAGCCGAGCACAAGGCTGAGGCTGGCACCGCTGGCCGGAGCTGTGGCTCTGCAGCGCAGGCTCTGGCGTCTCGGAGGATGCTCTGTCCTGGCACTCACCACCCACAGCCAGCTGGGGGGCATGTCGGTTGCCACCACATCTGGGCGAGGATGGCCCCAGGGGAAAACTCGCCTTTGGCAAAAGCCTAAAAGCTCACGTACCTCAGAGGGCTTCTTCTCCTTCTGCCGTGACCAGGTGGATTTGGTATTCGGAATTTTGGAGCATCTGGAGGCAGACGTGGTGTGACCTGCAATGAGGCAACAGAGACAAGTTACCTAGGAAAGAGACAAATTTTTGTCCGTACCTTTGTCACCAGCCCCACCACCACTACTACAGCCTCAACCAACGCTTTGGGTCAACGTTAAGAACTGACAATACCTTGACATGGCATTGTTTTTGCACAAATCTCAGGATACTTCACCAAAACAGATTAACATCACTTTTCTGCTGCTAAAGATGATGAAACAGAGACCTCTGAAATGTCAAAAAACTGTTGTCAAATGCAGACATCAGAATTGCAAACCCAAAGTAAGTAAGAGTAAGAACAGCTTCTAAGAGGGAATGAGCCAGGGCTAGCGCTCCTGGAATCAGGAATCTATTGGAATCAGGAATTAAGGAGATAAGACTAAAAAGTTTCTAACAGGGATGCTTAAAGACAAGCATCTGAACTCAAGGACTTCCTCTGCTCCAGGACTTCAGATCCCAAAAACATTGACCAAATGGGGTAAAACTCCTCTGCCCGTGCCGGGACTGGTACCTTCCACACCTGTGTGCAGTTCAGCATCTAGTGGGAACCACGCCACAGGACACACCAAGCAAATGCACTTTACAGTCTTTGGTAGTAAAAGAGTACTTGCTTTGGGATTACTTTACTCTGGGAGCATTACGAAAGGACCCTCGTCATCCTGACTGGAGCAGTATCATCACCACTGCTACCACCTCCGCAAGGCAAGGGCAGCTGAAGCCTGAAATGCGCTGGGATCACTATGTTAATAATCTTTATTTCCAGCCTGCAGGTGTTATCATCACTACTGCTACCACCAGTTACAAAAAAAAAATATAAGTAAGAGAAAAGGTGCATGTATCTGGTAATAATAAACTAATTACCGTAATCTTTTTATAATAATGATAATGGTTGGGCCTTCTGTATAACAGGATCACTTCAGATTCTACTATATAAAACTGTTTTGCTGGGGGTGCAACAAATTAACTATCAATAGGCCTATTTAACACTGATTTTATCCTTGGATGGCCAAACAGGAAGAAACGACACTTTGCACATCAGCAAACGCCAAGCCCAACAGATCCGGTGCATGCCAGCAACTCCAGAAGGGCTCTGGGCTGGGAGCTGAGCTTGCGCGAGGGACCGGGGCTGTCCCCAGGGCCATGGGAAATGTCCCTCCCTCCACCAGCTCACGAGTCCCTCCTAAGCCCCTCGTGAGCCCAGATAAATCTCACGTGCCTACTTTTGCTCGCAGGGGAAGAGGCACGAGTTCACCTTGCAGAGTTTGCTTGACAAACCCACTTCCCTGCGGTTCATAAAACGGAACCCAGACTAGATGGCATCAGTTCCCACAGGACAACTGGTTTTCTGACTGCAGGGCCAGGCTTGATGTCACTGAAGCGGGCTACGCATAAATGCATCGTTTTAATCGTTCCAGGACGTAACGGGACTGAGGAGGCAAAGCCCCCGGCAGCAGTCCCTCTGCTGCAGCCGCCGGGAACACCGCTTTACCCGGCACGTTGCTCAAAGCTGCTCCACAGTTTACACCGAGAGCTGGAATCCCTCATTTCCACCTTGTCCCCTCTTCCCGACCTACAACGCGGTGCTACAACCAAGCGGACTTCGGTAAGACGCCACTACCATCCTTTCCTGGCGGAGGCATACAAAAAAAGAAGGTCATCACTTCCTTGACAATTATCCTGCAGGACAGCGTTTGTCAACAGCTTCGGTACCACCTGCAGCATAAACACCCAAGCCCCACAGAGATAAGGCCACGTTGTTTCAGACCGTGATTAAAGATGCCTTACCCCCGAAAGGCAGAGAAGCCGGCTAGCGCGGCTCGGCTTGGGAAGCCTTTGAGCATCTGGGGACTAGGAAACGGGAAGTTTGGAGCCCGGCTTCCAAAACAAACCCCTTTCTGAAATAGAGATGTTTTATTTTACGAGAAGCGAGGGGTGTTGACAGAGCCCGAAACGTTGTCTGTAGGCAGGGCTCAGCCCCCAGACCTCCCTCCGGGGCTCCAGCAGGACGGGGGTCCCCTCCGGCAGCCGAACAGCAGGTTCCCGTCGGCAGTGGCGGTGCAAACACCGCTCACGCTGACAATTTTTTTGGCTAAAGCTGTGGGAACGGCAGCCAAACCCAGCAAGATCAGCCTTTCCATAACCCCCTGTAATCTCCCCATCATCCTGTTAGGAAAAGGCCCAGAAGTTCAGTGTCTTTAGCGCAGTCCCTCGCGTTCTCGAATATCCAGCAGCCAGACCCCATAAAGTGTGGAGAGCGAATTCCCAGCACGGCCCAGATGGAATTACTGTGACATTCGTAAGAAACCAAGAGCTGAATTACTGAAACTCGTAGGAAACTCCGGAGCCCTGACAAGGGATTAGCCTAGTGCCTCCAGGGGACTGAACAGGGAGGCGCTGCGGTACGTCTGCAGTGGGTGAAACCCTGGAATAAGTGGGAGAGGAAAGCGCTCTATTTATAGCCCAAATTCGGCACATTTGCACATGTTTATTGTTGAGCACATGCTCCTCTGCTTCCCTGAATGAGGATGAAGTGAGGTAGATGTCAAAAAGCAAGCGTGGGCTTGCAAGCTCTGCCGGCTTGAGCCTTATCCCTTTTCCCACATCACTCTTCAGCTCACAGGAAGGGAACAAGGCGGCTCCGGGTTTACCCTGACTCCAGTAAAAACTTCCCTTTCCCCCAGTACAACTCAGTCAAGAGCGAACTGGTCCCAGGCTGCAGCTGGCGGGAAAGGACAACTCGTCTAGCAAGGGCGTTCGCTTCGTTAGCAGATTTGCAATCGGCAGCTCTCCCTGGCCCAGGCTCCTCGCACGAGGGAGACACTCTCATCAGTTAAGAGGAGCCACGGCCGGGTGTTTAAATTGGTGTCAGCTTGTTGCTGCATTTCTGACAAACCCAGCCCGGCACACAATTCATTGCGCGGAGACTTCCCAGTAAATGCAGCTTCCTCCGCTCTTTACAAAGTAATTATTCAAGCGTTTTCCCTGCTGGAGGTGAATCGCTTAGTTATCTCGTTCAAAGCCTTGAATTAAAGGTCTTACTGTCAGTGGTGTCTGAGTTATCACTGCTGATCGAGTACTTGCGTCGTTTTTCTTCCATCTGTAACAAAAGAAATTGAACATTACACTTAATGCCCAGGAAACTCATCTCAGCACCAAACCGCCGTTATCTCTGAACATCCGCACGCCGCGTTATCCCAGCACCAGCCAGTACTCACCCTCACGACAGACAACTACCCGGGGGGCTTAAAAAAAAAAAAAGGACGAGAACAATCCTCAGAGGGCTTTTTTAAAAACTTTACAGGTGTCAGTGTTTCTCTACCAGTTTTCCCCGCTCCCAGGAGGTGCAGCGAGTACACGTCGATCACGCCGCTCTGCCTGGCAATCGGCCTGTGCAGGACTCACAACCGAACGGCCATCCCTCTGCGAGAGCATCCCCACCGGAGGGTGCCCCACCACCCACCGGAGGGTGCCCCACCACCCACCGTGGGGCTGTTGCACGAGACAAAAAGACAAAAACCCATCTGGGCTGCAAATTTGCCAAGTGCAGAGACAGAAGAATGGAAACTATGCGCCCTCTCGGTATGTCTGCAGGGGGAAGTCCGAGCATCCCGGAGCTGAAGAGGACCCCTGTGCACAGCGAGACCGGGGTTTTACCCTCTGACTCATCTTCCCACTCGGGCGGTATCTACTTCTTTTAAGAGTTCTGGTGTACCCGTCACACAGCCAGCGCGCTCGCCAAGCCCGCAACACACTTCCCATCACCCCGAGCTGCTCTGCCTGCTCCGGCACAGCCATGCCGCAGCTCCCAGGGGGGTGAGCAAGCAGCTTCTGCACAGCTTCTCCATCCTCTCGGAGCCAAAACCACGGCAGCGGGTGCCACCGCAGCGATGAGGAGGACAGGAGAGCCCGTTTCAAGCTCGGCTGCTGATTTGCTTTGCGACTTTGAACAAGCCACTGAACCGCTTGAAATCAGCAGGTTCTTCTGAACTCGCCCCTCAGGAACCGAGCGCTCGGGAGGTGAAAGTCAAGTACCTGTACCAGGAGATGCCGGGGGGAAGAGAAAGGCAAAAAGAAAGGGGAAAGGCAAAAAGAAAGGGGAAAGGCAAAAAGAAAGGGGAAAGGCAAAAAGAAAGGGGAAAGGGAAAAAGAAAGGGGAAAGGGAAAAAGAAAGGAAAACATTTCAACTGTTGAAGATCCCAGTTTAGGCTGGTGGCTGATCAATGTGGCCCCCAATACAGGGCTTTGGGACCTCTGGATAGAAAGCGCTACCCATGGACCGGCCAACTATCCAACAGGCTGTGAGCTAAAATACGCCCACAGGAAACAATGTTAATCTTGTGGAAATCTTCCTAGTACTTTCTGAGATATTTTGTAAGAATCCAAGGGTGTCAAGAGGGCATAGACACTGCTGCTCCCGCAAATGGTAAGTGGGAACGATAATAAAACCCTGGGTTTGTGTGGTTTGGTCGCAGCAGGTACTAGTAGCGCACAGACTGGATAGAAGGCTAGAGCATGCCATTTCCTCCCAAACACCAAGAAAAGTTCCACATAGGCATATAAAACCCTTGCAATGCCTGTATTTTACAATGTACGTGCTACGTTTTATCACACCATTATAAGGGATAATACTACAAAGTATCATAAACATTTAACTCTCAGCGTTGTGCTAAGGCATCGCCCTGTCAAAACACGATTTAAAACGTTCCTTGAGAAGATGGCAATATCAATACTTTCCCTCAGATGTTATTAAACCAGCCTTGTCCCCAGTAGCCATCAGATTTTGCTTGGGGAAAACGATCATGAAGACAGCTCTAACTGCACTTTACTTCCTTTTAGTGGAAATTCTACCTGAGCATTTTAAACTGGTTCCTACTGGGTTGAAGCGGCAAACAGGCTTTTGGAGCACAAAGCGGGAGCTATGCTTTTCTTGATTCTGGAGTTCCTAGTCGCGGCGATTAACTAAGCCAAAGCCAATGGGAAAAAGAAACACCTGAGCCGAAGCAAAGGGATGCTACCGAAACCCAGCGGAATTTCCAGTCTTTCCCATCTTTGCCTTTACAGGAAGATTGTCAGTGACACCGCTCTCCTTCCGAGGGAGGGGACAAGGTGTATGGTCAACGCGCAGCACGGATGTCAGGATGCAGGCTCTGATACCTGCGCGAGAAGATGCACTGATCATCCCTTTAAGCGACCTCGGTCCCTGCATCCTGCTCCTGTCCTACACCTCCCTGCGCAACGCACGGTTACACGCTCACTACGTAACAGCACGAACTTCTATTCACATACAGAAGCAGTTCACGTGGCAGGTTAAAACAGTGGCCTTACTTCAGCACATCATTTTGCCGCTGTTTGGCAGGATCCAAGACAGCATCCTGCGAACCAAACTGCGTTAAATGCCTCTGAAACGAAAATTCTGACTTGAGCAAAGTACGGACATCTCTGAACAGAGCAGCGCTGAGAGGCAACCACCGCCCGGGTCGGGGACGGCACACAACTGCCCACAAGGTACCGGGTGCCTACAGGGAGCGAAATTTGGGGCCAAAACCACAGAGCTCAACCAGCATCTTTTCATAAAATTGTTAACTTCCAGGCGGTGCTCAGAAGATGCTGTTTGCTGAGGGACTCGTCTCCTGGAGCAGCCGAACAGTAGTAAACCCCACGGCACTTAACAGAGGAATTTACTGGAGAAGAAGGGTAATTGGGCCATTTCCCCAACTGCAGCACAGGGTTATAAAGTCCGATGGTGGCTGGGGGTGCCATGGGCTCCGACACCCCTCCGGCACCCGGCGCAGGGGCACCCACTGCCCACATCCCTCCCACGCAGCAAGCACCCAGGAGCAATTGGGTTGGTGTGCTACCAAGCGCGTTCAAGTCTCCACAAAATAGGATCCCTGCTCCAAAATTCATCCTTTGTTTACATTAGAAGCTAATTTCACCTTTAACTGACCCATTCCCCGCATGGCATCATTATTACAGTCATAAACAAATACCAAAAAAATTTGTAATACTTTGAAAAGGTCACTCTTAGGTCAAACTTGGCCCAAAATCTAGCTTTTACAGAGCCAGAAACCAAGAGAAAGGTTTCTATGTAGGCTTGCTTAAAAAATTCAAACAGAAACAGATGTGGGTTTCTTTTATAAACAAATGAACATCCCCCTGAAGTGTCTGCAACTCAAATCCACAGGCACAGCCCCGCGCTAATGCCTGGAAACCCGAAAAGGGAATTGCTGGCGAACTAACACATGTTCAGCATGGCCTTTGTTCAAGCTGAGAAAGGCAGATAACTGCTAAACCAAGGAAGATGATGGCCCTCCATCAGCCTAAACAAATGTAAATCACTAGGGCCTCGGCCAAATTAGCCCCAGGACTGGCGGTAAAATGGAGATGATGGCCTCAGGCTGCCCGCTCCTTCCTCGCAGCAGGGGAGGGCTGAAGAAGAACTTTTGGAGATGCAATTTTGCCCAGCCCACCTAAGCCAGGAGAAGCCAAGGCAGCAGCACCCTTGGGCACATCGAGAGATGCGTGTGCCCAGATCCTGAGCTCCTGTCCCACCTGGGCACTCCTGTGCCCGCTAAACCGAACTGTCTCATCCAGCCTCGCCGCCAACGACCAACTGCTTCTGCCCAACTCCTCGCCCGCCGCTGAACCCCTCCAGGATCCTTCCGCTTCGGGGAATCCACTGGTGTTTCCCAGCAGCCCGCAAACATCAGGTCCACACGTGGGATTCGGAGCTCCTGGTGGCATCACAGCACCGTGTAGCTGGGGCTGTCTGCAAGAATGAACCAATCTGGATTGTAGCGAGTAAACTAGAGAAATTCACACATGCCCGGGAACAGGCGCAGAAACCTGCANAAAACCAAAACAAAACCAACCACAACGGTATTTGCTCATCACCTCTTCCCAGCGCTCATCCGCACGTTAAGGGATGCGCCGCGCTCGGTCCCCCTGCGCCGTCACCTCTGACGCTGTGACAGTTGAGCAACACCGGCTGAATTATGTGCTCTGTTTGCGAGCTGCAATGAGACTGCAGAAAACCACTTCCCTGTTTGTTCTTCCAGCCCAGAAATAGGAACACAAACAGAACATAGTGCCCCCAGCGGCATGCACACCGCTCCGGCCAGCCCGGACCCCCGCTCCCAGGGACCCTCGCTCCCAGGAATCCGGTCCCATCGCTCCCAGGGACCCTGTCCCATCGCCTGTGCCCAGGCGGGTGATGCGGAATCCAGGGGCAGCTCATCCATCCTTCCCCTCTGCCTTAACTATTTCTTCGCTCTGTCTAGGAATACCAGCAGGTTGTTAGAAAGTATAACAAGAAGGGTGGAGGGCTGGAAGGTCCCAGCCCTGATCCTGGAGGAGGGCTGTCCTCGTCAGATTGGCTTTTCTCATTAACAATTTGGGAGCCAAGAGCTGCAACTAGGAGGCTGTGAGAGAGCAGCAGCACCCCCCGACGCAGCCACAGCCCCGATTTCACAATAACAGAAGAACAAACTTTTTTGAGCGAAGGATGCGCATCGGCGGTGCCAACGGACCGTCACCAAATCTTGGCGCCCCAGCCTTTACACCTCAGGGGAAGAAGCCAACGCCGCTCTTTTCTTAACCTCCTTGGGAACCCTGCAAAGCGTAAATCCAGAAAGGCACGATCCTGGTACCCAGGAACACTCAATTTTCTGGGCAGCGGGAGCCTGTCCCTGCCAGCCGGGGCTCGCCTGCCCCTGCGCCTCCTCCACAGGCTGCTGTCAGCTCCAACCTCTCCAGCAATAACTCAACTGCCCAGGTGAAGAAAGAGCCATTCCTCCTCTCCTCCACAGCGGCTCTGCTTGCTGGCTTGGCTCCCTGGGGCAAAATTTAATCTCATTTAAATTTAAAACAAAACAAGCCCTCGTTTACTTCCTGTGCTTCGCCTTTTTTCCACATCTACAAGGGGATTTTTTTTTTTGTCTTTGCTACTCACTTTTCTAACTTTGCTCGCCTCTTCTCCCTTGTTACCCTCTAATTATCCCTTTTTTTTCCGCCAGCAAGCCCAGACAGAGCACAGGTAACCAGCGAGGTTACTGCGGGCACTCGGGGCCACCCCTGCCTTCGGGCAGGAGGGAGCAGGCAGGGACACAGGACAAGGGCAGGGACACAGGGACACAGTCGGCTGCCCCATCCTGCAGGTCTCTGAGCATCCGCAGCTCCAGAGGAAAATCAACAGGAGCTATGGGCACTCCGGACTTTGTACCGAACACCCAGAGACAGGCAAAGACCAGACCTTATTTAAAACACCCCAGTTTGAGGACCACCCATCCACCAACTTTCAGAACTGGGTGTCAAACGCTACCAGCAGCCACCAGTACTTTTAACGACTCGCACCTCCCTGCCCACAGACCTAACGTGTACCCTCCCTCCCACCCTTTGCTCCAAGCCTTCATTTTTGGACATCAGCCTCAATTTTCCTAGGAAAAACAAATTTAACCTTTGATTTAACCTTTCTGCAAGCTATTTTTACTTCTATCGCAAGCTTATTTTAACCTCAGTAGCCAATAAATGCTGAAAGGTCAAACACCATTCCTAAGAGCCGGGCTCCTCACCCCTGGGAGAAAGCCCGAGACCATTGATTTTCCTTTTTTTC
>VYXH01000461.1:240185-300629 GCA_013397275.1 Burhinus bistriatus | reverse complement strand
CCCCCGAGGGGTGACCCCGCCGTGTGCTCCCCAAATGCAAGCTCGGGGCTCTGTGCGGCTCGGGGCTGGCGGTGGCGAGCTGTTGCCCCAGGATTAAAAACAGCAACGGAGCCGCTGTCGAGATTAAAAAACAAAAAAAAACAACACAACAACAAAAAAAACCCCAAAAAACCCAAAAAACCATTTTCTTAAATTAAAATAATACTAATCGGATGGTGCGGCCTATGCAATGTACATCTTTCCAAACTCTTGGAGGCCCTACAGTAAAACAAATTGCAGAAGTTGTCTTGCACTCTTTTAAACCATCGCTGCAGGAGATTAACATTCAGGTTAAAGACGGTCGTTCGATCGCAACCTGCCATCCTTAAACTGGTTAAGCTGGTCAGCTCTAAAACTGTGAGTTACTGGTTCTTCAACACCATTGGGACCACAGCTAGAGTCACCGCAGGTAAGGCAGTCAGATGCTCCCCGCTGTACGTCCCTGTTCTGGCTCCTTCTGATTTGCCAAATTTGAATGAATTCGGCTACAACTTTCTGCCTTGGCAGCCTGTGCTGGACGTTTTCCGAACGCTCCAAGTCCTTTGGCTCTTCCAAGGATGAAAGCAGAGGAGGAGAGGAGCGTTGCTTTGGTCATTCTTGGGCTTTTTTTTCATTTTGTTTTTAGGACCGTAAGTCTGGAAATAGGGTCTTGAAATTTGGCACGAGGCAGCCTTTTACAGTCTTTTAGATAAACCCACCCAAATTAGTCACGTGATTGGACTTTGAAGAAGAGCAGCTCACAACACACAGCAAAACCATGCCTGGTTCTGGCTGCTGAAGTCCCTCAAGATGCTGCTCTGGAGGCACCTGCTGCCCCAGTGCTCGGAGCCCACTCAGCGGCCCCCCAGGGAAGGGGAAACTTCAGCCCCCAGTTAGAAAAGCCTTTCCTGGTTGTACAGGAGCAGTGGGACTCGTGAGCATGGTCCCTTTCTGTCGGTCCCCACCAGCCCCAGGTACCTTGGCGGACACCGGCCTCGCTGCTCCCGCGCCCAGCAGCATTCACTGCCAGGATCCCTATGGATCCCACCGCATCCATGTGTGCAGGCCGCGTTAGGGGACGGGTTGAAGGTCACTGTGTTACCTGGTCAGAACGTCAGAAACGTCCAAAGTGAGGCATTCTGTACCAATATATGGAGACTTTCCTGTGCCTGCATATTCTAGTGCAGTTCTTAATTACATTGTCACAGTCTGTTTTCCATATGACACCTGCATGCCACGGACCTGCTCCGTAAGCCAAAAAGGAAACAAATTTTGGCCAGGTTCTCATTTTATCTGCAGAATCAAAAACTGCCCAGGGAGCGATGCAAGGGCTGCAAGACGCAGGCACAGTCCCACAGCGACGACAGGATAAAACTCTCCCAAAGAAGAGGATTCTCTCCTTGCCCTTGCCCCGGGCGTTCTTTGTAGCGCTAACGAAGTCATTAAACCAAACTTTTGGGTGCTGCTGGTTGTATTGCCCACGTTGCAGGTGTGTAGCTTGAAACCTTTAGCCCGAATTGCTGACATCCACCTTCGTACAGCTTCGAAGCCGTGGGTGCTGTGCTTGCATGTATGAAGTGCTGTATCACGTTAAATGCTCTGAAAAAGCGGACGTTACGCTTCTCAGAGGGAGTACCCTGAATTAGTCAAAACTGACCTTAATCCATCCATGTGTCACCCTGCCCCAGCTTCATAACGGGTGTTTGGGGAGGATTAATGAAGGTGCTGAAGCACTGATGCAGCGTAGTGGAAAGGACCGTAGAAAAAACCACGAGGAAATTAATAATTCTGTCTTTGGGGGAACCTGCCAACGTCCCTGCTTTGGTCCTGCACGGCACCACAGCCTGACGACCCTCCTGGCCGTTTCTCCAGCATTTCTGGACAACACCGCTAAAGGAGGTGACAGCATGTCAAAATCCAGGTACGCCCATCAGGTCCTCGGCGCAGACGGGTTGCGCATAGCAGGTCCACAGCATCCCTAGGTGCAACCTCACGGCGTTTTGGCTATCCGGAAGGGGAGCGCCTCGTTCTGCTTTGAAAAACCGCGCACAGGAATATCGGAGCTGCACTTTCTACGGCCGCGAAATCCAAAAGCGGCCAGACGTGCGAATAATGTGCTGAGCTAAGGCCTAGGATCACGTGCGCAACGATAGGAACGTGCCAGCGTTGCTGAGCCCCTCGCTGACCATCTCATGCACTGCACGCCATAGCGACGCAGAAGAAAAATCCTGTCTTGGCCTGCTTCAACGACAGTTGCACTGGCAAGAAGAAGTCGGGACATTTCTGCATTTTGGGTACTTTCCTGGGCAGCAACGACCACACGCTTAACGGATTTTTGGCTACCTTAGATGCACCCTTACACAAAGCTTGCATACAAATGCATATACGTAAGACATACATATAAAATATACAGAGATAACGCTTGATGTGTGGTTCTGTAGAAAGGTCATGTATGTGATCTGTATGATACTCAGTTCACATAGTGTGACATTTGCGTAACGTTTATGAAGAGCTCTGACAGGGTGTCGTCAGCTGGCGTTTGCTAAGAGAAGAAATAAATCTAATAATAAAAACAAAAAAAGCATTTTGGAAGCAATAATACTGCACAAATCCTCTGAAAGGAGAGAATTGTCTACACAACAAAGGCTCGGCTGATTGATGCTAAAATAAGCAGTTATGCAACAAGTAAGAAATACAATCTCCAGGGAAGAAACCAGCAGCATTTTCTTTTCATCTTCATTCACCGGTGCTTATTTTTGCCTACCTAAAAGAAAAATATAGGCAACCTTCCGATGATGAGCACGTAAGTAGAATGAACAGATGGTTTTAAGCGAAGGACGGAGTCTGTAAGAGCTTTGTGCAAGTTCTGCAGAGTTAAATCCCGTCACTGACCATGAGTCCCCCAAAGTGCCGCAGAGCTCTTGCTTCCACTGCCCGTGCTGGAGGGCTGCTGCCACGCTTTGGGGCAGCACGGTGCTGGCACCGCTGGGTCTGAATACGTTGATTTTAGGGGTGAATTGGCTCACCCTAGAGCTATGATTACAAAACTATTAAAGCAACTTCAGGAGACCAAGCATACAAAATAGTTCATCTCCCAACACTTTGGTTTAATAAAACTTCTCCACACGACTTGAGACCAGTGAAAACCCCGGTGCAGACAGATCTCATGGGAGAGGAAGAGGAAAACCCAGTGGCCAAGTTGGCATCAAATTTGATTGCTGTAGTATGTTAGCACCAGACACACGGCTAGAACAAGTCCAAGTGGTCCCAAAATACAACGAGAAGTCGTTGTCATAGAATCATCAAGGTTGGAAGGGACCTTTAAGATCATCAAGTCCAACCATCAACCCAACACTGCCAAACCCACCAGTAAACCATGTCCCTCATCACCACGTCTACCCGTCTTCCAAATACCTCCAGGGATGGCGATTCCACCACTGCCCTGGGCAGCCTGTTCCAAGGCTTGATAACCCTTTCGGTGAAGACATTTTTCCTAGTATCCATCCCAAACCTCCCCTGGTGCAACTTGAGATCGTTTCCTCTTGTCCTATCCCATGGCATTTTGAAGACCCTTAGAAACAATCTATTTTGTAATGTTAACTAGGGAGAAACTGGGAGGAAAGCTCAGCTTCCCAGACTGCAGCGTGCCTGTTCCTGCAGTGATGCCTACGCGGCCCCAAGCTGGGCACTGGAGGACCACCACAGGGCAGGGAGATGCTCTGATGACAAAGAGCTCATGGAGATCCTCAGAAGGCACCACACAACTTGAAAACAGCGCAGGAGGCATGTGGCTGCTAATTTACTGCCTTAGATACCCTCTTCTGAGGCCTCTGGTAGCCAGAAGTCATCAAAACAGCCTTGTGGCTACTTTAATTTCCATCAAGGACCAGAGCAGTACACGGCCGTTCCAGGAGGGGAACGCAAAGATGATGAAAATCTTGCTGCAGCCGTATCCCTGATAGGGTCGTCCAATATCCCAGCTATAATCAGGATATTTCATTTTTATTAAAATACGTGTTAATTTGGAAAGTAGTAAGCAGATGCAGTAGAAGGAAAAAGGACAAGCTCTGTTCTAAATTACAATAATAATCACTCCCATCTTCGGGAATGAACTACTACAGAAAGATCAAGGGAGAGATGGCTGCTATGGTCATTATATAAACTAATCCCTTTTCTTTCTCATTCGTTCTGCATAATTCTTTTCCTCTCTGAAGCTAAGGAAAACTATACTTAGAGGAGAAGAAAATTTGATTTGGCAGATCAGGGGATAGCGAGATTTTGTTTGCAGTCTCAATTACCTTCAGTAGCTAGAGATTTGGTATCAAAATAAACTGTAAACAAAACAAAACAAAAAAAGATACAGCATGACAAATGTCCATCCCTTGATGGATAGCTCAAAAATTCTCTATGTTCCAGCAACAGCTGCTTTAATATCTTTCAAAGAAATGGCAGCCTCTCTCTGTCTGCAGGGATTACCTTTAAGGAATGCAGCCCTAAGTGGTTTTGTGCAAAGACGCTCACGTTCCTGTCGGGTTTGTGCACTGATTTTTTTTTTTTCTGCCAGGTTTCAAGATTCCTTTTTTTTTCTTGGTTTCTCTGTTATCTGTAAGTTCATTTCTATTACTAAGCACATCTAATACGGCACAGATTTCATCCAGTCCCCAGGCTGGAAGAACTGGGGCTTTCAAAGGGCTCTCGAGGGTAGATTTGGGGAAATACGGACCATCAGGGTCAGCTGAACAGCTTGAGTGCCGCTCCTGCAACAGAGGATCTGCTGAAGCTCCTCCTGCTTTAGACGGATCCTTGGGCATCGCAGCAGACTCCCCTGCAACACGCTTCCCCGCTTTCATTCCTTTGCTCCCTTTTTTGTTGGCGTTTCAAGCTTTCCACGTCAGATGCGGTGCTGGGATAACACGGCTCCTCGGACCGCTTGGAGTTTCAGCGTGAAGACGTTTGGCTGCTACAAGCGTACCCCGTAGTTCCGAGTGGTGGGCGATGAAAATAGAAGTGGATTTAGACGATTTAGAATACTTCAGTTGGAAGGGGCCCATGAGGATCACCTGGTCCAGCTGCCTCTTCTCTCCCTCATGAAGGACTATCCCGAAGGCAGGACATGCCATGGTAAACCCTCATCCTGCCCATTCCCACCCCACGAGCCAGGGAAGGATCCGCCTAGGTGTAAAAGCAGTTGTGTTTTACTCTCCTGAGGAGGCCAACCGAGTTTTCCTCCACCTGCAGCTGCCCTGGCATGGGAGGAGGTTCACAGCCAGAGAGTCCCTTCCTACCTGCAGACCCCACTGCGTTATAGAACATGCCATTACTCTCCCAATTTAAAAAAAGGAAAAAAAAAAAAGAGACATTGAAGATCTGAGTCACAATTCAATGCGCCATTTGAGTGAACGGTACATATGCTAAACAATACATGCATCGAGACTGCATTAATCCACATTTTATATGGATTCCCTCTAGACATTCAGTTTATAACCGAGTTGGCTATTTCCCTGTATTTCTCTGGAGTTGGAGGGTGTGAAAAAGACATTTCCATTTCATTGACTAAGTTCCCAAGGGGAGAGTTTATGAAAGTGCAAGTGCATAATTTACTGCCTGACAGGATAAAGATGGTATCTGGTTTTAAAAAAATAGTGTACCCTGAAAAACAAAATTGCTAGAAGAGACATTTGTTTTCCGTAAGTACCATATTTTAGAAGCATTTAATTTAGCTTAGAAGCACCGTTAAAAATATATGCATTGTAAATTGCAGCTGTATAACACGATATTTATCAGATAATGTCACTGAATAGTCTCCTGTTGCAATATAAATGCCAAGGCATTTATAGAAAATAAATGTTGAAGTAGAGAGCTTTCTTTTCAAAGTGGAAAACCATTATCTCATCCAAAAGTCATAAATAACATGATGAGGGTTTGCTTATGGGTTGGTTTTAACCATAGGGGGGCTGACACGGGCACTCCATCGCCTGAGCAATATTCCCAAGCAGCAAACTTAGCCGGGATGCGGCCGGCAGAGAGGGAGGCACGTGGGACCTGGGACTGGCGACAACAGTTCAGGAAGACCTAAGAGTAGCCAGGAGGACAAATCCGCTGCTAATGCATTTGAGGAAAGGAGATAAAGATGGAAAGTGAGGGATTTCCTGAGACCCTTCACGCAATATTTATTTCAAGAAAATTCATCAGGTCTGTTTCTAGCCAGGACCGATACGACATGCTCGCACACCAGCTTTTGAAAAGGGTGCCTGAAAGCTGGCTCCGAAAGCCACGTTTGGTCACGTAAACGCACGAGCTGATTTTCAGCGGATGGAGCACCTGGCAGTTCCTATTGATTTCTTCAGGGTCTGGATCGAGTTGTGCATGTGCAGCACTATTTATTAGCATGAGGTACAAAGGGCTATGAGAGAGGGACGGTAAATAAGATTTTGGATCCAAGATCTCCACCTTCTGCTCCTCTGAAATTTGAAGACATTGATCTGGTCTCTCCATCTCCTTGCTGAGCAAGCTGCATGCCACGTGGGCAGCTGGGTCCCATCCCGTGTGCTTTTTTGCACCACGGGTCCCATTTGCTGGCATTGCCAAGGCTGGAAAACACTGCTCCGACGTGAGCAGGACCTACTACGTGAACTGCCTCTCCCTTGCCGCTGAAGCACGATTGCTGGAGGTACGATGCTCATGGCAACACGGGAGGAGCAGACAAGGAGCACCCAACCCCACCAAATGCCTCCGGAGTAATCCTGCTAATTTAATTTCAATTATTCCGAGTTTGACATAGCCAGGTAATCCATATTTTACGGGATTTGTAATTTTCAAATCATTTTCAGGCTGTGCGGTTAGGAGCAAAGTCCGCCTGTAAATTCAAGAAAGCTGCAGCTGTAACATTTAATTTGTTGTGTCTATAGAGCCAGAACAGCCACCCTCCAGTCCATGGGCATGCTGTCATCAGTGCCGGAGTGGGAAAATGAAGGTACCTGAATTTTGGTCGCAAATCAGATTCTTTTCTGGTTAACTGTGGAAGCCAGAGTGGGTTTGCCACCCTCAAACGCCTCCAAGAGCAGCCACTGAATCTGCCTTAGCTGAAAGCTCGAGGACTGTTCTTCTGAAAGAAGGAATGGGATTCCTGCAGCCCTCTCCTGGCTTTCTGAATTTATCCTTTAGTGGTTCTGCTCCTCTTTTAGCCACTTCTTGGCTGGCTCATGTGACATATTGTCGTCGTCTTCTTCCTCCCACTGTTTTCTCCCTCTGCTATCCACTGCATTTTTCTTTGGACAATCCAGTCCACTGATCCTCTTCAATGATGATGTTCATATCAAATTCCTAGTTATCCGCCTTTCCACGCTCTCTCACCTCCCTCCACTGCAGAGCATGCTTCGGTCTGCCCTGTAACATCACACCCCCGGCACCACCGTCAAAACTGAGACTGGATGTGCTGAGTTGAGCCAAATGCCTCATTCTTCTCACCCGACTTCCTCCATCCACTCTCCCGGTCAGAGGAGCAACGCACGCCTGGCACGACTCAACTGATACGTTGTCAAAAGCACTTTATATGATGAATGATATGATGAATGCCAGAAATATGTGTCTCAAATAACTTTTACATACAAGAAGTGGCTGGCTGGATGAATGGACGGATGAGCAGCTGATTCACTGGCTCATCAGCCATGGAGGGGAAGTATAACGCACCAGCAGGACAGGTTTCTGGGCCACATGCAGAAGAGAACACTTCAGGACTGGTAGCTCCTTGCAGAGGGGATCCCACACTGAGCATTGCCCTTCTGCGAGCATGAAGGACCTCGAGGTTGTGCACTGTATTTGTAAAATACCACAGCAAGGAGAGCAGGAAGACTTGTGAAATCATTGAGTCCATCACCTCCTAGGATAGGATTACAGCCCCTCCGCAGAGGACGTACCAACTCTTTATTTGAATTTCCCTTTGCCCTTTGAAAACAGGCCGCTCTGGACTAGTACTGCTGGGCTGCTGAGCCGCCCCACATCCGCCTGAGCCGTTTTCTGGTGAGCTCCACGGATGACAGACAACCATCGAAGCAACAATTCCTGCATGCCAGGACTTCCACACATTGTATATGCAACGCATACCCCCTTTTATAGTGGTTATAATCTTCAAATCAATTGTACCTGGCAGCAGAAGTTTAACATTAATGACTTTCTTATTATGGATGGAAAAACCTTTCAGAGCTAATGAGCAGAAACAAGACCGCTTAGCTCCTACCTGAGGAGGTGACTCCACGGTCATGACCAACACTTGGAGCAGAGCTGGAGCGGTGCTTGCTTTTGCACGGCAAATCCAGAAGAGTCGGTCTGACAGGCGACGCTGCCTCTGCCTTTGGAGCTGAGACCTGAGTTCAGAGAGGGCTTTAAGGATCTCAGCTCATGCCCACCTAACAGCAGGGAGGAGACGGCGTGTTATCCATCACGCAGCCGTTGACCCAGATGCATCACCCTTCCCTGCAACACGAGCTGGGACCACGATCCCAGGGGAAGCCTTGCTCTCCCCAGCCAGGGACGGCTGCCGAGGTGTGGAAGGGGAAGGAGGAGGGTGTTCAGTTTAATGTTATCTTGACAGCCGGGAGAAAACAGGACCCAGCGAGTTACGCATTTAATTTCCAAGCTGGTCCCACAGGGCAGAAGGAGCGGGTGAGCCAGGGAGGGTGTGCACCCTGGCTGGAGATGCCCGGGGGTGGTGGCATCTGCCCTGGCATACCTCGGGGAGCAGCAAGCCACAAGGCTGGAGGAAAAATAAACAAATACAGTGAGTCACAAAGGCAAGCGGCATATGACGGGGACAGGTACTTATGCAAATAGACTGTTAACACCCAGCCAGCCAGAGCTGATAAGCCTCCTAGGCCAGCTGGAGGCTTCTTCATCCTGCTGGGGGGAGGAGGAGGAGGACAGCTTTAGGATAACAATAGAAAAAAAACCAAAAAAGCAAGGGCAAGGCAGCTGCAGGAAGGTTGCACAGGGCTGCCCGGCTTCTGCGGTACCAATCTGCACCCTGCCATGCCGGCGTGTCTCTGCCGGGCGGCCACACCGTGCTTTCAGCCATCACCGGGCTGCTCTGCTTCCAGAAGCATCTTCCCACCTGGTTCATGTGTGCCACGGTGCCCATCACCGATACCTCCTGGGAGCGGCGGGCGCCTGCCAGCACGCATCTCCCTGCGTACGAAGCAGCAAGGTATTCGCGCAGCAAGGTGGAAAAGTTTCTCCGTTCGGTGAGGCTGCAGCCCCGGGGTGGGGGGGAACCATCTTCCCCCAGCATCCCACTGTCCCCATAACCCGCTCCCCCCTGATCTGCTGACCAACCCCCTCCAGGAGCGTAAATAAGAGATAAATTATCCTTTTGCGATGCTGCTGGGGATCCCCCCCGGAAGCTTCAGATGTGGCCTGGCTGGGCTGCTGATAATCAGATAGAGGGGCTTTAAAATAATCAAGTCTAAGCAGCTGAAATCCAAACTGGGATAGGGAATGGGGTCAGAAAACAAGTGCCGCAGCCAGCGCGCAGCCGGAGGGTCTGCGGAGCTCCATGGACCGGGCACCACGCGTGCACTCCGGGCTGGCTGAGCTGGGAGCCTCTTCAGGATGCTGCCCCAAAACCAGAGTTCCCAAAGTCACTTGCTTTTTCTGACACTGGGAAACCTGCATGAAAGACCCCACGTGTGGTAGGGTTTTTCTCTCAGAACGTGTGGTGGTGGGGAAATAACACATACCACAGCCAGAGACAACCCTCCCCCCCCAAAAAGCTGGGTGGCTCCTTCCCCCCGCCCCCACCATTGCATCCGTCACCACAAGCCTGAGTTGTAGAAGAAAGGGTTTTGCTGCCCCAGAGCTCCATTAGTCTCCAGGGTTCCAGTCCCAGCACCACCAGCAGCTCACGGGATGCAGGACACCTCCCTGCTCCTGTAGCATCACCACGCACAGGCTGCCGGTCCCCTGTCCCGCGCTGGCTCTGCCGACACCTTCACCTGCCATACCCATGGGCTGGGAAGAAGGGACGGAAGCACCAAGGAAAGAGGGGAATGTTAAGTTTAGGGAGTATCCGTTTCACCCGCCACTCAGATTTCCAGCTCTATTAATGACGTAACGCTCCGATGGTGAGAAGCCAAAGTTTGCCCTTCCTGCGGTATTCCCTCAGGAAAAAAATATTACTGCAATGTAAAACTGAAAATTGAAACAGGCTGGTGACTGACCAGAGAAAATGCCTCTCCCTTTTCCCTATTCAGTGAGGCAGAGATGAATGTTGTGAGGTTTGAAAGAAAAACTGAAAAAGCCTTTAATTAATCCCTGGAGGCTAAACTGTGCCAGATATGGACAGGATTTCTCCTCTGCCTCCTTTTTGGAGCAAGAACATGCTGCTGTCTTCCTGCTGCAGCTCTTTCTGGGGATTCTCCGGTCTCTAGAGGAGGATCCAAAGCATTTTCCAAAGCTTTTTTTTTTGGGGTGGGGAGAGGGTGGCTGCCAGGGAAGCCTTGCTGCGGTCCCAGGGCCAGCGAGGAAACCAGGAGCCCCCTCCGGCATTTCCCAGATCAGCGCAGGCTTTTGGAAGCTCCTACCTGCTGGGAGGAAACTTCCCGAGTTCAAGGTCAGGTTTGTTTGTCTTCCATCCCGACAGACACAAACTGTTACGCAATATTCAGGAAGCCACTTTTATCAGACTCGATTCAATTTATAAGATTAAGAGCATGGAAAAACAAATACTAGTGCCGGATGGAAAGTGCTGGCAATAACCAGACCAGCGCTTTGTTTGTACAAAGACTGTTAATAGGGTATCTCTCGTTTCCACAAGTCGGTAGGGGCAGGATACGGAATATGCTGCTTTTTATAGGGGGCTGGTGATGAGGAGGAGAAAATTAACCCTCACGTAGAGAGAGCGGGAACTGTAGGAAAGAAGGAGCTCCGGCTCGGGAACATCCCGTGACGTAAAGCCGGGGCTCGACCCCCGGCAGAGGATTGCAGCTGCATGGCTAGCAATACCGGTGCCGGCCAGATGTGCTTGGCTATCGCTACCGTAGTGCCAGGCAGGACCGTGGCTGTAATACGGGTAAAAGGCTTTGCTCACTAAAAGCCCGACTTGGGAAATAATGAGTAAAAAAATACAGAGTATGGGCAATTTTCATAGGGCTCGGCAACAGCTGGCACAGCCAGACGACCTTGTTCAGAAAACGCACTAGATAAAAAGAAATTTTAACTTGCGGAGGGAAAAACCGTACCAAGTAAGACCCAGGCTGGCCCTACATCTGATCTGCAAGTCCTGAAATCTTTAGAGAAAAGCGCCAGGAGCTGCGACAGAGGAGCATCGAGCATTCATCCCACGGAGCGGAGGCTCATGCCAGAGATCACATCGGCCACAGTCCAGAAAATGTTATCTGCCTTCTTGACACTTTCTCCAAACAAGGCCCTTAGAAAGTTACAATAATCACCACTTCTGAGACTAGTTCACACCAGTGCTTTCTGTTGATATGTAAAAAAAAATTGGAAATTTAGTTCCCAGCACTGTGAACACCCTTAATTCAGTACCACGCACACCTATATAGAAATTATACACAGAGAAACTTCAGATGTAGCAATAAGGAGCCATGGAGTTTGATAAGCTAAGGAAGAACCTGAGGTCTGAAAGGAAACTATTAGCAGTACCAGATTTGCAAGTTCAGCTACGGGAAGGACCACAAAATCTGAGTGCGTGCGACATATCTGCCTTTTATTGACTGCTTTGTGGGAACCTGCATTTCTTGTTGAAGTCGGGAACTGCAGACTGCACTCCGTGTTGATTCTGATTATAAAGTGGTGGTAATTAAACCTCTGGAGCATTAAGTTACCATTTTAACCAAATGCCTGCATTTTATCTTGATGGGAAATTGAGAGCGAGATTCAGATTTTCACGGTAAATAAAAACTGTTGGCTGTGTCACAGATAATCTGGTTCCTCAGCTTATGTAGGAGAAAATCCTCCTGTACGGTTTCTTCCTCCCTTCTGCAAACACACGCGCTCCTCGAGGAAGCTCAGCAGCAGCACTGCCAGCTTCTGCACACTGTTCAGCCTGTAAAATAATAACTATAATCATAATGTGGCTCCTTAATAACACTTTCAATCCAGGGACCACTATCCTTACCTCCACGTGAGAAAGCAGAAGCACACAAAATTTTGCTCCCGTGATATAAGTGGCCAAGGCCGATGGCAGGAATAACCCAGCAGCCAGGTTCAGTCTGTCCATCAGCCGTCTCCGCCACCTGGCTCTGAAGAAATGATCTTATCTACAAACAGATATGCAAATCTAGTTTGTTCTGAGACTCAGCTCTGTGATGACAACCACAGGTCTGTGTCACTGCACACCTGTAGCTTAGGAATTGGGCGAATACAGCCATTTCAGGTCATGTAGATACAGGCCAGGCATCTACTGGTGGTTATTTCCACCGTGTACCACCCCGAGCCCACTTGAACAAGCAAGGTGAACCGGAGAATCCCTTAAACCCGCTATTTCATTGCGATTGACAGCGATATATTGACGGAGTAAGATTCAGTCACTCAGCAGCGCTAGCAAAAAGCTGCGAGGCTGCAGCGGGCGCTGGCTCCGTTTGGTGCAGGCAGCGGCGTTAAGTGCTTTGGGAGATCAGTTATTCTGATAATACAACAGTTGCTGGTGCAGACGATGGGGGCTCAGTCGCTTTCAAAGCGCAGCCCTTGCCACAAAGGCTTTCATCCTTTGCTTTCGGAGTAAAGTGCATCCTCCCTGCCCAGAGCAGCAACAGGTTTACCGCAAAACACTGGCAGCATTTGATGTCTGCAGAGGCAGGTATTACTCACCCAGTTGCTTCTTATGCGAATGCGCTACCATCGCTGGGAGAGCAGGGCGAGGAGACTGGGAATCGAGGGCTGCTGGAGATGCCCATCCGTGAGTGTCACCCCGAAGTCCAAAGTAGAGACCAGCCGCAGGGCTCGTCTGGGGCCGTGTATGATTCTATGATTTCTCAGCAGATAGTCTTCCTGTAGATCTGAGGGTTGACTTGCCACGTTATAGCATCAGGAGCTGGTAGGTACCAGAGTCTGAGGCTGCATCACTTCACCTTCACCATCATCACTCTACCTCCAGCCATCTGTTGAGTGGAAATAACGCTGTCACAGCACCTAGGTGTACGTACATGGAGACTTTTGCAAAGCATCGGGAGAGTTCCTGGCTGCATAGAGCTGTCAGGAGGAGATGCCTGGAGTGCACAAGACCCGTTCCCTCCTCAGCAGATGTCAGCTGGGCCACATGAGCCCAGACGTGATCCCGAGTGTCATCTCCCGGAGATCCTCCCCAGCAGAGTGACACTAGCAGCACTGCTCCTCACTATCCCACCCCGTCTGCAGTTCAGGAACTCCTCATGGAACCACAAGGAAACTCAGAGCCGAAGTTGTGATGCAGGTTTCTCCACAGATGGAAATGCAATTGTTGCTAGCGTGGTTGAGAGTTAAAATAGAGTCATATGGCTTCCAATTTGAAGAGGATCACAAAGAAGTGATTTTTCTATTTTGATAGAATCATAGAATTGTTTGGGTTGGAAGGGGCCTTTAAACATCACCTAGTCCAACCCCCTGCCATGGGCAGGGACACCTCCCACCAGACCAGGTTGCTCCAAGCCCCGTCCAACCTGGCCTTGAACATCTCCAGGGATGGGGCAACCACAGCTTCTCCAGGCAACCTGAGCCAGTGTCTCACCACCCTCACAGGAAACAATTTCTTCCTAATATCTCATCTAAATCTCCCCTCTTTCAGTTTAAAACCATTTCCCCTTATCCTATGGCTCCACTTCCTGATCCAGAGTCCCTCCCCAGCTTTCCTGGAGCCCCTTGAGGGACTGGAAGGGGCTCAAAGGTCTCCCTGGAGCCTTCTCTTCTCCAGGCTGAACACCCTCAGCTCTCAGCCTGTCCTCCCAGCAGAGGGGCTCCAGCAAACTTGCTGAGAGTGCACTCGATCACACTGTCCATGTCTTGAAAGAGGATGAATTCCCCTATTATTCACATCTAATAAAGGAAACAAACTAAAGTGAGTATTGCTACTGATGTCTCTGCATCCAGGATTTCACACCTTCTTTCCATCATGCCATACTGGGATATGATGCTCTCCAAGACTAACTGGTTTGACATACAGATATAAACCACCCCCACCCATATTCAGCTGTTCCACATTCTGTCTTTGTACTCCAACATGAACAAACTAAAAAATTGATATAAGAAGTAATTTTTTTCCAACCAAGCAAAGGAAGGAAAACAAATCTACTGCTTAACATTTCTAGATGTAAGTATTTGGGGTGGGAGAAAGAAATAGCTGCTTACCTTCTGCATTGGCTGGGACAAATATAAAAGTACCTTATTTGAAAGAGTCATCTAGGCGTTATTCTGCATTCTGACATTAAGGAAAACGTTACTTGATTGCGTCTTTTCTCAGGAATGGCTAAACTGGTCTGGTGGTTTGGAAAAATACAAGTATCTATTTTTTAATTATTATTCTTTTTTCCACAGACCACTGCTGTTTTTCATTTGAGTGATGGCCAGAGTTAGAAAGGATAAAACACCACAAGACAAAATTTTCTCAGAGTGTTTTTCTGCTGTTGGAAATAGCAAAAGAAACCTTGTTTGTATGAAGTTGGCGTCAGATGATGAAAAATCAGACTGACTGAATAGCCAGGAGACCACCCGCAGTCACCTACGCTTTGTGACGCTGGCTAGATTACCAGAATCAGTAATGATATAAAGATCTGTTAATCAAAAAGTAAGTTGGAAAAATACTCAAATAACTCAAAAAGACCACAACAGCTCAGATCTCTGTTTTCCACCCCTCCTGGTAAGCCAGGTGGAGGCTGTTCGCTGCAGTCCCCCCTCTTTTCCCCCCTTTCCTTCTCGCCCCGGTGATACCCCTGTCCTCCCGCTCACTTCGGCCCGGTCTCATCCACCACATGCACAGACTGGATTTCTTTGGAATCATGTCTCAAGCTTGCTCTTTTTCTTTTTAACATCTCTAAATCCCCTTTTTCTTAAAAATAATAATAATAATAATAATAATAATTCTCCTCCAAGCCTCCCTCCTCTTGTATCAGTTATTGTAACCTTGAGTTTTAACAGCTGCCCTCAAGACCACACCAGTTCACTCCACAATCATACTGGCCCTTTGTTTACATAATTTACAAGCTTCTTGCCTTCTCCTCTTTATTCCTGTTACCTCTCCCCATCTCCTCTTACCTCACGGAACCAGTAACCTCCCTACCATCCGGCCAGCCCATAACCTTTGCCCCACCAGCCTCCATAATCCGTCTGGCAGCTTCTTCCCTCAGCGCAGACTCGCTTTCTCCCCAGCTTTCTTTTAAGCCTGGGAAAACCTTCCCGATAAAATCTCAACAGCCACTCCTTCCTCCTCCTTCAAAACTATCCTTACAACCTACTTCTGCCAAAAAACCTACCAAACGCAGCCTTGGCTACGGCTGGGCAACTGATGAACTAAGATTTTCTTTCCTCCTTCCCTTGCTCCCTACCTCTGCTCTCCGCGAAGCATTAACCGAAACAAATTACACTACCGAAGAAGCCTCTTTGCCTTATGTATAGATAATATATATATATTTTTTTTTTTTTTTTTGGTATGCTGTATCCCCATGCCCACGGTTATTAGTGCCTGCAGAACATAAGACCTTCAGGGCAGGGACTGTCTTTTTTGGTTTTGTTTTTTTTCCCCCCCCTGCTTTTGCAATGCACCCAGCACAACCGTGGCTCAATTCCCTGTACACGCTCCCAAAATATAAACATGTACTGATAAAACAGCATTCCCTGGAGGAGAGGCGCGGCAAAGCTGGGAACCACCAGTGAACTGCAGTTGTCACCGGCACAGAACGGGAGGGCCGAGAGAGACCAGAGTAGTCGGACAAGAGTGAGAGATGAGAGCACAGAGCACTGAAACTGTTGATATCTGGTGCGGGAGCAAGCGGCCACCAACAATTCCAGAAGCTCCTGTGTTTCTGTGCTCCAGCCCATCACAAAGCTTTCAGACAGAAGCGTCCTGGTTTCCCTATAAACTTTGTTTCCAGCAAAAATCCTGTGCTTTCAGCCCTCACTTCTAAACCAACCCCATATTGCGATAGCGAAAATGTCAGAGCTAACGAAGAAGGGGAGGCTGCGCAGAAACCAGCCGAGATGGGCATCTGCCACCGACGAGAAAGCACCTATTTTCTACAACCCTCTCCAGGAGCCGGCGCGCCCAGCAAGTCTTCCCCTAGAAGCAGATAGCGAGCTGGCAGTTTGGTCAACCCTGAATTATATATGCTGGAGTGCTAACTTCCCTTGTGGTTGCGAAAAAGAAAGGCTTTAAAAAACATGATTTTTAAATGATGCCCAGGGGTATATTTAAAGACTAGCTAGCCAAATTCCTGCCTGCCGGAGCACCATCGGGCTCCAGTGGGGTTGCACAGCCCATAAGAGAGCACGGCGTTTGGCCAATTAGTTTTAGTCATCGTTATATTGTATTGATGTCGTATCGAATACACATATATATTCTGGCATAGCGACTGAAATTACATTGATTTATTAAGTTGATAGCACGCCCCAGTGCCAAGCTACCAGGTAACTGATCAGCTGCCGGGGCTGAACTTCAACATGTAATTTCCAGCACAATTTGACTGATCAGCAATACCATAATTGGTTGCAAATGTCCTTCCTTCTGTTTGTTTTTTTTTTAAGCGGCTTTTTCATTAACAGCGCAGAGCCAAGTAAATAAATATGACTTTACTATTGGACTGAAGGCAGACAATAGTTGAGAACTGGGTACAGACTGGGATGGGACTGGGGGATGTTGTCAAGCCAGCACTCTTTTTTTTTTTTTATATACATACTCTGTTTTGCTGCATTTAGGGCCCTCGTTGCTTCAGAAGAGACATCCTTTTAGCAAGAGGGACATGGCCAACAGTATGCTCAGTGGAACACAAATTTATTGAGTTTATGCCCCCAAATGCCCCGAGTCAATAGGTTTATTGTGCCAAGCCTTGATGTCTCTACTTAGACTATGGTCCTCAGGTGCCCCTGCTAAGAGAGGAAACCAAGTCAAGACCCTGGGAACAGGCTCCCTGCTCTGGAGGGCGGCGCTCGGGCACCTGAATGAGCTGGCAAACTCCAAACTGGGCAGAGAGGCTTTAGGGAAGGTGGCACGTCCCTCCTCCAGCCCGCTGACACCACAACCTAAGCTGAACCGGGTGGTGGGTCCCATCTCCAGAGCCTCAACCCAGCTCAGATCTGCTACTGCAGCACGCTCATAGCCCCGCTATTCCAAAGCCTGAGCCCTGCTATTTTAACGACCAAGAAGCATCAGAAATGGCTTCAGGCTAAGCAAGCAGCAAAGTTCCTGAACGTATTGACTCGGCATTGTATCTGGGAGGAAGTGCAATTATTTGACAGGAGAAGGGTAGAAGTGCGCTGCTGTGGCACCAGCCATCCCATAAAATAGCTCTGTACGCCACTGGATTATCACATGCCATTTCTGATTTCCAATAGGTATCTAAACCATGGTTTTCTGGGTGTGTAATGCCTCGGTACGTGCTTTTTAATGCTCTTTCCATCTCTTACTTTACCCTGTTCTATCGCTGCCAGCCCATTTCTGGCCACATTCTAAACATTTGTAACCGTGTTAGGCCAGAGGACGAACAGTGGCTATCTGGTGACTTCACAGCAATGAAGCATTATTACAGACCTTTCCCACTGAGTCACCAGGATGTGTTATAAGAGCAAAAGTCATAAAAAAAAAAAGCCAAAAAGAACAAAGGCATTGAGTTAGGGAAGAAGAACTAATCCGTTATTTTCAACTATTTTCAGCAGTTTAGGGCTTTATACTTTTGATACTTTTCATCTACTGGACTCTGCCAAATAGAGCCATTGGTTTTTTTTCCCTGTTAGCTCCCTGAAAATACCTGACAATGGCATACTCCAGTGTGAATAAAATTAAGACTAAGCTACTTAACCGATGTGTGTTCTTTGAACTATCCCATTTAAATCTCCAGGATACCAGCACATTGCAAACAGGCACGCTTCGTTAGCTGATTCTTAAATCTATCCACAAAAGAAATTGGGATGGAAATGTTCAATACTTATTTTTTTTTAAAGCTTTTTGTGCTGCAGGCTTCAAAGGGCTCCGGACCGCCACTACGCCGAAATACGGGGCTGGCTGGAGCGCAAGCCCTGCAGCAGCAGCCCTGGGAGCGACGCTGCCTGACTGAAGACGTGGTGGACACAAGGCATCTCTCCCTGCCCGTTCAGGGCACAGCTTTGTGATTTTTGTATATGCTTTACAAAGAGCTTAGCATAGTCATTACTCAGCAAATAGCCAAAAGAAACGGGTTCGTAATTGGTTTGTTCAGACAGTTGTAAATTACTAGCATTTACCGTGCCCTGGTGCGGGTACAACCCAGGAGAAAACACCCTTCTTGTAAGGGCCTGTCCTGCGACTTCTGCTCAGAGCATTTGCTCCTACGAGTGGGGTCACAGAAACCGTCCCGATTATCCATGTGATTAAGCAGCAGCCACCCTCCCCCTGTATTTAATCTCGAAAGTGCTCTTGAGCGCGCCAGTGCCTACACCATGCCAAGCTCCCACCCCGGCGTGGCTGGGCAGGGGCTCCTGCCCACATCGCTGACGACTTCTGCCCCTTCAAACTGCTGCTTCTGAAGCCTGAACCCCAACTTCACAGGAGCACAACCACCCCCCCCAAAAAAACAAAAAAAATCTAGGGCGGTGCTCCCAGCAAAGCGTGGGGCAAACCAGAAGATTGCCTCCCCTGCAAAGCACAAAATAAAGCTGATCGGAGGGGAGGCGTTAATTGAGCCTTGAATTTTTTTCACCCTTAGCTTTCCACGGGGAAGGAGGTTGGGTCGGTTTGCAACGGTGCCCGAAGTTAGACGCGCGAGGGAAACGCGCAGCGGCTTTCAATGAGGTGTCAAGGGCAGGGGCTGCTTCTTGGCAGGAGCCTCTGCGGAGCCACCAGCGAGCATCTCTCCCTCCCAGCACAGCGCTGCAGCCAGTGACTAAGCACTTTGTATAAATCAAGCTGCAGCAGAGTTCAGGAGCCTAATAATAACCTGAAGATGTACAGTACTAATAATATGGTGGTTCTAATGTTAAGAAGGTCGCAGATAAGTGTAATAAGCATTCTGATGTTGAGACTTGTAGCTCGGTTTCGCATAATTTGAACGCTCTATTTGAAGTCTAGTCTCGGAGCCTTAGAAACTGGAATTAAACAATGCAATTAAAACACAGCAAAGCTGTAATCTGATCTTATTTTCTGCTTCTAGCCTTGCCGCTTCACCTTTTCCTCCCAGCCCTTTGTCTCTCACGTGTTAGAAGGACTTGCCATCGCCTATTTGGGGTTTGGTACCACTTTGCCTACCGAGACATCAGCGACGCTCCTTGCTCCCCATCCTGCTCTGTTGAGCAGCCGAGGCCACCACGGCCGCTGGAGGTTCACGGGGTGGCTGTGAAGCAGCAGCACAGGGGTGCGGATGTCCTCCCCGGTACCATAAACATCCAAGGCTTTTGCACAATGCATCCAAAATGCCCGACAGTGCCTCTACAGCTGGCACAGGACGAGCCCTGCTTATTCCATTTACTGTAACTGTCTCATTATTACTTTGTTTATATTGGTACGACTTAATCCAACTAATTACCAGCATGAACTGCAGCACATTAAGGCCCTGGCTGTAAAGGACTATTGTACTGCACTAAATGTAATCCTTCTTAAAACGTCCTGTGTTCGTACCTACCAATTTTCCAAGATTACATCTGTGTAGCACATCGACACCGAAGGCTTTGCGGACCTTTGATGTACACGTGCTGAAGCAAACGCCTCCAAAGCAGGCACAGCTTTGCACTGCCGGCTTTTTGGGGGCAGGAACAGTGTGTTACACGTATGTTCAGTACCAAGCAGTACCAGACACCGTGGCTGGAAGTAATAGACCTTCCCAGGGCGAGATTAATGAAAACCTTACGAAATGTCATCTCCATATTGCCATTGCTTTAGTTTTACCGGGAGAAGCCATTTTCTTGGAGTTTCCAACTCGATCTCAAGCGCAGCGTGGTTCAGGACAAGGCAAGCTTTCCTTCTCAAAGCTAAAGGATCAGCTCTGGATGTTTTTCAGGGAGGATGGGGACCAGGGCCAAAGACACTACTGATCCAGCTCAGCCCAGCGCTGGTCACGTTAGCCAAACGCAGCTGTTCCTGATGGCACCAAAAAGCAGGCGCTTTGGCGATGCCCAAGCTTTGCGATGGCGTGCTACGTGGAACCGAAGGAAGGGCAACATCTCTGGATGCATAACAACAGCCCACAGCAGCAAAATATCCATCAGCTTTGGCAGCTTAGGGCAGGATTCCTGTGTCAACACCAGCCCTTTGCCCAACTTTCATCTCCTCCTGCTTGCACACACCAAAGCTGTTCCATCATTAGGGAATAATAATAAAGAACTTAATCCACCCATCACAGCATAACGTGTCACCAGCGTATTACCTTGCAAAGCAACATCACGCTGATCAAGCATCCAAATAGTCCAGCTCCTACAGCAAATAACACATCGCATAGCCAAGGGCCTGAAACTTGAACGGGTGTTACTGGGGAGGTCGGCAAGAGGCTCATGCTCTAGAGCAAGGCAGGATAAAAAGGGTTAAGATCGAAAACAAGGCTTAGCGATTCTGACGCTACCACTGAGCTCTGTGGAGCCTGGGACCATTTGCACCCAGAAGGAACCGTTTTCATCACGCAGCCTCAGGTTTTGCGTACCTCAGGTTTGCATCAGCGTCCTATCCAGCAACAGCACGGTGACTTTCAGGTACACATCGAGTCCCAGCTGCAAGAAGTAATCTTACTGAAAAATAATCCAGCTTTATTTCACTTTGGTGTGGTGGTTAACTATTGCCACGGTTGATTTGTGGACGGGGAAGCTGAGGCACAGAAGGAGACCGCTGTGTTCGGTAGCTGGGAGATGCCGCAGCCTCATCAGGCCGGTGGGAAGAGCCTCGCTGCTCCATCGCGTGCTCCTGTGGGTGCCCACGCAGCTCCCCGGGGAGTCCTGCACCCCACTGCTGCCCGGGGCTCACAGGAGCCTGGCTCTTCTGCAGCACAGCTGCTGACGGAGACCAAGCGTAGCTGTAGGATTAACCGAGCCGTCCACCCTGCTCCGCCGATCAGTACACCGTTATTTGAGCACCAAAGATCCAGCCTAATTTTCAGAGGATGTCTGCATTGAGTCCCGAGACATCTGAGGATGCTCAGAACTGCTGAAAATCAGGGCACTATTCTTGAATCAATGTTTACGTTGCTTAATAATACATAATCTTAAGCAAAGAGAATAGCAGAAGTCCACAGTACACGAGCTATAAACTTCTGTGGAGGTGGTGTTATAGGCAAGGCATTGCAGCGGGTTATAGGAAATCCTGCAAAAGTAATTTCATTTCCGCGTGCCCTATTTCCATGTCTGTGAAATGGGGATAACAAGACGTCGCGTTGCGAGGTGCTGAGCCACTAAGAGTTATTATGGGAGCTGCAGAAGTTGCTATAAATACCTGAAGAACGAGGGCATTCGGTGTTACGCTAATAGAATACAAACCCTATAAAAGCCTTTGCATTTTAGAGATGAAGGCTTGAGATAACTACAGGAGGCTGAGGAACTCCTCCCAGACCTTCATCCACAGCCACTGATGTTCCCCTGCAGACCGGGGCACGTTGATGCGGTGGGAAGGCAGTATTTGTTCTTTACGGAGATGGGGATCTAAGAGCCTTCAAGCTGGCGGCTGGTTGAACTTAACTTTCACAGGGAGACGGTTATAGTTTCAAAAGTAAGCAGCGGGGCTTTTGAGCTCGCTTTCAAGTTCCAATTAGGCCAGGTTTGGAGAGACCGCAGACCATTTTACCACTCTTGGCCCGGCCTCTTGGCTTTCTCCTGAAGTCAGGCTATGTCAAGTCCCCTTCACGTCCACCCAATGGTACAAAAAGGCTTTAGAAGAAATCCGTCCCAGGCTTCCCACGCCAGCTCTGGCCCTTTCTCTACAGCAGAAAGGTGCTGAGCTCCTCCATAGCTGTGACCTCCTATTCCTTGGACTTACAGAGACTCTCCTGCAAGATCCGGCCGAGGCAGACAAAAAGAAATGCATGAATCTGAAGGAGAGGAGAAAGCCCTGCCCCTGCACAGGTGGTGCAGCAAAGCTTGTCTGGAATCAAGAACCTCCCTTCAGGTTACAGAGTCTGGTTCTGCGGGCAGCTGCAGCTGGCAAGTCTCTGCAGCACAGCCCCAAGCCCGCGAAGCAGGAAAAAGCAGCCTCAGACAGCAGCAGGGCTCCACCTGGTCGTACCTCCACTCCTGAAGGAGTGGTCTTCAGCCTCTCCAGCTTTGCGAAACCCCAAGATTTCCCCTAAGGGGCTGCAGGAGGTTTGCTTTCCTTACTCTTCCCAGACCCTTGGAAGGAGCCCACGGACACCTTCTCCGCTTACCACAAGTGAAAAACTTCTCTGGAGGAGTCTCAAGACTCCTGTAGATCTGAGGATCAAAAGGGTTTTGAAGGGCTAATCCCCTTTTCTCCTCCAGGGCAATCACCATGCCTGTGTAGGTTAATTTAGCAAAAAAAAAAAAAAAAGCAGCAAAGGAACTTCACGTGGTGTGGTTTTTTCCCCCCGTGCTGTGCTGGTGGCTGTGATGAGAGGCAAGGAATAAAGAAGTGAGGAATGCTGTCAATAATCCCATCTCAGTGCTACTACCATCATCTGTCCTGCATACTACGCTGGCAGCAAAAGGGAGGTGCCTTAGGCAGAAAAATACCATGAAAAGTATTTTGCTACCCCCGACCTTGTCAAACAATATTTGTTCCTGGTGAGATGTTTCATTTCTCCAATTCGGCCGTTTTCTGAACAAACGGATCTACGCCTTTCACTGGGCGCTTCTGCAGGTTAGAAATTGACTGAACACCCCGATTTCATGAGCTCTCTGGAGCTGGCAGCAGCTTTATCAAAGGTGCGACCAAAAGTATTTATTGAGCCATATGTGTGAGAGAGGTTAAGATGAATTCTAAGTCTTTACCCGTTAATTTCTGCCCAGGGCAGTGGTGGAATCAACATCCCTGGAGGTATTTAAAAGACAGGCAGACGTGGTGCTGAGGGACATGGTTTAATGGTGGGTTTGGGAGCGTTAGGTTGATGGTTGGACTTGATTTTAAAGGTCTCTTCCAACCCAGGGGATTCTGTGATTCTATTCTAATCGCGGAGTCTGCCTGACTGTCCAGCGTGGGCTTCTGCACGTGCCAGAAGAGAATGAACGTAGTCAAACAAGGCAGCCGTGGTGAGATTGTGCGGGACGAGGTCCAGGCGAAGCACTGTCCCGGCAGAGCTGCTGCCCCGCTCCCGTTCACACGGGAAACATTCAGTAGAAGGGAATGAGAACTCAGACCACTGGGCAGAGCTGCTTCAGGCTGGTGAAGGTGCCTCAAAGAATGAAAACTGTACCATAGTGCACTTAAAAACCAGGGAAACCTCTAAATTGCAATTGTCAACATCCAACTTCCAGTGAAAGTGATGAATTTAATTATCATCCTCAGTAATATACTCACATATATATGACCAGGAAAAAATCTGGTCCGTAACGCATCAGAATCTGATTAAGCTCCACGCTGCAGCAATAGTCTCCAGGTGAGGTTCACAGGTTTGTTGTGACCATGTTCTTGCATGTTGCAAAATGGGGCATTTGAGTATCCCTCTTTAACTAAATTCTAAAATTATTTGATTGGTCTTCTGTATTGCAGCTACTTACAGGCAAGAGAAAGAAATACTAGTGTTGACTATATAGTTTGTACTTACTAAAAAAAAAAATTTATATGAACTATTTAGAAAGTTTTTTTTAAAAGTTACTTGAACATTGAGGACATCCTAATAGGATTTTTGTAACCACCTCAGCCTCTCCAGTGAGGCGACACCCTCAGGGTCCCCACCTGTAACATTTCACACCTGACATTTTCCCGGGAACCCCAGCAATATCCATTCTGGCACATACTCCAAGCTCCTGAATTGGCCATGGCCTCTGCCTTTCTGGGAACATACTCTGCCCTTTTCCAGCTGCTGTTTGTCCCAGATCATGACAACAGGAGAAGGGACATTTAGGCAGTACAGACCCACCTTGTGCACAGTAACTTTGGGTTTGTCGTCACACCTATGCCGCATTTTTCAGAGGCGTTGTGTGCTGGAGCCATTGGAAAGATACGTTAAAGATTTCTATGTCATTCCTCTGCGCTTAATTCTTATTAAATTGAGTATATTACTATATAAAGGATAATTTAACTGTAATATTGATTAATTAATGGTCAATTACTGTTCATTAAGGTGAAGTGGAAAAGTCATGCTGTTAGATTTGCTAGAGGAGGTCATGGATGCTCATAAATCAGCAACAGCCAAGGAGAGAACAGAGTCCTACGTGGGTAAGTAGATATACTGGGTTCAGTTTTGGGCCCCTCAGGACAAGAGAGACATTGAGGGGCTGGAGCGTGTCCAGAGAAGGGCACCGGAGCTGGTGAGGGGTCTGGAGCACAAGTCTCGTGAGGAGCGGCTGAGGGAACTGGGGGTGTTCAGCCTGGAGAAGAGGAGGCTGAGGGGAGACCTTCTCGCTCTCTACAGCTCCCTGAGAGGAGGGTGTAGCCAGGGGGGGTTGGTCTCTTCTCCCAAGTAACAAGCGATAGGACAAGAGGAAATAGCCTCAAGTTGCGCCAGGGGAGGTTTAGATTGGATATTAGGAACAATTTCTTCACCCAAAGTGTTGTCAAGCCTTGGCACAGGCTGCCCAGGGCAGTGGTGGAGTCGCCATCCCTGGAGGTGTTTAAAAGATGGGCAGACGTGGTGCTGAGGGACATGGGTTAATGGTGGGTTTGGCAGTGTTGGGTTGATGGTTGGACTCGGTGATCTTAAAGGTCCCTTCCAACCTAGGCAATTTATGATTCTATGTTATCCAGAGCCACAGCCTGGGCAAAGATTTAAGCCATCCCTAAGTATTAGAATAACACCTTTGGGGGGAAAAAAACAATAAAGGGGAACAGACTTTTGTGCCCATGCCTACCTCTGCATCTCTTGCGTCCTCCTCTGCAGCATCTGGAGCTGGCCACTGCTGGAGACAGGGTAAGGGAGCCAGCTGGACCACAGTGTGGTACGGTCTGGGACCTCAGATACGCGACAGAAGCCAATCTCAATCACATGCCTATAGTTAGGAGAGAACCAGCTTTTAGAGACCTTGACTGCAGAGGTATTTAGTTACATCAGAACTAAAAAATGACCTCAGTAAGAGTCCCAGCTTTACTCCGGGCTGCGCTTGGGAGGAATTCAGAGCAGGGAGGGTGCAAGGGGCAGCCTCACACTCTGCAGTGGAGCAAATGAAGTGTTTGGACCTAAAAGCCTCCAGACTCTGGGGAAGTTCAGGTCCAAATCTGCACTTTCCAACTTTACGCTTTAGCCTTGTTTGTGGTATCTCATTTCACTCGGCACTCCTGTCATGTTTTTCAAGAAGCAGACATGGAAACCTCTTGGTTTCAGTTCTAGCATTCTGGGAAATGATTCAGAAACCTGGAATTTGACCGACACTCATGTCTATGCTCCACTAGACCCTTGAAGCACCACTGTTAGCATTCTAATAATAAAGTTTCACCCAGTTCTCGTCTTAAAGCCATGGATCCAAACCTCATCCATAACCAGCTGCTTATCCCAACACGGCAGGATGCTGCTCTCTTCGAGGTGCCTCTCCTCTAAAGAAACATCCATTTCTACCCATTTACAGAAACCACCAGGTTATTATTTCAAACCCAAAGCAGAACCAGCCGTATCTGGCTACATCTCCGGTGTTCTGGTTAAAAACACTTCTCAGAGCCTGTGTGGTGCTCAGGGGAGGTTTTGAGGACACCACGGCTGCTCCTGGCCAGCAGCAGGACACTGGCCCCAGATTGCCCCACCTCCAACGCAGCCCTTTCTCATGCACCTTGAGTACGGCTCCAGCCATGCAAAATCCTGCAGCAGTCTATTTAAGTGCATATTTAAACTTCTAGCACATACATGTTCCCTCTTATTTCATCAAAGACTTGAATTTCTTTTTGGTGACATAATTTGTCAACACACGCAGTTCATAACAGAAAAAAGCTTGATCAAAGAATAGCAGATGAGTCTTATTTACTGCACGATAGCAAGCTAAATTGCTGCTATAGCTTTGTGTTAGTAGCTCCGCGTTTAGTGCTTTTATCAACATTTCCGTTGCAAAACACTCTTTAACTTCGGATAGACAATTTAATAACCAGAAAAAGATGTTTTCCCCCCCCCTCTGACAAAGCTCAGTGCCAATGTTAGGATGCAGGAAACTGTTACTTACAGCTAGTGATTAACCCCAGACAAAATACTGGATTTGCACCCAGTGGGGGATGAGAGGGAGCAATGCACGGCTGTCTACCCACAAGACAACAGTGCAGGGCTGCAAGTGCTTGTGGTGGGCTCCTCTACTCGTTAAGGCAGCCGAAATGGTCGAAAATATAAAAGCAAGTGGTGGATGGCAGTGGCTATTGAAATTTAGCTTCAAATTTCCAATCTGTGATAAACCCTCTGTTATTTGGATTCATCACCGCAATTCAGTGGGGGTGTTGGTGGATGAGAAGCTCACCATGACCCAGCAATGTGCGCTGGCAGCCCAGAAAGCCCCCTGCATCCCGGGCTGCATCCCCAGCAGCGTGGGCAGCAGGGCCAGGGAGGGGATTGTGCCCCTCTGCTCCGCTCTGGGGAGATCCCACGTGGAATACTGTGTCCAGCGCTGGGGACACCAACAGCAGGAGGACATGGACCTGTTGGAGCGGGGCCAGAGGAGGCCATGGAGATGATGGGAGGGCTGGAGCCCCTCTGCTGGGAGGCCAGGCTGGGAGAGTTGGGGGTGTTCAGCCTGGAGAAGAGAAGGCTCCGGGGAGACCTTCGAGCCCCTTGCAGTCTCCGGGTTTCAGTCTTGATTTGGGTGCCAGTGGGTCAGGCAGTATTTTGCACATTGATAACCTGGACATACAGTGCTTATGCTTTTAACCATTTGTATCACTTATGATTGTAATCCTTTTTTCCTAGAGAATTCCTAATTCCCTCAGGAGTACAGAGCTCTGGGGTCACGTGGCGGCCCTGTAGGCTCATCTGAACACCCCATATCCCACTTGAACAGCCCATTGTCCTCCCATACCCAAGAAGCTGCATGTCACACCCCACGCTGCGTTAGCAAACCGAATCTCTCTACCCCCCCCCAAACACAGATATTTCATTTATCAGCAAGAAGACAGCCCTGGACAACACCATATCCCCAGCACAAACTCCCAGTCCTGGGAAAGAGTCCCATTTTACTGAGTTCTCCAATCCCTGCCATAAGTCATCTTACCAAACTTAATTTAAAACAAACAGATTTAAGGTTTAAAAGTCTTTACATGGACAGGGAGGCAGGAGCCCAGCCTGGTAACACGCCCAGCAAAGCCCTGGCCACCTGAGCAAGGTGCCCACAGATCCCAGCCAGGTTCAACCAAGAGCCCACATCATCAGGCAAGCTCATGGTGACAAGGCAGGTCTGAGAACAAGCCAGGGAGTCAGCCCACAGGTCAAGGTCAGATCCAGTGAGGGCAACCCAGGTCAGACACCAGCCAGCAAGGCCCAGGCAGTTCCATCACAGCATCGGGGCTGTCACCAAGGCAGAAAGTCCACGGGTCCGAGTTGGGATCGGTGGGGTCCATGGCCAGCAGAGGTATGGCTGTGGCTGGGCTGGAGACCAGCACCTCTCTGACACAGCTCAGGGAAGGACTGAGGGTCCCGGTTGAGCTTAAATGGGCTCCTGGGCAGAGGGTGGGGGTGAGTCCCCAGCTGAGGGGGCCATTACTGCTTGTTAGTGCCCTCACCTGACACCGGAGCTGATGGCAGTGAAAAGACTCCCTTCCCTTCACGGTGAAGGATATGTGACAGTACAGTACCTACACCGTGCTTCGAATTATGCTAAATCCAGCCTGGTCAGGATTAGCAATGTATTGTAAGACTCTGCTTCTAGTTTTCTATACGAACTGTAAATAATGTCCAACAGTTCAGGCACCTAGGAAGGAAACACACCGTCAGATGAGGCCACCTCCTCGCTTACGGCTACATCAAAGGCAAAGCCGCTTCCTTCAAAGGCAGACAGAAGACTTTTTCTGGAGAAAGCCACACCCCAACTCCTAAGCATATGTGAAAGGGAGGGTTTTTCAACTTGTGACTTAAGTGACTTGAAACAAATCAGATGTTGAACCATATGGGTTTGGGGCTTTTTGAGACTGTAAACTTTTTTCGTTGCAGATAAATCTAATGCTGCTGCTGCTGTGTGCTCCAGAGCTGCAGGCCAGGAGGTCTGAAGATAGACGCGTGGAGTCGGACGGGGGGGTGATGCTGTAAGAATATATAGGGAGATAAAATTGCAAAAGGTGATTACGTGTTGCTGGGTCTGGCATGACAGCAGCTTCATGGACATCGCGTAAGAGCTGAAGGGCAAAATTTGCCCCACTGAGAGGCACGTTGGCTGAGCAGCAGACCGAGTATAGTACCTGAACTCTATAGAAGACAGCAAACTGGTTTTGCCCTTGGCTTTAGTTCAGCTGAGCAGCCCAGGCAGGTTGGAGGTCTCAGACCACACGTTGTATCTGGTACAAAGCCCATCCGTCACTCTGTACCACTCCAGAGGGCCATACTTTGATTTACAAGCTGTGTATTGGTCATACCTCTCTCTGCTACCTCGCATTTTTGCTATCATGCCCATCTTTGCTCCCCTATACTATCGCATCAAGCCTATTTAAAAACCAAGATGATCGTCCATTCTCCACAGTCCCACTCATTTTCCGTTCCGTATTTCCAGTGGTCTCCATTAGGTAGGTTTGTAACAGAGCAGTCAAGAACTACAGACTTCCAAAAAAAAAAGAAAAAAAGATAGCTGCGTACCCTTACCTAAGTGACAGCATTCAATGGAGTGGTAACATAAGGAAAAGTGAAAAAGAAGGTTTGAAAGGGGGATGTTGCTTATCACTAACCAAACATTGATGCTCCAGTAGAATAAAAGTATCAGCACCAAGAAACTTCTCGAAGAGGCAGAGGGAGATCAAACGTTGTAGCTTTCATTCTACAAAGCAAAGAATCTTTCTGCACTGTAAAATAATGTTCCTATTTTGACCAGAAACTACCTCTCTACTAACTGTAGAGAAATTTTATTATATCAAATTATTGTGAAGCAGAATAAAAAGTGATTGGTGTAATTAAGCATGACCACAAGCTTGCTGTTAAGGCCAGAAATGCCCATGATGAGTGTTATGCCACTGCTGACGTGCATAGGTAATGAAGCAGGAGTGAGACTTTTCAGTTTTCTGGGAAGTATGAAGGGGCATAATCCAACAGTCCAACATCTTCGGTCTCCTAAGTACATCTGCACGTACATCATACTCAAATACAGAGGTAATACATTACATCAGATATTTTGTTCAAAATATGACACCTTTGACTGCTTAAGGAGCAACAGAGGCAAATAAAAGTGGTCTTTAAGTTGCAGTCTTCTGCTGCATTTTGCGTTTTGCATTAATTCTTTTCACTGCCCTTCCAATGAGCGCAATGGAGATCTGTCCGTTAATCCCCATCCGCTCTGCCAGCCTCACTGAGCTACAGCGAATGCCTCGACGGTGTGTTACACCGAAACTGCCACTCCAGGACATTCAACAAAGAAATTAGACATAAGAAAGGTTGTACTGTAAATATTTGAAGGAGTACAAGGTGCAAGCATAGTTAATGGCATACTTTGGTAATAGATCATCCTACCATCTACATTATTTTGGCAAGAGAATAATGTTTCATAACTGAGACAAATAAAGCTGACCCTTTTAAAAAAGAAAAGGGCCATATATTACAAACTGACTATGTTTAAAATCCAGTACTTAAATTGCCAAAATTTGGGTAATTGCTTGCGGTATATTACAAAGAGAAGATACGAATGTGGCTCTGTATGCAGGGTTTTAACTTGAATGCATTATCCCCATCAATGTTATGTTACCAGCCTTGTGAAGAAATTAACTCATTTTTAACATCCCAACCTAAACTGAGCCAGGAAAGAACGGGCCAGCCACCTCTTCTGACACGCGCCTTATCTTCAGCTGAGCCAGCTACCTTAAAGCTTCAGTGATCGTCTCACCAGTAGAGAAAAACTGAATTTCCAGATATTCACTTAGTGGATTCATCTTCCTTATCATCACCTGTCCAGGTGCTCATCGGCCAACAGCCGCTGGAGAGGAAGGGAACCCAGCCCAGCCATGGGAGACACCTAGCTTAAGAGGGAAAGAACCGTCCTCTGGATGTGCCCACACCGGGTTCTCCATCACCGTCTCCATCTCAGGTGAGATGACCTCCACCTGGAAATTCTTTGAGAGCACCTAAAAATGAAAGGCTCCTGGGATGTCCTTCCTTCCACCAAAGAATTTCTCATGAACGAGCCAGCTGCTGCCCTCCACAGCAGAAGGCACGGCATCTCGGTGATGCTGTCCTTTTTGACCACACTGGGATGAAAATTACCATACAACAGTGAAATACTATTACATATGTAACATAATGTCTTCATTTCTCTCTCTTGCCTCCTTTCTCCCAGCCAGATGAATGGTTAAACCCGAAGGTGGTGATCGCTGAGGGTGGTCGCCTCCCCTGTTCCGCAGGAACAGTTGTGTTGTGTTCTCCAGGAAAGTTTATTCCGTGCAAAGCGCCTGATTGAACTGGCTGGCAGGACTGAGCCCAGCCAGTCCATCGGGGGAAAGGATGGAGCAGGAGCAGCTGCCTGCAACAAGGACTGACCATCCAGGCAGCAGGACTGGGCAGGGAAGAGGTTACGGGGCAAGGCTGTCCTGGCAGGGAAATGTGCTGACTCAGCACCCACAGCGAAGGAGAGGAGCAGCAGAAACCTTTGGGGAGGGTGCTCTGATTGGAGGCGGTCAGGTCAGTGTTTCTACAAGGCTGAGCTGGACGGGAAAAACGAGACCTTGACATTGCTCTTCCCTGGTGAGCCTGCAGTGGGAAGACATCTCCTTCCTCACACCTTTCCTCATATTCACTGACGGCAGAGACACAAACGCCTCTTCACCTAAGAGGGGATGGAAGCCCCCATCACCTAAGAGGGGATGGAAACCCACCTATTAGTTCTGGAGAGGTATGAAGAAGTTTGCCCTGGCACCGTTCACAAACTCTAGTGTTTGTTCTGTGTTTTACACATTACACTGGATCATTAAGCTTAAAAAGGCTCTTTTAATTTGGCTAATACTAGTTTTTCATATTCCTCTATTTTTAAAAGAAATTATAAAAGAATGGGAAATGCTACAAGAGACAAAAAGCAAAATATCGTCAGTGTCAAAAGCCTTACAGAAGTCAATATATTGACATCTACTGTTTTTCTTCTATCCACATGGCCTGTTACTCTTTAAAATGAAATTAAGAGTACTTTGACATGATTTGTTCTTGACAAATCTGTATTGGCTGTTGCTCTTCTTATTTGCCAGGTATGTGGTTATTTGCTCCAGCATTTTTCTGGATTTTGAGGGTAAGCTGTCTGGTGTACAATTCTCCTGCTCCTTTTCCTCTCACCTCTCCTACCTTCTGAAGATAAGCAATACATCAGTCTTCTGATATCACCCCAGCCCGTCCATGAATTCGGAGATACCATAATAGTTCTGAGATTACTAAAGCCGGTTCTTCGAGTACTGCAGGATTAAGTCAGCCCCAGCCAATTTAAAAACCTCTAGTTTATCTAAGTATTCTTCAACCTCGTTTTCCCCTGATCAGTGTTGAAATATTTCTTTTTGTTAGCATTAATTGTGGTAAACAGTTATTCCCAGTTTACTTTTTATTGAAGACTGGTGAAAAAAGACATTAATTCTTCTTATTTTCATTGATCAGGAGCTTTTCCTCTCTACAAAGTAATGGACAAATCTTTCATTTGCTCTTCCTCCCATTATTAATGGGCTTAAGAATTGTTTCTTATTATCTCTTGCTAGCTGCATTTGGTTTTCCACCTTTTCCATTTTGACTTTTCCCTTATGTATTTGAGCTATTCCTTTATGATCATCTTCAGTAATCTTACAAATTATAGTTCTTTCCTCTGATGTCAATAAAGAATTTGTGATTTAGTAAATCAATTGCATTTCCTGTACTCTCCCTGCACTGGGATACTGCACTTCTGCCTTTTCTCTCCAATGAAAATCCGTCAGGTCTCAGTGTTTACTGAAATCAGGCATTTTGAAGGCCAGTCTCCCTTTCCAAGGACCATAAATGCTATTATCTCATTGGCAGTGCCACCAACCTGTCTTCTACCTTCATATTTCCAGCTCCTGAAAGGATAAGATGTCAAAGAGCCGCCCCCCTGCCCCATTCTTTTGCTCATCTTCCAGATCCAAAAGTCATTTAAAAGTCTTGGAGGAGGTTGGTGGCACCCTTTCACGGCCTCCACCTCCTCTGACCACTGCTTTGGTCTTTGGATGATTCCTCTGTCACTGACAAATGGCATCAACCATCTCGTCTTCCTGACTGTGCTTGATGGGTGAGCAGCCCATTCTCCTCGTTACTTCCCTTCATTATTAATAACTCTTTTCCCCCTAGTTTTTCAGCCCTTCTCCAGGTTGCTCTGCGTCATCTATACTGTAGTGTCCTTGATTAATTTTTTTTTCTTCTGATGTTGGCAAGTCTGAATCTAAAGTTTTTGGGGGTTTTTGTTGGTGGTGGTGGTTGGGTGGGTTGGTTGGGTTTTTTTTTTGTTTGGGTTTTTTTGGTTTTGGGGATTTTTTTTGTAGTATCAGCTTATAGATAGAGAAAAGAGCTCATGAAACAATCTTGGCCATGGGAGTCAGAACTCTCTTGGCAATACCACCCAACCAGCCGCGTGGGTTTATGGCCACGCTGTGGGGCTTAGGAAGCTGCAGAGATAGGCACAAGTGGCCACGCGGCACTTTGTATTGCTCTGCAGCTGTGCCCGCTAGAATCGCCTGTGGTACAAGATAAGAGTTTCCAGACCGTGCTATCTGCCTAACTGGCTAAGACTTGTACAAACTGCTCCCGCTGCCAGAATTCAGTCTGAATTTGCAGCTCCCTGGCTATTCATCGTTTTTTCCAAGGGTCATGAAGAAGATATCATTGAGCTGGCAGCGCTGATCCTAGGATGCACCAGGGATTTCACTACACCAGGAACTCAGCTATAAGTCTGCTTTACACATCTGGAGCAATGGAAATAGCCTTAATTGAGGCTATAAACTAGCTCATGATGACATTTTCTGCCAGCTCTGTGTATCGCAGAGGATACGCGTGCATTGAAAAGTCTTAAATCATTTCTGAGCTGGAACGTAAAATCAATCTATTTAAATACGTTGTTTAAGAGTGAAAGGCTCGTTGAAAACTGCCCTCCACTTTCAGGAGTAGAGACTCAATGGTGTGTATAGATACGTCCTCCACAAAGTTTCTTCCCGTAGGTTTTGTTTGAGATGCTTCTGTATCAGAGTTGAGAGTGGCCAGTTCCCCTCGCTGCATCGCGTTCTGGAGCCTTATGTCAGCAGCAGGTTTCAGTCAGGCTAAAGATCAAAGGCTTTGATCTCCATTCATCTCGACTTAACTAAAAGGAAGCCACATCTGGAGAGTTTATCTAATTCTGCAAGCCATAAATATGTATGGGTTTGGTACTATGTAATTAATCAAAAGCCTGAAACAGAATACATGTGCTAACCTGCAAAGACGTTGGATTGCACACTATAGGAACTGATGAAATACCTTCTGATGCATATTTCTGTGTGTAAGTAAACCACTCAGTGTTTTAGCACTTTATCTTTGTTTAAAGTGAACTTCGGTACTGGGGGCACAAACCTTCAAGAGTCCTTAAGAATTGTCAGTTATTTCTAAGCAAATACAAGTTTCCTACAGGGGAATAACCCAGACCTTTCCTTGCAGGATTTTGAATCAGTCCACCCTGAAGACAGGGGCCTCAGTATAAAACTCGAACCGAGGTCTGGGTTTGAGTCCTGAATTTTTCATTCTCAAAATCTGGATCAGCTTACGTGTCTGGATCCCATCCCTGATTTTTCACATTTACTCCAAATCAGCACCGAGTTTAATCTAATCAGGCAGCACTTTTAAAATACGTAATCAGGCTCCAGTGGTGACTACCTGCTTCAGTCTCCTAAATGCAACTGATTTGTGCGCAGAAATGCCGAGACAATCGGAACTCCTGATTAGCTGAATACGCCGCTCGTGTGATTATTTTTAAGCTTGTCTACTTTTGCTGCAGGTTTTCCAAGAGTATGCACTTGCTCTACTTGCAGGCTGTACCCGAAAGCTCGTGGCACATCCACGGCTGTTGAAATGGCTGGAGCACGCGGTCGCAGACCAACGGCCGACGGCTAGGCTGGGAAACGGGTGGGTTGGCAGATACGTCGTCTGATTGGGAACCGGTCCCCAAAATTTCTGAAGACAGACTGGAAAAATGAGTAATGAGGATCGCCCGACAGATATACTCCCAAAACAAACAAGCCAACAAACAAGCGTCGTGCTCTGCACCCGCCTGTGCTGCTGGCCGGTGCTGCCGCCTCTTGCCGGGCACCATGGCTAACCAACCTCCGGTGGCCTTCGCCTGCCACAGCCGAGACCCGACTGCACAAAAATAAAGCTCAGAAGAAGTCTTTTCCTTGTAGTCATCACTGTCAATGGATTCATATCCCTCTTTTAAAACTCTTTTGCCACAAGTAGTGGGGAAATAACTGTAATGAGAGGCAAATATTGAGGAGCAGACCAGGACAGCTCTCAGTTTCCAAGCAACACAGACACTCGGCTCATGACTATTATGATTTCACCTTTTAAAGAATCTCCTGTCCATGGCTAATTTTACATAATTGGCTTTATTAATATTAATTAAATCTCACGACTCATGTGTGATGTAGCTAAGACATAGAGTTTTGAGGCAAAAACCAGAAAAGTTACACCGTCGCGAAAGGCATGGAGATTGTAAATCAGAAGAAGTACTCCTCCCTCCTGATTCCCTCATCTTTGGGACCAAACCCCAACACACCTCCTCCCCAGCAGCTAGGATGGCTGCTGCTGCACAGGTTTTTCCAAGGAACGGTTACGGTTCCATAGCCTCTCATAGCATCCATCACCCGGCACCGACAACCACCCAAAACTGAGTAGCGTCTCCAAACCAGAAGAAAGGGAGGAAACAGTATCGTGCCATAAATCCAGCATGAAGAATCACGTCTGGTAGACAGTCCCGTCATACTTTTAAGCTTCTCCATGTTTTCTACAGCAATTCCAGAGCAAGATCGATTAGACTAATTTCCAAAGCAAACCACTTCTCCTCCTCTCTTCAGAGAACACTTGGAAAAGCTTGTTTCACTCTTTTTGTCCCTGCCAAATACTTGCTCGAGGCTGTGAACAGATCCCCTTCCTTTGGTGTATCTCCTGGCACACCCAGAAGTAGAGGGTGTTTCTCAAGAGGGAAAAAAAAGTAAAGGACTTAGAGTCATGCTTACTCATTCAAAGACCTGCCTCTTGGGAAAATAGCTCCTTCCTTTGCTGTATTTAAAGCAGGATACTTGCAGATCTCTAATAGGCATTCTGTTGACTCAGTATTTTTCTTGTCTGTTCACACCCATCAACTGGGTAATGGAAATTTGATTACTGACGGTTTGCACCACAAGAAAATAAATGTAATGCTTTTAAATGGTATGCTTCCATGGAGTCTGTCCATACCACTTTTTTCATTATCTGGCTTAGAGTAATTAATTATTATTAAGCTTTGGGTGCTGAGTTTGGGCAACCGCTTTGAGCAGAAGAGAATTCTGGACAGTGAAAAGCACATTTCAAACCTGGTCTCTTGGGTTTATTTCACCAGATTTTTGCATGCTTGACTGACCAAGTCTGCAGTGCGAAAACCCAGGGGCAACAGAGAAAGTTTAACTTTACACTGGGTTTGAAAAAATAAAATAAATCTAATACTCTAAAATTGATCCCCAGGGTGGCAAAGAAGAGAGTACTTTATTTGTATTGGAGGTTTAATAATCAGTAATGAACAGCCGCTGTAGGATCACCCCAGCGCTAGTGGTTAAATATCCTGTACAAGGGAAGGTAAACATGATGAAAAGACTGCAACAATATAGGTACCTCCCTAAATACACTTCCTTTACAGGACAGAGTCACCAGACCGAAGACAAAAAAAACCCGCAAGGCGGCCAAAAGTAAAGAAAACTGGTCAACGTGCGTGGATGCAGTGGTGAACAGGGTGACGCAGCCAGCCGCTCCCAGCCTAGGTGTGTAAAGCCCCGCTTTAAACAGCCCTGGAGGGTAAAGGAAAACCATCCTTTCACCCAATACAACCTGAAAGCCGGCTTTTAGAGATAGCTCTGTATTGTAGAGGTACCACCTTGCTGAGGTGCGACGGGCCTGACGTAAAGCGCCATCACAGCTGCGCTGTGCTCCCCTGGCCCCTGCACAAGGAAGGAAAAGGTTGACTGGGTGCTGAATTCCTGCCTGTAGGAGGCGGAGGCAGAGCTGCAGGGAAGAGCTGTCTTTGCCTCCCACCCATGGTTTTACTCAAGGTCACTTTGCTGTTTCGCGGGAGACCCAAAGCTGCTGATAATTTGTCTTCACAATATTCACGAAAAGCCCTGTCTGGGATTAATCCCCAGGGAGAAGAAGAAGGCAGCTTGTCCTTCATCATGTGGAAGCAAGAAGTTAGTCACAAAACCTCCTGAGAACCGTGGAGCCACAATCACCTGCCTTCTTCGTCTAAGGAGTTTGTGTTAGACAGGGCAAGCTCTGCGGCCGTGGGATGGCCCCGGCTCCTGATGGATGCGGAGAGGTCAGCGTCCTGGCTCCTGCATCCCAGCAAGATGTTCCAGCCGAGGTGCCTGCGCTGGCTGATGAACTCAGTGGTGGGACTTCAGCTCACGCTGGGGCATCTCCTGATCAGCTCTCGCAGAGCTCGCCGGCGGCGTGCGAGGAGGCAGGCGCTGCACCCCCTCCCTGCTGGCAGCTGCCGAGTCTTACACGATGTTCGTCGGTCAGAGATGGCCGAAGGAGGCATCTGCTCTTGGGAGGTTCTCCTCCTGGCTTCGCACGAAACCCACAACAATTTATTGTCGTTTAGACAATTATTCTCTCACCCGATGAGCCCTCCCCACCCAGGAAGGGGAACTGGGAAGAAAACAAGGAAACCTGGGGGTTGAAATATAAACAGATTTAATAGAATAAGACTAAATAATTAACAGTAATAACACTAAAGAACCAACAATGATCCCGATACCAATATAAAATACACAAGGATTATCCTCAGCCCATTCTATCCATAGGAAGCTGTGCACTCCCAGCAGGGGACAGCCAATATGGGACACTGCGAGTGCTACGGCTTCGGGAGGAAGGGAAGGGCTCAGGGCTCCGGCACCGGGGCAAGGAGTTCTCTGGATCGCCGCCATCAAGGGAAAGAGAGCACTTTGCAGCAAACTTTCTAATTTGTACTGAATGTGCCGTTCATGGTATGAAATAACGCTGTTGGCCAGCTTGGGTCAAGTGCCCGGGTCTCTCTCCTCCTCATCCCTGCACCCGGCCAGCTCAAAAACACCGAGACCTTGAAACCCCCATACCATAGCTGGCTATAAAGTAAATATTTTCTCAAATTCAGACACTAGAGTCTTCTAAAAGTGCAGTTTTCCCAAGCATTAGAAAATAAATTAGTCCTGTGTTGCTCAAACCAGGACACACAGTTACTTGTCGTATCTGCTCTGGTCCCTGTGCCTAATACCAGCAACGTCTGACCAGTGCGAAACACCAGGCGGAGGGATTTTGGCAGAATTTAGAAGCTCTGAACTGGGGTCAGTATTTTATTTGGGTGTGCTCATGCACAGGAAGAAACACAAGAACTGCACATCACATCATGGTTCATTCCTCGAGCCGCTCTACAGCCCACAAGCACCAAGACGCTGCTCCCAGCAAGCGGAAAATCCTCGTAGTGGTGACACTCTTAAGTGGCTTTTTTATTTAGTATCTAAAGACCACTTTTCCTTTTACGCAGGTTAGTAGCCTCGAAACCCCTCCAATCGATACCAGCTGGCTTACGACCTGCATAAAACCAAGGAGCTGCTGTGAACGGGTCCCTGCAGACACCAACCACGGGTTCTGTGCACGGAGCTCCGGCATTACAGCTCGGGAATGAGCCTCTGCATTCCAGCTGCTATCAGATTGTTGGATGCTCAAAAACCACCCTCACTCGAGCGCTGCACTGGAGGGTACTTCAGTTTATAGTTTAACCCTTGAGGAATAATGCCTGAACCAGCGCGCTGTGCACAGGGCTCTCGGAGGAACGGCTAAAGGGATCACACGGCATTTACTCGCCCACAGGCTGAGTGTATGCACAGGTTTAAGTGGCATCTTAAATATCTCCAGGCAATTCCAAGCCCTTCAGGAGCCACACCATCACTCGGCTTCTGCTTCAATTTTGTCATATGCCTTCTGGGCTCCCCGGTCACACGTTCCTTTACGATTCCTGCCCGCAACGTGTTTGTACCACTCCTCCCATCGCCAGACACGTCCCCCCTTCACAGCACTTAAATACACATTTGCCTTTACTCCTTTCTGCTGGGGGTTCTCCAGTGCCCGCCGTCACCTGCAGAGACCAGCTTTCCTCTGCCTTTCGCCCAGGTCAGCATCCTCGCCCCCTCCCAGCAGATTATTACAAGAAATGACGCTGGGTTGCTCCTCTCACAACCCTTTAAGCTCAGGCCTGAAGCAGGCAACATAAACTTTGAAACAAACCTCTGAGCCTTTATACGGCGAGGCATTAAATAATGCAGCAGTTTCATGAATTCAGGCAGAATTCATAACTTTGATACAGTTGAAATGTCCTAAACCTTCACTTCAGATTTCCACGCCTTGATGCCACAGGAGGCTGATGGCTCTCCAAGGGCTTTGCTGCAGAAGAAGGTTGTATTGCTGCAGAACTTAACGCGAATCCATAAACCAACACGGATCGACTGGAGCGAGGACTGCGCGGACACTGATTTCCATATCAAGTAGCTTATTATGGGTTAGTCAAACGTGTTGCCAACCAAACCGGGAAAAATGGATATTACTCGTATTGATTTAAATGTAGAGATTAGTTGTAGCGAGGCGGCTTTCTCCGGTAGACGATCCCTGCGGTGCGTGGGTGAGGACAGCACGGCGAGACGCGGGGTAATTCTCTGCCGTCCCTGCGGCGCCTCGTCTTGTGCTCAAACCGCTGGTCCTGCCCCTGGTATGTATCTGCCCGCAGAGCTGGTGTGATCGGGCTCGTGCTGTACCCTGACATCTGGCTTTACAAAACCGCAGTGGTTTTACCTCCGCCTTCTACACCTCACCTTGACTTCTGATGGGACGTAGCGTTGGGAGGAAAAAAGAATGTGCAGGATGGTGTTTGGCTGTTGCGTGGATGGAGCAGGTAAGTAGCTGCTCTTCCTCTAATTTCAGTGTTTTTTTCACTAATTAACATCTCTCAGATTCGGAATCCTTCCGATTCATAGATAAAAGCCATTTTAAAAGCTCGAGGTACTGTAAAAAGCGGAAGGTCTACGCTTTTATAAAATCACACAGCATACAAATGACTTTGCTTCAGTAAAAACCCTGAGTTGTGATTTTGTGTTATATCTTTTGCTGCAGAAAAAAGACTTAGGATCTAGGCAGTGGCCAACACAAAGAACGGTGGGTGAGGAGAACCCAATTGGAATGCGTTCTCCTGGTTCTTTTGGTAACCGGTTGAGCACCAGCGCGAGAAGAACCGGCTCCGTTCCCTGCGCTTGTTTTGAGTCTCTGCGCTGTGATTAACAGTACTTCACGGCACTTCTGTGAAGCGCTCTGCAAAGTTTTCAGACAGAATAAGTCACAGAATTATAGGCATTACCATAATTATGCATGCGTACGCCGATGCATTTTTATTAATTGAGTAGCCAACCAGGAAAATTTCCGTCCTGATAATAAGTCCTAATATGTTTAAGCAACGTATTAGCTAAGAACGACTTGAAAATACCCCTCAGAAAGGCGCCGTCACTTGGTGTTGACACCTGCAGAAAAGGTATTGGCACGAAGTAGAGGAATTGGAAGGACGGATCCACCGAGGCGAGACACGAGGAAGCCCCTTCCCCCAGGATCAGAGTGGGAACAAATGGTAATAATTATTCTGGAGAGTAAGTAACTGAAATTCCTGTTACAAGGACTGTTTTAGCCATAAGCTAGTGAAGAGATGAAAAACTGCCATCAGAATGAAAAGTGCTAGAAGCAGCAGAAACGCAGGCAACTGAAAGGTTAGCAATTGGGGAGGAAAAAGGAGAAAAAAAAAAACCCGCAGAATCTTCACTCTCAGCAAAAATTTAAGGAAAAACCCAACAGACTCTGTTTAAAGAAATCGTTTACAGCGATTTTCTTTACTCCCAAGTTACAGCGTGCATGCTCGCATTCCAGCTGAATAAGGGAGCCTTTTTGCTGATGCAGAACACATCTTACTGGTTCATTTTCAGTACAATGCACAGAGAATTAGGTGCACAATTCCTGGTAACAAGAATGGAGATTGCGCACGTCTCCTTCTTTCCTGCACATCGCGGAATAAATAACCAGGAGTGCAGGGCAGAGAACGCCAGACACATAACTCTTGCTTCGGTTATCGGGAGTCGGAGGGCTACGGTTAAAATCTATCCTAAAACAGAGGAAATATTTCTCTGCTATAGCAATTCCTCCTACCTACCATTTACAAGACCGATGTCCAGCCTCAATATGCAGCAGCTGAATACAAATCAGGCTGCTAGCTCCGCGCTGTGCAAAACCATCAAAAATAAACGCCTGAATTTTACCTTCTTGGGAAATAACGTAAACATCAGCACAATCCCATGTCTCGCTTCCAGTGTGATCTCAATCAGGGCACAATTCAGCTCTGACGGGCTTTTGTAAATACGCGACTGACCTTTTTAAGCACGTGACATGGGCTTCAGCGAGGCTTCACTGGCTCCAATATCTGCCTGATCCGCCGAGGTGATGAGCTCCTTCCGCGCTCGTTGAGCTCATCAGGATTTAAGAGCATGTGGACTCTCAGAGCTGGGCCCTAAGCGCTCAATTCAGCATCCATGAAACAAGCATGACATTGATCCTTGACTTTGATGGACACACGGGTCTAAGCCAGAGCCAGAGCTACATTCAGTCACTTGGGGATAGAAACGTGGTTTTTCTTGCAGCAGAGAGAGAGAAAATACCTTACCGAGCAAATGTTTTAGGACAAAACTTTCAGCCTACTTGTAGGATTATAATGGCAGTTGTTTTACAGTTTCGTCTAATCGGATTTTTTTCTTTTATCAAGAAAACAGGGAGAACATCTCTCCAGCTGAGCTGAACGTGCTGGACCCTTCCCTGGCATTGGGGCGATCATCCTTATTTATTAAAGCCTTCCCCTCTTTGGAGCAGAGTGGCATGTCCAAACCATATACTGAAAATAGCCCAAACTAACTCTTAAGCCCTGTCTAGGACAGGAACGGTCCGGCAAAGTGCTGACCCCAGCCGAAACCATGCTAGGGACCATGGTGGGAAGCCCAGGTGATGGCACTACTCCCTGTTCTGGCACAGCCGCAGCCAAACCGCACCGGATGAGTCTCCTGGAAGAGCTAGCACCTTCCCAGCAGCCTCCTCCCACCACCGACCACCACAGCCCCACATCGCCTTGGACAGGCAGCTTCTCGGATGCACAGTCCGGTACATTTTCAACCGTTAATTTCATCGTTGAGCCCTATATTAAGATTTCCATCCAGAGGGCCGGTTTCGTGCCAGCTGCAGTAGGTAGGTTTATCATCCAGCCATCTTCCAGCCACAGGCCGTGGACTCCTTTGACGGAGGTCTCCAAGTCTCTAACTGGAAGTCTGAGCTCTGGAGTCCCCCCTTTTTTAGGAGGTAGCTAAAACATGACACCCTTTTACCAAATAACTGAAACAAAACCAATCTCTTTGGTTCTAATTCAAGCTGATGGTGATGATTTCGATGCAACTGGGTTCTGTAATCATCAATGTCTCTTAGGAAAAGAAGGTTATTGTATGTAGGTCCTATAAGTCTGGTTTCCAGAATGGGTTGACAAGAGAGAGAATCTTCCAGTAAATAAACTGGACCAAATTAATTCCTGAATTATACTCTATAATAATGAGAGGAGACTGCTCTTGGTGTATGGGATACACAGCGTCATTTCATTCTTTCTCTGTGAAAACAGAACACGCTCGCCAAGGAACAGAAAGGTAAAATTCAGCAGCGTCTGCGTTGCTAAAACGTGCTGTATTTCAGGCTCTCATCAAAAGCTGCTTCTGTGGCACGGCCGCGTGTTCATACAATCAGGGCACTCGGAGCCTGCGCCAGCGACAGACGGTGTTTCGCTTGCAGCTCTGACGAGGACTCGTTTTCATAGCGAACCCAAGAGTGGCCCTGCCTGGAGTTCCTACCTCGGAGCCTCTCCGTGCATCTCTAAATAGCAAATCATCAATTTACCTCCTCCGAGCTCCCTTACCTCACCGCCCGCCTGTCTGTCGAAGCTGTCGCCGTGACTCAGATCTCCCCTATCACCTTCCCTGTGCCGGGAGATTCCCCCCTACGTTACAGAGCGTGGTGAAGCTATTAAGCTACTTAGGTGTCTATCACCCAAGCTGCTTAGGTTTCCATCGCCAGAAGCGATACGCCGTTGAAGGACCTGACATTTGAAGCGATGGAAGGTCTCAGAGCTCCGAACCACTCAAGTTAACAGAAAGGGTGTGCGTTGTTTTGATGACAACGTTGAGTGAAAATAAAGTGACAAAATCCCAGACAAATGGCGTACAGGAAAACGACGACCAACATAAAGCTACGGCCATGTAGGACCGCGACATTGCGCTGATCCTCTTGCAAAATTCCCTGCAATCTAAGCTACCGGGCACCCATCTCTTTCCATTACATCCAGCCCCCCCGCTCAACAAAAATATTATTATTCACACTGTAAACCAAAACGCTCTGCTATTCTTTGCTTAAGAAACACTCTGATGAAGAAAGATGTTTCTCATTGCAATAGACTGTTAATTTTCAGACTCTATTATAATTGCTGAAATGACTGTAACCTCCACACCAATCTAATCTAGCTTTCAGACTCCTGTAACGGTATTACTCCTGGACTCATCAACGCGCTGGATCGTTGGCACCAGAAATCTCCAGATAACCTGCTTACTCAGTGACGCCAGAGGTATCTGTCAGGCCCTAATATTTCATTTCCTGAATAAATGTTTCATAGACTCCGTACTCCGAATGTGAGAAGAGTACAATATTCTTTTGATCGTTCCTTTGAAATATTTTCTTCGTCCGTTAAAAAATGAATGTAAAGCAGCACACAGTCAGCAGTAAGACAATCAAGTTGGATAAACTGATACACAGAGATTTAATGGCATTTTGTGCTCTTTAAACTGATGTAAAACCAAAGAGTCTCGCTCTTCTGCATACACCTGACCTCTATGTTGCCAGGCTTAGGGATGAAATGTCCCTGAAGATGCTGCCCAAACTCTCCATTCAAGCTGAGCGCTCGTAGCCGGTCTTGGTGCCATAGCTAGCTGGCACGTGCCGTACACTCACGTGCCCCCCTGGAGACGCAGGCCAGATCTGAAGATTTGTAGCCATCCGTGCCCAGCATTTCACCCACTACCATCGCCATCAGTCCCGCCCTGCCCACGCTCGATTCAGGAACAAGAAGTCTCGTGATGGACCCAGAGGATCCGTTTCTCATAAAATAAAAATACTGGAAAATTCTGTATTTGTTAACGTAACCCATACAGGAATGCTGCGACATGAAAACAGCAAGGAAGGCAGAATGACAAGGGTGGTGAGTCCATCCTGCTTCAAGCGGACGTGCATCAGCAGAGCTAGAGAGCCAGCGCGAGAGCCAGGCTGCTTTTCCTGATGACCCTCCGTGACTCTTACCTGCTTGGGACGCAAATACAGTTTGCGGGAAAGAAGAAAAAAACCAGCAGCGATTTAACTGGTAGTGCTTTAGAATAATTTGAAGAATCCGTTTAGAAACACAGAACTGCAGAAAAACAGAGGTGGAAGGGAGATCAGCTGGTCTATGAAAACCGTATTGTGTAACCTGGTTTTGGAGCTCAACTGCACACATTGAGGACAATTTGGCTTCTTATTTCAGGTGTGCATAACTCTGTAATTTTTTTTTTTTTTTTTTTATGAAATGTGTACGAATTGCCCAACTTATCTATGTATTTATTACAATGTTTGGTAGTTGATTAGCAACAGTGAGACCACTAGCTTTCCTGGCAGTAATTATCATTTTGTTATTTCTTTCCCCCTGTGCCTGACCGTGTTCCCTGTCATCACCTGCCTCACGCCGGGGCTGGAAGCCCTTTGGAATAAAGACAACGTGGTGGTTTTGTTTGCGTACAGCCCGTAGCATGTGGGCTCCCGGCCACGACCAGGAGTCTGAGACACTACGATAATTCAAATACTAATATGCCAAGGGAATCCAACGGCATACATTGAGAACTTGTTTCCACCCTGCTTTTAAACACCGATAAATAAGAATTTTACTTGTAGCGTTGCTCATTTTGTTATGTATTTTTATCAAGGGAGACAGTTGCAACAAGTAGAACCCTGAGCTGGTTAAAGCTTATTTCAAGTTAATGTAAAATAATGCACTGTCTCTCTAGACTCATACATCTTTACAAAGAAAACGGCAAGCGATCCAGAACATTCAAAGCGTAACGACATTCAGATGTGTCTAGACATAAATAGCAACTTCTAAACCAAGAATTTGCCTCTGGAGTCTTTTCAGTAGGCCCTCAAATAGAAAATATTTAAAGGGAGACCATGATAGTATAATTTCTCTTTGTTGGAGGCAGGGATGGAGTGAATGTGTCATAAGGCATTAAGAAAGAACAAGAGAAATCTCAGTGAGCCAAAATGAAAGGACTTCATTATAGACCAAATCCTCACTCCATTTAAGTCAATCATAAATCTGTTGACTGCGGTAGCCAAGGATTTCCTGACACAGCTTCGACCAGAAACAATTTTCAGCACCATATTGTACTATTTGAGGCCTTGATTTTCTCTTTTTCTGTAAATTACTAAGGATCTTCATACACAAGAACTGCAGGATCCGGCCATACGCCTATCGCAGGGTCCAGGCAGAGCCCCCACTCGAAGCCGTGGCTGGAGCAGGGCTCACCAGGGGTTTCCAACAGCCCCTTGAGCAATATCCCAAACTTCCAGAATGCAAAAACTCTTTCTAAACATGAGTATACTTGGAATTTCTTTGTGTATTAGTAAATAATTGGGATTTCAGTGCTAACCCATCATAGGGAGGCACTAACGCTACCTCCACTGACCTCTCCCAAGCAGGAGACATGGGGGACTGAAACAGTCTCCTCACATCCCGGTTTCCCGGGAAAGACACCAGCAACGAGTGAAACAAGGAGAGCTCTGCCTTTGCCTCGTGGGTTATCACACTGTAACCACATTCCCCTCCTTATCTACAACCACAGCAAGCTTGAAGCAGATGGATCGCAATGCAAATATCTATAACTTCTCCTTCTTTATGTCTTTGTACAGAAGAGCAAGCAAACAAACAAAACCGGGAACAACAAATTGAGTTATCCACTCTACTCCTTTTCCCACTTCATAAAGGGTATGCTTTGCTACCACTTAATTCAATGGAAAAATTCCTTTAGGTCTCCATGGGAACAGCATTGGGTCTATAACACTTAACCATAAGTACCAAATTCTATAAGCTTTGGCTGAAACTTTTTAGTATCCTTTTAAAGATCTCTGTGGAGAAAGAACTTCAGGCTCTGGAGTCAATAAAGTCAATGGAGCAGCTTTCACAGGCATCAAAAGTTCACTTTGAAACTTTTCTACAAAATAGTTACTGGAATTTGGGGAAAGCGAGCACAAAGAAAACACTGTAATAACTAACACAATGACCCTTTCAACAAGGAAAGTGAACAGCCTTTTTAATGAAATTGGACTTAACGTACGTTTGGACCAGACAGTGAAAGGAAATCTCTCACCAGCACATCACAAGGCCAATAATGTGTAAACAGATAATAGCAAGAGCTGTGTGATTCATAATTAATTCAAAAGAGATGGCATTTCTGCCTTCTTCCCGGTTTTGGTCAGTCATTGAAGACAATTTGCCTCTCAGTCTGTGTGAAATACTGTATTTCAGAACTAAATCCTTCTATTCCCATCACAATAGCAGTAACACAAAGTAATAAAAATAACAATATGTACATTTACTGGACATTGTGCTTGTGTGGCAGAATTCTGGACAAAACCCTGAACCCATAATCTTCTCTTCACACCCAAATAAACTTCAAAATGAACAGAAATATAAATAATAAATAAATAAATAGTGATGATAATGAACAGTGTTATTAATAATCTGATGCTGAGACCAGGCAGTTCAAAGTTCAACTCAGAGCTTTGAAAAGAACGTGGACGTGTTCGCTGATTTGTAAGCAGAGGTTTATCCAGGATGAAAATGAACGTGGCTCTCGGATGTTTGGGATGACCTTGCTTTGACCAAGTAGGTCCCTGATGACCATGTGTCTGGGTTGCCCTTGGTGCCCAAGCTGCAGGGGTGCGGAGGTGCTGCAGGGGTGCGGAGGCACTGCTGGGTGCAGAGGCACTGCATGGTGCGGAGGTGCTGCTGGGTGCAGAGGGGCTGCAGCGGTGTGGAGGTGCTCCAGGGGTGCGGAGGCGCTGCAGGGGTGCGGAGGTGCTGCAGGGGTGTGGAGGTGCTGCGGAGCTGCTGCAGGGGTGCAGAGGTGCTGCAGGGGTGCAGAGGTGCTGCTGTGCCAGGTAGCGCCTCTGCTCGGGCTGCAGTATCCTTGCCAGCTTTGCGGCTCCCCAGCTCAGCCTATGGTATGTGTACCAAATTGGCAGCTGTCAAAATTATTCAGCTTAGAAATGAATCAGACACGGCAGTTAATGACCCCAACTGAAAAACAAGGAAAGAAACACAAGATCTTTTCAGTTATGCGGGTTAAGGACTGATTACCCCGTGCTACAGGTGGAGGCTTGGGTAGGCGAAGTCTACCCACCTTCCACGCTAAGGGCCTCTACAGCGAGGTCTCTAATAAATCAGTCAGCGCCATCGTACCATAATACTGCCTTTATACTGTAGTTTGACCCGGCCCTGGCACATGTTTAAGGGCAAAAATAATTTATTTTATGACATCACCGAATTCCTGATTAAAACATTCACATACTGGGATTTTAAAATGCACTTTCTTCTACTAACATTTTCGCTAGCTCCGAAAATCCCACGCTACGTGCTTTGACCACATCATAAAGAAAAAGGCTTCATTTTGGATGCTGAACAACATAGACTGTTCAAGAGTAGCGTGTTTACTTTTTGGCAGGATACAGCTTTCACACAGACCAGCTCAGAAACACGACTCTGACACGAGCATTAAGAATGGATTCACGCAGCCACGGCGGCAGGAACATTACCATCAGTGGGACAGTACCAAATACATAAGATACCTTGTCTTAAAAATCTTTATTTTCAGTGCAGGAACATGGGAGAATGACAAGAAACCTTTAGGGAATATTGCAATTTCCATAGCTTGTGATGCTAATTACAGTCATTATCAGAGAGTCTAAAAAGTTCTGCGTATTTTTTGTTCTCTGCTGATGGCAGCTGCGGTATGAGACAAACTCAAGGTGCAGTAACAATGCTAAGCAAAAAAAAAACCCACCACCAAACCCTAAAGCCTGTTTATTTTCAATACTACTACCTAATTATTTAAAGTTTCTGTAATAACCAAATCAAAAAGCCCTCTCCTCTCCTATGTACATACACACGCATAATCCAAGGTATATTATTTTCCAAAATGGCAACTTCTGTCCTTTGAATGCACAGCAAAGGCAGAGCAGCACAGGGTTTTTAGTGGGTTCTCTTCTTTGATTCTTAGATACTTGTATTTTTTTTTTTAGATTTCGCTCCTTTTTCCTTTGCCTCTTACACCATTCTTCTTTCAGGATGAAGAGATTCCTACAGATTAACTACGAAGAAGACTCACGTTCAACAAAACTGTCCACACGTGTAAAATAACACACGCTTCTTCTTTGGTCTCCTCGTTTTTGACTGCTTTTACCCCAAAAGTTTTTATGAAATAAAAAGAATGCCTCCTAACTCACTCAGCGCTGGCTACTTGGTGTTCGTATGCCCCAAGGGCTGGATCCAAGCAAGGGTTTATAACAGTGACTAGTCCAACATCTGCGTTTACACCTTCTAAAGCCGTCAGGTGCCCTGAAACAGACCCGCAAGCCAGCACCGGCGCGGACAGCAGGCAGCTGCCTGGAGCTGGGCAGAGGGACGTATACCGTATAGGAGAGTGCCTTAAATCCTGCGCCTCTCTGGTCTACGTGGACCAAAGCCAGCGTGGTCAAAATACAGGAGGAGGAGGCACCGTCCTATTTTTGTGCACTTACACAGCAGGCAGAGGCCCGAGTTTATTCCTTGCCTGAGGAATTTTCAACCCACAGCTCTTCCTTTCCAGGGGAACACTCCAATGTTACAGGACACACACAGGTATTTTGTTCTCTGCTGAAGCTCTTCCATTAGAAACAGTAATGAAATCAGGGAGAGAAAGCCAGATAATTGTTTTATCCAGTGACTTAAATAACAAATCAAACAGAGTGCTGGAGCTGGGGCTGCTCACAAACAAGTGTCAGGAGTCTCTGGTCACTCGTTTCCCACTTGCAGTCCAACCAGGCTCTCATTCTTTCCTGTGCTGTGGAGCCCCTTCAAAAGGAGAGGTGGAGAACGCCACCTTGCCAACTCACACATTACAGCAGATTGTCTGTTGATTACATCTTTCCCCTTCCAAAAAACAACTCTAAACAAATAAGGCATAGTATTTGCCTGGGACAGCTTCCACAAACAGTAAAATGGCTCAAATAAAAACACTAGGTAGGGAAGTCTGGCCAGATGACAAGGCTCTTCCTCTCCTCTGCAGTTTGGTACACATCAACAGCTATTCTCAGGGAATCCTGACGTGATAAACACAAAGTATTTAACTATCTGTCTATGTTATCCTACCTATTTGATTTTGAATTACCGAATGCCACTGTAGTGATCAGGGAATCTTACCTTTTTCCTGTAAATTTTTTATTAGGGACCTCCCAATCTCTAAATATTTAAAGCTTTATTTGTTTGACACATTGAATTAATTGACTATTGATACAAAACCTCCCACAAAGAAGCTACAGACACACCACCTCAAGCTGCGATTTCTTCACTTCTCACAGCCCAAGGCCTCGATTCTGCAATTACACACATTTATCTGTATGACGGTGAAGAATCCCAACGGGACTGCTCACACTAGTCAAGTTAATCACATTTGTGAAGATCTGAGTCTGGTAGTTTTGGCTTGGGACTGTATTCGGACGAGATATCTTCAGGGACCCAAGATCTGAAGAAAGTGGCACCAGCAGCGCAGTGTTTGATGCTTCTTATGAATAACGTTAGTACGATAAACCTGAAGGCGAAGATGTTCTTGTACTGGAAACTCAGACTGGGGAATCACCACGAATGGCTCACGCCTACAGCCCTGCCACAGGCTTCCTCTTGACCTACACAAAACTGCTGCAGACCTGGATGCCTCTGTCTGTCCAGCTGTAAAATCAGGTGAACGATGTGTATATATAGCACAAAAGCACCAGGATGAGTAATTTTAAAATATCTCCAAAGTGACTTTAAATCTCTATACAGAATCCCACGGAGAAGTGATTATGAACTGTTTAATATCAATGAACCAAGTCCCCAGGAGAAGCTATAAAACCAAAATCTGTGTACCCATCAGTACTTCCTTAATGAATCCTACTGTCCTAGCAAGCTCAGTGTGTGACATTTCCTAATTAATTCATTAAAAAAACCAAGCATCCCAGTACACTATTTAAGAAACTAACCGTACCACGAAGTTTATCGTGACTGTACTGCGCTCTTGTGAACCGGTATACTTGAAACCCTTCTGCCTTTAAATTTAACTGGATTCCTGTTCTTTGTAGCACAAAGAGGGACGAGGAGTAGCCGCTTGGACGCTGCCCGTTACCCACGGCCCTCACCCGTTGTGTTGCCAACCCAAGTCCTCAGGGCGCCCAGCGGCACGGTGTGTGTTTAGGGCAGCCTCACCCTGCCGAAGGGGGGTGGGTTACCCCTAACTGGTAACAGCCGGCTGCCAAACCAACACCAGCGCTGCCGACACCCAGCCCGTGCCCTCCCCGACCCGTTTCTCAGGCGGTTTCTCCGAGGCCAGCCCAGCTCTGCCCCCCAGCCGCCAACAGCCCCGGGCCGGGCTCGGTTACCGCAGCTGGTCTGACACCACCTCGCCGGGGACTTGCTGGGCCTTCCCCGGGCCGCCTCCGCAGCTCGGCCTCGCACCGCTCGGCGCCCGCAGCCGTGTGGCGCCTTTCACCGCTCCCGGCCCGGCTGACAAGCCCGGGAGACGGGTAGGGCCACCCCGCAGGTGCGGCACGAAGGGCCGTACAGCCCCGCCGGCGGGAAGGCCGCGGGGCCCGGCGCTCCGGCCCTGAGGAGAGGCCCGGCGGCCCTGAGGAGAGGCCCGGCGGCCCTGAGGAGAGGCCCGGCGGCCCTGAGGAGAGGCCCGGCGGCCCTGAGGAGAGGCCCGCCGCTCGCCTCAGCCCGAGCGCGCCTGCGCGGCGCCGCCCCCGCTCCTCCAGGGCAGACGAGGCGCCGGGCAGAGCGGCCGCACAGCCGCAGGCCTTCCGGTCCCCGCGGAGGCCTCGGCGGATCTGCGGCCGTAGGGTGGGATGGTTCCCCGTGTCCGCGCTGGGAGCCGTGTGCTGCAGGCGGTGGGTGCCTGCCCCGGCACGGCAGGCTGAGCGCGGCCGAAACCTCCTCCCGCTCCCCTTACGTTCCCCGCACGGAGACACAAACCCTCCCCAGCCTCGCCCACCTGTGACCAGGCCAAACTGGCCCGACAGAAATCACCAAATTAACAAACGGCCAATCTCAGCTCGCCCACGTGTCCAAGGAACAAAAATAAATACTGAAACAGGAGGCAAAATGTTTAAAAATAAAAAAAATCTTCCAACGTTCAAATTCTTAGAAAGAGGAGGCTTTCCCATATTGTATTTGTGAACAAAAGCCTCGTCACGGACGCTGCGGTGAGCCAGGTAACGCCGCTTCGCCGGTGCTACCATCATCTCACCACAGTCCTCGGGGGTTTCTGTGAATAATTAGAATTTTTTAAACACAAATTCACTGAGACAAGGAAAGCAAACTGACCTGCCAAGGCTGCAGCTCAGTATTACTCAGCACTAACACTTCTGAGCCCTTGCGCATCAACGACAGTTTTCTAACAATTCTTACCCAAGGTATAACAGTTTTGCTCGGCCAGCTGCTCACACAGAACAGTTTGACTAGTATTGCCGTTTCTAAACTTATTAGTGCTGCTCCTATCAATTACAAAACAGCTTCAGGAGCAGCTATGAGGTGTAAATTGATAGTCCTGTTTCACTGCATGAACAGAGACTCACTTTTAGTAATGACTGTTGCAAATAAACAACGTCTTCTCCTCAACACCGAGCAGTATTTTGGTATGGGATTTGGGGGTTTTAATACACATGTAATGCTGGCTGGAATTACGACAAAGGGATTACAATTTTGCTGCTGGGAGGAAAAAAAAAAGCAAGCCCTAATCCTTTACTGCAGTCATCCAGCCTGGCATACAGAATGCAGTAAGAAATCACCACATTGACATCTACAAAAACAAACCCAAACTTCTTTAAAACTGGCGATTTATGAACACGTGGAACCTCTGCAATATAGACATGAGACCCGACCACGTGGTACACAGCCAAGTTCAAAAGAAAAATTCCATTAAATCTGCAGGCATGTTTTCTTCTGTTGGGGATTAATTTTTTCCCTGCCCCCAAGGGAAACTAATGGAACACCTCTAATTATTAGAAGATATTCAAAACTATATTACAGTGTCAATATGTGACTATAGGACAGATTTAGATGACAACATTTTACAACTTGGTAAAATACAAGTCTCCCTCAAAAATAAAAGTTATTAGAATACATTCTTGTCAAGCCTGGTCATCATCCAGGTCCTGTTTGCAGGTTTAAAGCGGGACTTTTAGCAAAGTAGTTACATCTGTTTCCCCTTTTGTAAGTTGGCAGCCACCAATACTTCTCTTCCTCATACAACTGAGGACACACAGAATCAAGTTCTACTCTGGTGCAGAAGCGAGACGTCCAGTGAAGACAATTACATCATGGATTAACTTTCCTCTTTGTAAAGTGCACGGTATCATCAGCAGGTACCAAAAGGAAAAATGGGACTCAAAATGAGCCCTTTGAAAGAGATACAGAGCGAGAGCAGAATGTCTTGCACTAAGGTTATGTATTTAACAGTTTTACATGAAATATTTATATATAAAAACTTTGTTAAGTACTTTTCTCCAATTTAAAAATCTAAAGAATTCAAAAATAAGGCATTCAATATTTGAAAAAGTACAGATTTACAAAATGTGTATATTCTGTCATGAAAACTCCACACCAACATTATACACTTGGAAAAAAAATACAAACAGGATATATTACAAATTTATGTAGCAATAACTTAGTTCATACCATGCAATAAAAAGTACGTTAATCAAGATACACAAGCTTTTAAGTTTCCTAAACTGAAGGGCTTCATTTTGGTTGCAAATGAGTTTTTATGCAAATTCTTAGAACTGTGGCACTTGAAATTTCTGGTAGCCTTTCTATTGAGAGTTAAATTGTACATAATGATTATGAGGATGGAAAGTAACAAAGCAGCTGTTAGGAATCATTCCAACTTTGTTCGACAATAGCTGAAACTCTTTTCTCATATTCACGTTTGTTCTCCTGATAGAGTTGTGCCGCCTGACTGTTTGCTGGACTGTTTGGGTTAGGTTCATCAAGCAGAGACTGTAAAAAGGGGAAAAAAAACCGTGAGACAAACGAACACATTTTATATCAGGGAAAAATCAACCTACAGCTTTCAAATCACTGGTGTTTCAGGAGGCAGACATTTCTCAGAAGAGCCCAATTGAAAAAAAAGAACAGTTAAACTCATGGTTAGACACCCATAATTACACTACCGAACCTCAAATTATACATTGCGTAAGCATTAGTACTGTGTACACTTCTAGGTTCACAAACCTAACAGATACAGGGTCATGCGCGCCAGTGACCAGTACGATGGTCATTGATTATTTGGTAATTACTACTGTTGTCATTCTGGACTAAAGAAGGGCTTAAGGTGTCTCCTACATAACTTCAGTGTAGAAAAGTAAAAACAATCACACAGGAGAAAAGAAAATGCAAATTTTTGCCATGCCAGGCCGTTTTTACTTATTCCAAGTAGATTTCAGCAGTATTGTCTCCTTGAGGATGTCATACAGCAAGGCTTCACGATAAAGGCTACAGTGTTTCAAACACTACACAAATTTCTACATCTGATGTGTTATCCTGACTAAAAAGTTAAAAAAGAATCCAAATCAGTAACTGTTTTCCTGTAAAAAATATCTATCTAATGGCAGTTTTGTAGCTCAAAATTAGTAATTACATAGGTCAGCACCTCAGCCTTTATTTGCTCTAAAAAGCTTCTGCTTAGCTCACAAGTATTTCAAGTCCTCCTTGATATTGAGACTTGTTAGCCCGATCACTGAGCTGTGTATTCTGGAATAGAGACTAACACCACCACTTATTTGCTAAAATACGTGCAAAGTTACCTGAATTGAAGTTAAAATAGATGAAACATCGTATGTTGGACTCCAGCGATTCTGAAGAATATCTAAACATATGCTACCATCCGCGTAAACTGTAAATACAACATAGATGCAATTTAGAAATGATCAGATTTATTTTATACTTTGTTCATTACATACTGCTTAAGGCAGAGTTACTGTTCCAATTCAGTCTGTGCTTAAATTAATGCTTTAGGAAAGAGGACATCAGTTACATCTCACCATCTTCTGTAGTTTGACAGCTTGTATTTTGAAGGCGATATATTACTGGAAGTAACAGAACATTTAGGAGGAAGAGAAGGAAGGTCTAAGATTATGGCATTAGCACAGGAACTGGTAGACTTGGTTTCTTGCTCCTCTTGTGTGACTGGCCCATATCACACAGAGGTGAGGCCTTCCAGGGAGCAGCAAGACATTTACTGCAGGAGTGGGACCAGCTCAGGGTCTCACAGTCTGAATGGACTCATGCACTCAATGGAGGGGGTTCCTGCCCCATTTTCACATACTGTACACTCCGCTATGACAGACACTGAGGCAGACAATAGGAAATACTGAAAAGTGAGCCTGAAATCCTACTTCTGCCTGGATACCTATCCATAGTCTTAATGTAAGAGTCTGTATGAAACTGAGATTGGCCAAACTCCTACATGCTAGTCTTCTGTTCACGCCAATGAAAAGCAACAAATGACAAACTCTGGCAGAGGCATACCAGCCTGCACATTACGTGACAGACAAATGGTTACACAGCACTGTCTAAAAAGTCACAGAACTGAAGCCAAGGTCAGCTTCTCTTCAAGGAGGGCTCAAGCTACAAGAAATGCTGTGATGGGCTTATGCTTCAAGGCTCAAATTGAATCTATACCGTCCTTTGCTACAAAGGGGCTTGGAAAAGCAAAAGGCATGGTTTGTGTTTTCTGCATGCAAGAATGACTCGATAAAACCTATCAAGTGCCGGAGCAGGAACCACGGCACTCTCATAATGCTGCCCTCATCACTGAGTTCAGGTCAGCCTCCTCCTCTGCACTCGCCTACGACTGCATATCCTCACCTTCTTCCTTGTGCTAGCACTGGTTGGTACAGTGAACCAAACAAAGGCATGGACTTGGCTGAAATCTCACCTCACAGAAATAAGTAACATTTGGCTCGATCAGCTCCCTACTCCAATTCACAATGTGGCTGCATATACAGGATTGCTCTTAAATGGAAGGGGGCAGGAATCTGCAACCAGAATTGCCTCTTTAAGCCAACCTAAGTGCAGCTGCTGCTGAAATGCTCACATGCTTTGCTATTGAGGTTATGTATTGACTAGAAAGAGACAGATAGCTGCTTCTTAATAGCATCATAATTCTTAATTTTTCATCAAGCAGTTGCTGTCCCAGACATCTACTTAGGAGGTGGCAACAAAGAGAGATGGAGAGCTGTTAAGCATTCTGGAGCTTTGCAGAATACATGACCACACCATAATACTTAATGGGTATTATGGTTAAATAAAAATTATTTACTCACCATTTGGATGGAACATTTTTGATAAAAACCTAACAGTTGGAGGCTTATTTGGGTATTCTTCTGAAAATTCTATTACTAGTTTAAAAGTACCTGTCCAAACAAACATAAATACAATCAGATAACTAACAACAAAAGAACACCTCCAAGAACATATAAAACATAAGTTAATTTAATGTGCTCCATGATCAATATTTCCTCTCACCATTATATAAACAACACTGAGTCTGGTTTCTTTTCATACATTTCAAGTGATGATGAACTATGGAACTACTACTTAGCGATAATAATAAAACCAGCAGCAGCAGCTAGGTAGAAGCTTAGAGACTCACTGCATACATGGCGAAGGCAGCTAGATACAACATGAATTATCCCACCGCCCTCCCCTTCTTCTGTGACCCAAAGTGCCAATTCCATGGACTTTGGTGACTTTAAGGCGTTTCATTAAGAAGGTGCTGTGATGCCAGCAAAGAAATACTGGAATTTCATAATCAGCAATCTCAGTCTTTGGAGCTCACAACTGATTCACTGAAAACCTTCATTATGGATGAGTGAATAATTTACTGTAACTCCTCCAACCCAACACAGAAAAACCCATCTGCTGCCGATTACTGCAATAATACTATAATTATTAAACTCATTATTCCTCATATGCCTAAGGGTGGTTCATTACACACCAACTTTCATGTTTATGTACAAATTTGGTATTCTATCCCCCTCACTGAGTTCTATATTCAGAACAATTCAAGATTTTTCACCTGTTCTTCATTAGATGAACAGAGATGAATTAAACATGCCACAAAGATGAAACCAAAAAAGCACACTGCCTTGTTCAGCTTAGCTATGGAGATGTGAAAACACATCTGGCAGCATTAGACCAACTTCCCCCTAAAAGCTCTAGTGTTCTATGTATAAAAAAGTCTTGATATAAGCATTGCTTCGTAGCTTTCTAACTAACCATCAACCACTATGAGAAGACACTGCTTACATCAAAATACCGTATTTTTTAGTCAACAAGACCTTACTACTTCACCTGCTTGCTTAGTTTGTTCCAAATTCTGAACAGATTATTGTTTTTTCAGAGCACAACAATGTTAATACTGACAATATTTAGAAGAATGACAGAGGATATAAAAGTTAGTGGCTTACCATCTTCAAAAGGTGTCCCTTCTGGCCTGAAAGGTTTTAAGAATAAACTCCAGTTAAAAACAATCATTACCTCCTTCTAAACAGGCACAATAAATGCGCATCTTCTTCCTCATCCTCCTCAAGATACAGGTAGAGGCAATAATTTAAATATTTAGAGAAGTATCCAGAGGCAAACTCTGAGAGCTCTGTCATATCCAAGACACTTTCCCATACTCAATCTGCTAGTTGAGATATCTACTTTATTGTCACCCCAAACAATACATATGCCATTATGTGCCTAGGTTGGAATTAATGAGCCAATTACTAGCAACCATAGTTCAGTTTTATGAAAAGATACTAGGCCAGTTCCTGTTCTGTAGGATATGTAATGCAACTTCCTAGACAGAACCTGTACCTCCTCCTACTGGGAATCAATCCAATCACTGCTAATACATCTGGATTTAACGGCCAAGAACATGCAGCTCTTATGTACTTTAAAGAGCAAGCCTGCTTTTTCATAACCCAACTCCTACACAGTCTAACCTATTTATTGAGGCATACGCAAGCTTTATTCAACAAATAAGATGAATGAATTTAAATTTTACTGTCATACACATTCTGTATTACCCCTTAAAACAGGTTTTTACTGCAAGAATGCACTTGGTCATTTTTCTAAGTTTCCTGACTTTATGTACAGAATCATTGTAACAACAAACAGCAGGTTTTGTTATATTTAGGCCTTTGATACAGAATTTTATAGTGATCAAAAACTCTTACCCAAATATAACTGCATTCCATTGCATTATGTTATTCTCAGATGGTGCACCACTGACACCCACAGGAGGGTCTTCTTGCAATCTAAGAATTACAAATATAGAATGATAAGCCTTATATAAGTGAAATACTTCCACCTGCAAGTATAATTTAACAGTAATGTCCAGATTTTGTAAGTATTTTCTCATTCCAAATCAGAGAATACACAAAGCAGATTAACAATACTCCAAAAGACAAACGCACAAGACGATGCACATCAACATTTTCTCATGTATTACACCAATACACCAGGACGGCCCCAAGATTAAGCATGCAGGGAGCAAAGTATTAACTCTAAGAATAATATAAAGCACCACATACAGCTGGGATTTACAGTACTACATAGTGAACTACGAAAGAGCAATTGCTGCTGGCTGCCACAATGAAGAGAACAAATTACAAACACAAGCTGAAAACCAGCCAGTGACACACAGCACACTTGCGGGGACTAAGACCAGGGGGCTGTCAGGGCAGCTTTTCCTGCGTTCCCAGATCCATGCACACCATGTGGCTAAATTTGGTATAAGCCTATTTTGACTGGCAAGCCGATTGCTTCAAAACGGAGCGAGGGGAAAACCTATGTACCGCTCTCTCTTACCAGTTCAACAAATGTGTTTATCTTTGAAGTAACTGTGGAAGCATTTTAAATTATTTTTAGTTCCTTAATCCTTGGACTAGGGAAAAGCATGTTACTTACTGAAAAGCATGTTACTTACTGAAAGCCACACAAACCTGGACTATACAGAATACCTATCTCACAACCAAAGAATAGGATCGAGATACCCTCCTTCTGCCCATCCCTCTGTATACCAATGTTTCTGCTTAAGGATCACCTAAGACCCTGAACAACGTAAATCTGCAAGCCCCAATCACCCGATGTGCGATTTGCCTGATCAAACCCCTTCAGTGACAGTTCCTACCCACCCCGCCTATTCAGCCTCTTGAGTTATGCAAGAATGAAGAAAGTGAAGTGACTGCTCTTGGTTCAAAAGCAATCCCTTAGTGTTACCATGAGGTTTGACCACGTCGCAGTACAGTTATAAGGCAGTCGCCACCAAAAGCTCGCAGACGAAGGGACAAATTCTAACGAAATGTCAGTGTATAAATGCAGATTTATTCAGAGCTGACATTGGTATACAGCCAGCACGTTTTCCTGCACTTGCACTGCCTAAGTCTGTGAAAAAACTGCGTGTGTGCATGGACACTGAGCAAAGACGTCACGCTACAGAGCCAGCCCAGAAGCAGGGCTCGCTCCGTTTGCAGCTCCCATCTCCTCTGAACCCTGTGTTTACATCCTTGCTCTCTGAGCACACGCAGTTCAGACAGCTTAATATCAACAGCATAAACCACCTACTATTTTGGTCAGGGAGCGCAGGAACGGGACTTCTTCCTACATGACAGCCAGGCTGCACGCCAACAATAATGCCCGAGGATTCAGCCTGATGGTTTTGGTTTTCAGATCCAATTTAAAAGCTCATGTGCACCCTGCTGTCAAAGGGTCTAACTACAGAAAGCTTGTGGCAAGGACTGGAAATTAGACTGATCCAAACAGGGCCTGGGAATCTTTAACAGCTAGGGAAAATGTAGTATTTGTAGCTCCTTTTCCAGCAGCAAAAAAGATTAACTTATTTTTCTGTTGGTTTAGTCAAACAACTTAGATGAGATACAGAATCTATTGACCTGTTCTCTCTTCACTGCTCTTGACAATCACAGTATGCAAAAGGAGTTTATATTTAACAAAGTGAATCAGAGTTCACGGCAGTCTGCTTTTTCAGTATCAGGTACAAGTAACATAAGGCTAAACAAATAGAAGTTATGGTAGGAAAGAGAAAAGTAAAAAAAAAAAACTGACAAGAAAATTTGTGTAAGTTTTGGGGTATTAAAGTTGTCATACATTTGATAAATAAATTTGATTTACTTTGTGTTCATTTGGTTGTATTTTTCCACAGCTTTAAAGTCTTCTCAACCTTAAATTTCAAAATGATTAAACCAGTCCTTCTAAGATTGTAAGATCATAAAAACCATGTCTGATTGCAATCCTGAAAAATTACTTAGTTCCTCACCCTGAAAAAATCACTGGCTTGTGTCATCTGTGTAACCTAATACAATAAAAAGACTGAATATCCTGTTTTTATTTGAACAGGAATCAAGCAACACCCGCTTGGCAAACACCAACACCCAAATACAACAGAGGCGGCAGGTTCAACATCTCAAAAACATCCAACTTTTGTAGATTCAGAGGTCAGGCTTTTATCACTGTAGCTTTATACACAGTCACATAAAGCAACTACAATACGTGTCAACTGTTTACTAATGTATTTTCAGGTACTGGTATAACATAGCTACGCTAAAAAAAGAGACACTATCAACGCTGACTCACCCCCAACAACTTAGGAGTGACTCCAGCCCAGAGAAATCATACGACATAGTGTAAAGCTTACAAAAGAAACCCTTGCCTTTTTCCACACTATTATAAGTGTGTTTACATGTCAGACTGGAAATAAATTATTCTAGAGTCTGTGGTTCAGTCATTAATATTTAAAAGAGTGCCACTAATAACTGCTTCTTTAGCAGTTTGTATATATTATACAAAAAATTCCTCATGATTGAAAACCTTAGACAGAATACATATGCATAAAAACATTAAAGGTCATTTTGCTTTTTATTACTTACAGACAAATTGAGTGTTTGCTAATTCTTTGTGCTTCGTTTTTAGATGTCCACCCCGAATACTTATTTTCGGAGAGACCATGAGCCCAACAAGCCTCAAACACATCTAAATTCTGCCTGGTCTGATCATGAATCTGGGCCAAANCTCCCTCCCCTCGCCGGGGCAGCCCGGCGGTGCGAGCCCGAGCCCCGGCCCCGCAAACTGCCGGGTCAGGCCCCGCAGCCTTGGCGGCGCTTCCCCCGCTGCCAGGCCGGTCCCGTCCCCCGGGAGCGGGTGGCCGCTCCCCGCGGCGGGGGATGGGGGGGGGTCCCCACTCACCTCTTGAAGTCGCGCATCAGCCTGCGCCGCGCCGGGGTGGACATGATGGCCGCGGGGAAAAGAGTCCGCTGCCGCAGCACCGCCACCTCCCTCCGCCGCTTGCACAAA
>VYXH01000461.1:211340-240161 GCA_013397275.1 Burhinus bistriatus | reverse complement strand
CCCTCCGCCGCTTGCACAAACAACCCGCAATGGCGTCTCCCTCCGCGGGGGGCGGGCCGCGCCGCTGGGCCGGCCGACGGCGGGGGCGGGCGGCCGGAGGGATGCGGGCCATTTGTTCCGCCTCCAGCGATGCGTGGGGCTCGGAGAGCGCTGNAAGCTTGTGTGAGGAGGAGGGGGGGGCGGGAAGTACGGCAGAACATTCAGGTCCGCACCGCCGGGCCCTTCGAGGGCAAGGGACTCACATCTCACCCCGCCAGCCCGCCGCCACCAGCGCACCTCCCGCCCGGCTAACCCCCACCTCACCGCCCCCGCTGCCCCCCAGCCCTACCGCAGAGCCTCCCCCGGCCCCTCCCGGGGCTGCCCTTGTTTTGCANCGCCGCTGGGCCGGCCGACGGCGGGGGCGGGCGGCCGGAGGGATGCGGGCCATTTGTTCCGCCTCCAGCGATGCGTGGGGCTCGGAGAGCGCTGGCCTTGGGTTTAATTAATGCTTTTTGCCAAGGTTGGGGCCGAGCCCGCGCTGCAGCAGTCCCACTCGGACTCTAAAAGTGAGATATAAAGATAGGGATATAAACATAGGGGTTCACATAAAGCCTGATGCTGGAAGGGAGCAAGCTTTTCGAAGAGGCTGAGTGATAAGAAACTGTCATTCCCCGGCCGCTACGACGTGATGCGCTATGAGAAATGGTTCCCGCCACGCAGTCCTCTCCTCTGGGTTCTCCTCCTCCTCCCATCACACACACCTTTTGATTTTTACATTCCACTGCTGCTCCTCCAGCTTTATAGTTTATATTTAGCTCCAGCTAACTCATAAGGGAGAAGGCAGACTGTAAAAAACACAAGTGCAAGCTCAGACCTGTATAAATAATTAACGTCGGTTTAAGAACACTTATTATTCCGGCGCTCTGCTGCCGTTGCCCAGACAGGGTGGTGGAGCATCCCCTACCCCAAGGTGGGCAGCTCTCTGCCCTTGGAAGCCCCAGTCACTCTGGACACTCCCCACGCTCAGGGCAGTCACTGCCTGCACAGAGAAAAAAACAACCACCAAAACACAAACATCAGGCACCAAACCAGTTAAATCTGAAATCCTATGTTGTTTCCACCTGGAACTTTTTCAACGACATCTCAACAGCCACAGTATGTATTCTCCTCTGACACCACCAGGGAACAGCGTGTTGACACTCTCTAAAGGAACATTTTCTTTTTAATCCTATCTGGCAGTTCCACAGGTGTGGCTGGTAGTTTTATTAATAAATTGAAAGCTTTGGTTTTTTTCTTCTGAAGACCTAGCTGCAATTCCTGCTCTCTTGATTGTACGGCACATGTAGATTCTAAAATGAAGTTAACTATATCCTAAGCTAGTTTCAAAAAAATCAGTCCCAACTGTAACGATAAAAGAGAGGCTCTGCCCTTTCTAAGGTGGTTTCATATGTCCCAAAATGAAATCTGCACTAAATAATCACTTTAGATTTGTATCTGCTGATCATTATTTCCAGTACTTCCTTGTTTAATGAATTAAATGCATCACTGCCATTACTGTTCAATTTCACTACAGGCATTTTAGCTTAACCATTTTTGATTTATCATATACTTGTAACTTACAGACTTCCAGAGCCAGGTGAAAACAACAATTTCAGAACTAACTTTTTCATTTGATGTCTCCAAGATTTTTTTTTTCTGTGCAACCATTAAAATTAACCACTGTAACAGTGCTTCAAAAACTCGAAAAAATCCTTAGTGTGTGCAGTCTAGAACATGAATTAATGTTTTCCTTCTACAAACTTATTGAATAGTACTGAAATAATAAATGTAACAACTTCCTTATTAGAAAGTTGTTTCAAGTTCAGTTTTTATCCTTATTTTTTCCCCCAAAATGATATTTGATAAGGGATGACATTAGATAAAAAGCATTTTGCACCATAGTCATTCTCTATTAATCTTGAGTAAACACCACCTACTTGGGTAGCATTTTGCAAAACCACAACATTTCTGTGGTAACTTTGTCCCATCATAAGACGAGAAGCTTGAGAAGTAACAGTGAAAGCGAACTACTTGCTTCTCTGTTAAAACAATCCTTCCTCCTAGTATCTTTTTGGGGCTTTTTTTCCAGGTCACTCTCTCATACTGCAGTGTTCCTCTGGGAAGAGTTATTTATATTAACATCAGCCAAGCCCAAGACTCCCAAAATTAGGGAAATGAACAAGCCAAGTCACCTGTTAGAAACTAGTTTTGTTCTCATTCATTGCAGCAGCTGCTGAGGAGCGACATGGGGAGACTCTGCCATGCCATTCCTCAGGAGAGACGATCCTTCTTCCCAAAGCACTTGGGAACAAGGCTAATCCACCAGGTCATGTGGCAAAGAAAGGATTGATTTGCTCACCCTTAGCTCCAATATAGGAGCAAGTAAGCAGAGCCACAGTAAAGAGGAGAATCGAGAGGCTGATTTAATCCACACAGCAGCAGAGCTAGAAGCAGCCTCTGAACCCCTCCAGTTTATTGATTTAAGTGTGTTTCTTCAGTGTACCCCAATTTCCAGCCCATCCTGGAGAGTCCCTGAGCCTCCTCTGTGTCTGTTACTGCCTCCAACCCCACTTCAAGAAAAATACCAGACTCTGAAAAAATCCCCGGGTGGACCTACTCAACCTATCCTCGTGTTTTGACATGAAACGACTGATGATTATTCTTTGACTGCATCTCAGTGAAGCATGTTTTAATTTACTTCAGGGTGTGCTACCTACAGGAACTGTAAGCATGACAAACCCCCAGACCTACCACTCCTGCCTCCCTCTCCCCACACAACCGGCTGACCACTTTAACTCTGGTTCTAAGTGACTCCACCTCTCCACAGGCTCCACGCGGCCGCCAGCTTCAGGATTTCTCAAGAATCCAAAGGAATTCCCTCACGTTTTATGTATGTACTCATTTACGTTCGCCAACACCGGCGGAGGGAGACGGCAGTTCTGCCTCTGGGGGGCAGCAGCCACCCCTTCCACCAGCCGGCGCTGCCGAACACCCTCCGTTACCTGACGCCACGACCCGCGAAGACAAAGCCGGCCGCGTCCGTCCCAGCAAGAGACATTTAATGCCCGGCCCCGGCTGAGGGCGGCAGCCGCAACCCCCCGACTCCGCGACCGCCGGCGGGAAGCGCCGTTATGAGGCAGCGCGAGGCGGAGCCCCGCCCGGCCGTGCGCCTGACGTCACTGCGGCGCAGCGCTGCCCGTTGCCATGGCAGCAGGGCCTAGCGCCGCAGAGCGATCCGGGAGGCCCGGCGGGGATGAGGGCGGCCCCGGTGGGCGGCCCCGGTACCGGCCCCTGGCTCCCGTACCCGGCCCCTGGCCCCCGTACTCGGCCCCTGGCCCCGGTACTCGGCCCCGGTACCCGGCCCCGGTACCCGGCCCCTGGCCGCCGGCCCTGGCCCCTGGCCCCCGGCCCCGGTACCCGGCCTCAGCGCCTCAAGGGCTTGGGGAGATATTTAGGATAGTACGAGTGCTGCTGTCTGCAGGTATTACTCCTCTTGAAACGCTGTCTATATGTTTAAAGAACTGTATATGCCTCAAATTAGTTAAAACTTTTTGTCCTTCTATGAAGAAATAACAACAGATGAAGATGCCGACGTGGGAGGGGAAGTTTATTGACAGCAGTGAAGTGCAAGTACAAGGACACAGGACAGGCAGCGGGCGTTCAAATATAGTACAAGAAATCAGAAAAATCTCTTAACAAAACCACAATGCGAGATGTGAAGTTCCTACAGGTTAGCAGCTTTAAATGTGTAAAAAAAAGGGGGAAATGGCTTGAAAATCAGACCTGCATCGTTGCCAGGGTATGGGGTGCCTTGTAGGCTGCTTTGTGCACAAAACAGCGTGAAAACAAATTGTTTCTAAAATACTTTGCTGCCAAATTAAAATAAGCATCTAAAGAAAATGTAAAATTTGAAGACAAACTTTGGAAATGATGTTGACAAAAGCAGTCCCTGTTCAAACTAAGCAGTGGAAGAACATGTGTGAGTTCTGGTGAGTTACTAATTACCCTGCCCGGGGGTTGTTGCTGTGGGTACGTCTGTCCTGACGTCTGTCCTGACCTCGTGCTCCCTTGGCACGGGCGAGGGGAAGCAGAGCTGGCGGGAAGGCTTCCCCTCCTGCTTCTGACTTTAGAGGCCAGCCTGCAGCTCACACCGTCCTGCCCCAGCCTCCCCAGGTGGCCTTTTCTGTCAGCTGCGGATTACGTCACTTTGCTGTGGCTCTCTTCCCGGGATCCCCTGTGCACATTGGCTGCAAAAGGGGCGGTGTATTTATTATACCAGTCCTGCGCCATCCCTAAACAGAAAAGGGATTATCTACAAATATTTCCTTGCAAAAATATTGCAGCGTTGTTATGATGCAGTGGGGAGATCTCCCCTAAAAGCTCAGTGGTAATATTTGACTTTAGACCTATGTCTATAATGTGCTGCAAGAATTTTAGTCTGGATGTAGGTCGTGTTGGTTTTTCTCCTAACCACAGATACCAGCTGTAACACGAGCTTACTCTGATTTAATTGAATTTCTGCAAAGAATAGGAGCAATAACTAGTAGTCAAATGACAAGGTTATAAATTTGGATTCTTAGTTTTATGCTGCATATTTTGGTGAAGTTCCCGCCAACTGGAAAAGGGGAAACATAACCCCTGTTTTTAAAAAGGGAAAAAGGGATGACCCAGGGAACTACAGGCCAGTTAGTCTCACCTCCATACCTGGCAAGATCATGGAGCAGATCCTCTTGGAAACTATGCTAAGGCACATGGAAAATAAAGAGGTGATCGGTGACAGCCAACATGGCTTCACTAAGGGCAAATCGTGCCTGACAAATTTGGTGGCCTTCTACAACAGGGCTACAGTGTTGGTGGATAAGGAGAGAGTAACAGACGTCATCTACCTGGACTTGTGCAAAGTATTTGACATTGTCCCATACGACATCATCCTTGTCTCTAAATTGGAGAGAAATGGATTTGATGAATGGACCACTTGGTGGATAAGGAATTGGATGGACATTGCGCTCAAAGGGTTGCGGTCAACAGCTCGATGTCTAAGTGGAGACCAGTGAAAAATGGTGTTCCTCAGGGGTCGGTACTGGGACTGGTAATATTTAATATCTTTGTTAGCGACCTGGACAGTACGATTGAGCGCACCCTCAGCAAGGCTGCCGACGACACCAAGCTGTGTGGAGCAGTCGACACGCTGGAGGGAAGGGATGCCATCCAGAGGGACCTGGACAGGCTTGAGAGGTGGGCCCATGCAAACCTCATGTTCAACAAGGCCAAGCGCAGGGTCCTGCACGTGGATCGGGGCAATCTCAAGCACAAATCCAGGCTGGGGGATGCAGGGATGGAGAGCAGCCCTGAGGAGAAGGACTTGGGGGTGTNAGAAGCTGTGGCTGCCCCATCCCTGGAGGTGTTCAAGGCCAGGTTGGACGAGGCTTGGAGCAACCTGGTCTAGTGGGAGGTGTCCCCGCCCATGGCAAGGGGGTTGGACTGGGGTCCCTTCCAACCCAAACCATTCTGTGATGCTATGATTCTATATTCAGCACACTTCCCACTCTGCGCAGTAACTAGATCTTTTAAAAATTTAGTTCTTATCAATTTTTAATTAGGCATAATGGTACATTTTGCTATGTGGGTCCCTCAACTTCTCTCAAAGTTAGTGTATGCAGAGGCCTTACCTCTAAATGCAGACTGATGTCCTGGGTCTTGGTGGCATTAAGGAGATGTGGTACCACAGAGAGTGTAGCCCTCAATGTAAAAAAAAAAAAACTTATGGCAATTAAAAGGACAGATACTTTTGTACTGAGTTAAAACTAGCTTTGGTTTTAACCTAAATCTGCTTCAAAATATCAACAGATAGTAATGTAAAAATTAAATGGTAAATGGACCTCAATGTGAAATGGTACATGGTTTAATGTGCATCTTTTAATATGTTAGTTCTTATCTATGATTTATTCGTATAAGTAAAACGCATTCAAGAGGATATTTTTTAAGCTAATGAGAAGAGCTGCTCTTTTCTTTGCTGTATTCCTGTCTCAGCAGTATTAGTTCAGAGCCTGGAGATGTATTGTGAAAAATAACTTGGTAAATGTGTTTGAATATTGGAGGAAGGCTGACGGAGCAGAAACAAAGACTTTTAGTGTATTTTCAAAATGTCAATCTTTAATTAAGGAAATTATAGTTCTTGTTATCAACCTTTTAAAGAGGAAGTCTACATGAATTGAAATAGAAAGCCATGGTAGGAAGTGTTTTCCTTCTTTTACAAACAGCCATTTCATCATGAGAATATTGCCAACCTGATTCATGTATTTAGGCAGCAAAAAAAAGACTTGGTGTTTGAATTTATTGATCATATGATTCTAGATAAGCTGTAGCATTATTGCCATGGTTTGGATAACAAAAGGCTTAAAAATACCTTTTCCAGTTACTCCAAGCAATCAAGTACCTTCACAACGATGTAAGAACTCATGTGAAAGACTGAACATAAATAAAATGTTACTGCTTTCAGATCACACCTTTTTTTTTTTTTTGTAGTGTTTTGTCCTACAGATATCAAAAGTGTTAATTCTTTATTGAGAAAAAGGTTTTGTTTCATAATGATAGTTTAAGACTTCCAGTTGGCTTGAAATGAGCTGCAGAATTGAACCAAGAAAGAGACATCAGACTAGATGATCGGAGGAGTACTTAGATAGTAGTATTACTGCAGAGTATTTGGACCCATCTCTGAAATGCTGAAAAGCTAAAAATATTCAGTACTTTATCCAGCCCACTGTGTTAAGCAGCTACTTTAGCAGCTGTCTTCCCTGCTGTTGTAATAGCTTGCTTATCCTTCCCTACTCCCATCTTGTCGCCCTCCTTTGTGCTGTCTCATCTCTTAATCACTTCTGGTTTGTCCTGCCGTTGGTGGGTGGGGTACCGTGCAGAAATCCTGCTCTCTTTTGCTCCTCACCTACATTAAGCAGTTGCTAATTGTAGTAGTATCAGGACACGGATGACTTTGGGAAATGAGGGCACTCTGTGCCTCACAGAGTCAATTCTGAAGCACCAGGAGGGTTTTTTTCAGTCCACGCTTTCATGTCTTGAGAACTTTTAAATAAAACAGAACCTGCTTCTTATTAAACAGTTTTGGTTTTTTGTGTGGTTTTTTCCTTTTTCTTTTTTTCCTTTCCTTTGTTACACACTATGATCTCAAACCCGAGAATATTTTACTAACGCAAAGTGGAATTACTAAACTTTGTGATTTTGGTTTGGCTTAAGCATTAGGTACCCCATATGATGTTTAAGCAGATTATGTGGTTACACGATGGTACAGGGCTCCTGAACTCATTTTAAAAGACTCCACATATGGAAAATATATGGGGGGGTGGTTCGGGGGGGGGCATCTGTAATTCAGCTGGTATAGGAGAAGCAGTCTCCTGCACGTGTACTTCTGCACACAATGCAACATTACCAAAAGGAAAATAATCATATAAAACCTGAATTTAAATGGTGACATATAATGTGCCTATGTGTAAGGTCACAGATACTGTTACACTCTGGTTCCAGATGCAGTGAATGCAGGGCAAGGTTTATCTTTAAATACAGCGCTGTTATTGCAAAAACCAAACAGGTAATTCGTTGGCTTTTGGTTTGGGTTTTTTTTTAATTCCCTATAAGATGCTAATCTATGTTATTCCTAGTTAACCTGTGCCCGTTTGCCCTGCAGATGATTTTCCGTATTATCCATATCAAAAATGTCCAGCAGTGTTGGCGCTGAGCCCCTGTGATGATCAGTGACAAGGGTTGTCTGAAGAGCCCTAAGGAGCAGTGCAAGAGAAGATGCTGTAAAATTGAGGAAAGAAAGATGTGGAACTTCGGAGATGTGGTTAATAACACGGTAACTTGGAAGTGTTAGGGGTTTTCCAAGTGTGTAATTAATTCCCACTAAAGATTTTATTCTGTATTTTATAAAATTCTGTTATTGTCCACCTACAATTATGAAATTCTGTAAAGGTTTGGAATTGCGGAGAGGAGTCATAATTCCTGTCTGTATGCTCTCATTCATGCTGTTAGATATTGATTACTATTATTCTTAGTAACAATAATAACAGGACACTGCAGTAGTTGTTCTGGCAGTGTTGAACTATAAACATGGAGGTAAATAGCTTTTTAACAAGCCAGGATAGCTCCTTTATTCTCAAAGCTCAAATATAGTTTATAGGGCAGAATGAGTCAGCGGGAAGGATCTGTTTTTACATAGCCTTCTTCTCTGAGAGGAGGCACAGAGAGGAATACAGCAGTGTTGCGTAGTTGGATTCATTTTGGTTTTTAAGATAACAGGCTTTTTGATGAGAGATTTTTAATGTATTTTAGCCACCTCCATGGGGATACTAGAATAAGAATATGGTATACAATCCTTGTATCCGTTTTAACCAGCTGATATCAGTTCATAATGTCCTTTCTGTCAAGAAGCTGGGCACCTCTTCTTCAGAGTATTTTAGAAAGAGCCCGGGATTTTCAGGGACGATACTTCTTGAAGTCCAGCATCCTAAAAATGCAAGGAAAAGGTTTCCCCAGCTCACTGTCTTACTGGAGATGCTATTTCCCATTAGAAACCCCATTTCCTATTAGAATCTCCATTCAGCTACAGTCTGTCACCCTAACTTGTATGAGGAGTTCAGTGGGTTTAATTGGGATGTCCACACATGAAGAATGTGGCACATCAGAAATTGCTAATTAGAGAAGTTGGGATTTTCAGAAATGCCAAGGAGATTCAGGAGCATAAGTGCCAGTCCACAGTTTCATAAGTATTTAACTTAATTTAAATTCACTGATGTTACAATTACTATATTCACTGAGATGCAGTTGCAGACACTAATGGTTTTAAAAAAGAAAGTGTTCTGTTCAGACATTGAATCTTGTTTCCCCTGATGTCAGTGGGAATGGGAATGGATTTAGGTTTTGCCATTTCCATTAAGCAAAATCAAAAATCCAATAGGCAATTTCCTGTCATAAAAAGATCTGAGAGAGCAGATGGAGGAAGAATAATCTAATTGAGATGCATTTTCTTTTTTACTAGCTTGCTCTATTTCATTTTTAAGAGCATACCTAAAATGTCTTCTTCCACAAGGAGAGCTTGTTCATTATGTCTTAAAATAAATGGCAAGCAAAAAGCTCTTTTACAAATCCAGAACGCTAGTGGTGATACCAGGCATTTCTAACAACCTATTAACACGACGAAAACTCAAACAAAAAACGATGAAGTGCTCTGTTGAGTAAAGACCAGCGAAGCTTTCACCAGCAGCAGGCTCTTCTGACTCATCCTTTCTCTGGCAATAGAAAATGCTGTTGCTTCAGAGACATGAAGGATCTCATTCATGTGTGGGGCACGGGGAAAAGGAAAGACTGGCGGCCAAGCTTCCCTCCCACGGCTGAATTACAGCACTGGAGAGGGTTTACTCCTTCCCTCTCTGGTCCTGTTACCAGAACCAGATTCCAAATCTCTGATAGTTGTTGTGGGAAATGTGTTTAAATCTCCAGAGTCATCGATTTCGTTGATGATGTGTTGCCTTTGTGTTACAGACGTGTTTTCAGAAGGTGTTAAGTGATGACAACTACATTTAATACTTAAAATGAAATGGAGCTTTGAAGTGTATGAGAGAAAAAAGGGAAAGCAGTTTATCCATTCGGCTACTTTGATTCCTCAAAAGTGTTTGTAACCCTTGAAAGTCCTTTCACAAACATTTCAAGAGCTTCCAGGAGGATTTATTTTATTTTGTCTTAGTGTGTTTATTCAGGTTTCTTTTAGGTCTCCCAAGTTTAAGAGGAATCACACAAAGACAGCATAAAGGGACATTATAAAGTGACCCACTTGGGAAGTGGCCACCATCATCCAGCTGCAGTAACTGGAAGCGAATTGGAAATGGAGGGATGGAGGATGGTCTTTCAGAATTAGGACATGATACAGGAAGCCAGTCTCTTCCTATGCATTTAGAGGGGTATTAGCCCATCTATTTCAGACATCCAATTTATTTGTTAGAAGCATCCGTTTTCATCCGAACAGCCAACAAAGAGAAGCAGAGATTCTCAGAAAATGGTTCACATCACCCCAATTAAGCAATAATTAAACTCTTAAATCAGATGTTCTAAACTGCATATGGAAGAATGTCTTTGTTTATTGGGATAGAGATTCTACCTTTCTCACCTGGGCCCTTTAATTTAAGAAGCTCTAGGCAGGCAGTTTTAAATTTGGGCGATATCCTTCAGGTATGCAGACGAGGAATGTGTGAATGTGAGGTAAGGTAAAATCAGCTCTGGAAACACTGCTGGCAGGGAGCCTGGATCCACCGGAGCTGGGCTGCAAAACCCCTGTATCTTCTGACACACTCAGAGGAGATGTTATGTGTTGGAGGAAGAGTATGGAGTCAGAGATACTACGTTTTCCTGGCTGGCCAGAAGATCTAAGTTGATGATCTTACGGTACCCGTCTCTTGTTTCCTATTCCATGCTCAAAAACTGCACATCTGTAAGAACTTTAAGCTCTGTTCGTGCATGTGAATCATATCCACAGAAGCGTTAAGGGTAGGGCAGCACACATAAATTCAATGTGGAAATAAAGATATAGGGACAGATCGTTGGCTATAGAGAGAAAGGGGCAGCATGGGAGGTGAAAAAGCCTTGAGTCAATGTATAGTTGCCACAGCTACCCTGATAGTCCATTCATAACCCCCGTCTAACAAATTAAAGGAGTATTTTGGGACAGTCCTCGGCCAGCAGAGTGCTCCTAAAGGGAATATTTTCTCCAGTATAATTTAGATAAAACTCTGGGGCCCTTACCTACCCTAGAACTGGGAGCTAAAATAATAACTCACCTTCCACCCACCCGCTGTACCAATTCAGAAAGATGAGCCAAAACCCATGAACTAGGTTACACAGCAATAGAATAAGATCCAGACATCCTAGGTGTTACTGAAGTAGGTGCAATGACAAAAAAAAAAAATTAAAAAAAATATGAGATAATTTAAGTAGAGAACAGACACCAAATAGCACTAGATTAAAAGATTCTTAATAGCCTAACGATGTGAATTTATGAATAATCTAATAAAATGAACAGATACAAATTCATAACTATATGCACATTGGTAAACTAGCCACTCTTGTAGATTGCAAACTGTCCTCAGTTTGTGTGCATGCGCAGTAGAGATATTCAGAGGAGCCTGAATATATCCCAAAAGGTCCCCAAAAGCCTGTATTTCCCTAAAGTTCTGTAAGATTATATAACGTTTCTCACAAAACGTGAATTATATGTTCTCCTACACAAACAAGAGTGGATTCAGAGACACTGGTCAAGTCTCCACTGTGCTGAGCCTGCTCCTCAAGAGGCATAAATTTTATCATGGAAAAGCACCAGATCTGGCCCTTTGCAGAGTGAGGAGAAATCACACAGTGAACTGCGAAGAAAAACCAGTTTGCTGCCCCCAAGACGGAGGCTGAGTAATGCCAACTCCACTGTCAAAATAGCGTATACCATGCAATCCCCTTTTAATGTATGAACAAAGGCCAATGGGTTACAGTTGCTTAGGAAATGGGATTTCTAGTTTTTAACGTGTTGAACAAAGAGTTTTTTAGAAGAAACTCCCTACAGCACTTTATAGAATACTTTTAACACTGTTTAACATTTTTCTTGATGACATACTGAGGGCATCGTGGTGTGACACAGCATTAAGCACTGTTTTGGAGTGATTGCCCTAAAAATCGCCCTGTGCTTCCTCCGAAGCCGCCGGTGTTGCGCTGAGCTCGCCCGCCAGCAGATGTGGCTGTGGAACCTTTTGAAATCCACGGGATTTCTCTCATCGCTCCAGAGGCTGCGGAGACATGTCATCCCTGTACCCGCTTCTGTCGAGGATGTAATAACGCCACGTGTTTGCCTTCACCCTCGGAAATCCCGGGTGACCCTAAACACGAGCGCTGTATGTACTGGTGTCTTTTATACAGAGGTAGCATCGGTATTTTTTGCTGCAAAGAACTTGAAACTATTGGTTGTGTCCTTTGCTGACAAGCTCCATTTTTAATGTATACAATTGGCATTATCCTTGGAACTACTCATGAGGCGTTGGGCTCTCCGAGTTGTTAAATAACAGATTTGCTTTAGATGTTGGCATACAATTTTAAGAGAAAAAATTATTTAGTATAACTTAAAAGGTCATTTCACTTTTTGCTATCGGATTCTTACCAGAGCTGAAAGCCAAGTTCTTACAAGAAACAATCTATTTTTCAAAGCACAGAGGGAATAACAAAGATGAAGAACTACTAAAAGATGAGAGGATAAGTGCTCTTTTTAATGCCTGTCAGAGTGGTCCAGGATTTGGGCAGGTGAGAACTGCTCTTAAAATATTTATTGCTGCATAAAATTGTTATTGTAACTACAACACGCTGGTGCAGGATTCACTGTGTGTATTTGTGGGGTTGAATCAAATCGGTACCATTGCAGTGGAAAGCTGAACGTTGATTCTGAGGGAGAAGTATTTCCAAACTTCAGTGGAACAAAGTTAGCAGATTTTTAATCTGCCGTCTTGTATTTTGATATTTTAGATTGGGCCTCACTTCAGTGGCTTGTTTGTATTTAACGAAACCATTGAGCAGATGCTCAACTACAAGTGTATTGGATTCAAGCACACGCTCACCCGCTTTTACAGCAGGATGACTGTAGGTTTAACCACCCTGCTGAACCGGAGACGAAACACCTGTAGCTAAAGTGCAGAGGGGGAAGTGCATGCAGGATCCAACCTCAAAGACTTCTTCTGTTGATACTTCCCTGCTTTCCCTGTCTAATGGTGTTCCTATTTTACAGGTGGTTTTTATCACCAGCATCAAAAACTTCTTCACTTGCTAAAGGATCTTCCTGCTTGAGAATACTGGACATTCTTTGAGGTTCTGTGCATTATTACGGAGTATTTCTCTTGCAGATGATCATCTGCTGTTTTATTCCAGATATGTTAAGAAAAAGCTGGACTGAGTGTTCCAGCTGATGTTTTGTCATAGTTTCCAAAAATAGAAGAAAGTAAATGAAGAGTGTACGAAAGCGTTCATGATTGTGGAGTCAGCAATTGCTGAGCTGACTTACACTTGGAATAACAGTCAGTAAAAAAACCAACAAAACTTGGCTCGTAGAAATTTCCTGAACTGGAACAGCCAACAGGATTATTTTTAGTTCAGGTTTTAACATTTTATCATTTAAAGGGAAAACAGTTGCCAGGTGAAAAACATTACGTACAGTTTGAACAAAAGGTAATTTCTTAGGTGCTAAACTTCAAACAACAGATTTTTATGGGGTATGGTTTCTCAGCTACCTCTGTTTCTTCAGTTTTCCAGCCCCAGCATCATTAACAAAAATAAAGCTAATGTGAAAAAGTGAGAAGGGACATTTTAGCCAAAAGCTACTTTTGGTGTGCTTTTCCAGTGATGTGAGGAGATGCTGGAGTTAGTGCTCCCCAATGCCCAGGAAACCCCTTTACTCCTAAACAGTGACTACAGGCCGTAGCTTGGAGAGCAGGATGAGAGGCATGAAGTAAATAAAAAGATTTATTTAATATCTTTTATTGTTAAATATCTAGTATTTAAATATTCACTGTGAAATTACCTATTTAGACTTCAGAGAATCTAATTTTGTATCTGTTTATTCTGTGTAATTAGAAGCCAGATTTAGCTTTGGCTATAGCCTTTTATCCCAACAACTAAACACGTTTCATCTACAAGTGTTCTGAAACTTTATTTCAAAGTTGTTTCAAAACAAATATTCCGTACAGCTTGATTAATGTTTCTTTTGGCAGCAGCTCTGCCTTATGCAGCCCAAAGTCATGTTGTTTGTTTCCAGTCCCACATCTTTCCCTCAGCCGTGCTGGCGTAATTGCATGTGGGGTTGCACAGTGAACCTGGTCAAGGACTTGATCTGGACTAAAATAACCTGACCAAAGATGGTTACTTTGAATGTGGATCCCTTTCCTACACGACAGCCTCACGAAGATGCGGTGGCACCACCGAGACAGTAGCCTGGGAAGGGAAGAGCGAGAGGGGCACAGGGAAAAGAGGGGCTGCTTCACCCAGCACATGAAACTGCAGCCCCGGCTTTGCAAACGGAGACCCCCTACAATGACCTTGCCCTGTTCACTATCTAAAAAAAAAATAAAACAAAAAACTAACTGCATAGCTATGATACTGTTTTAATTATGTTTCTCCAATATCCATGTCTAAATTAACTGAGCGTACCATGAATTCACGGCATGCTATGTGGATCAGTATACATAGGTAACATATGAGGAATCTGCATAATAATGTAAGATTAGGGAAAACAAGCAAACATGCATTTCTGGGAGGAAGATCGACTTAGAGACCATAAATTACAAACAAAAAACCTAACAGAAAATTACTAGGTATTTTATAGTTATCTTGCTGTTTTCTGTTCCCAGCCCTGATTGATGATGGGTCTGCAGCAAGATGAACAGTTACTCATTAACAGTCGAGTAACTACAGCGGGAGTCAAGAGGGCGGGAAGTATCCTTGATTGTTGGTATTCGCTGGGTGTGAGCTGAGGATAAATTACCTGCAGAGGCGGTAAAAGAAGCTGGAACTAGAAAAATACCTAGTGGAGGCAAGCTAAACTGCTGGTCCACATGCTTAACTGAAACTGGTAGGAGTTTGGGTTATACAGAAACTGTGTTATTGGGGCTATATGGAAAGTGTTGTTGGGTTCTCTGGTCCGTCCTGTATGTTTTGGGAAAAGCAATTTCTGCTTGATCGTTACATTATCTGGTATTGCGAGGTGTCTATAAAGTATCTGAAGAATCTTGCTGAGCAGCAAAGCTAATACAATAAGGAAACTGCAAGAGTTCATGAGCAGTGAAGTCTAGAAGCCTTTGTTTATCATAGGAATTAGGAAGCAAATTCCAATTCTTATTGTGGTAACTTTTCCTATTTATTGTCACATATTTAAAATTTTTCATTAGTTTTCCTCTGTTGTGTTTTCCAGGTGGTCACTGACGTTGCTAGGAAAAAAAAGCACAAACACCCTAAGCTAGATAGTAGGATGTGGCAGAAAGCTATGAAAAGCCTGGAAATTTAAAAAAAAATAAACAATGTTTAAAAATAAAGAGCCCTATTTTTAAGTTTAAAATAAATATTTCTTTTATTTTGTGTCTTTATAGCATGGTAAGTATTTAAATTTGGCAATTACAATATAAAATCTTGAAATATGAACAGAGTTTTGGATAATATTTCATGGCAACAAGAAGTCACACCATCAAAATTAGGACAATTTGGGCACATCTTAATTTCTTTCCTATTTAGTCTTGCATTGTTTATTAAACTTAAGCATCAGGATAGTGCACCCCTTCCGATTTTGCGCTCTGGCCTGTGCTTTGCTGCTGGCCCTTTTATGCAGGAGCGATGCCCCTGCTGTGGCAGAATGAGGTGCAATGACAATGAGCGATTCTAACTGTAACAGCTGCTTTTATGGGTTATCACATGGAGGTGTGAAAAAGCCGCACTGGCTCTCTGAAGAAAGCAGATTTACTGTAGATAAACCTTTAATGACATCACCTGGGCGTAACCAACACTTCAGAATGCTTCGTAAATTTGTAAGTATTTGTAAAGTGTCTATCCTACACATGGCTCGTCCTTACCAACACTAGGCTAGTACAGCTCCATGCCCTGCACTCAAATACTGGGACAATTAGAAGAGATTACATCGAGATTTACATGCTAGGCTATTTTTAAAATCTCTTCTTCTCCTAATGCATTTTCCCATATAATCCTATCTAAAAATTTATTTTGAGGGCTGAGGGTAAGTAGGGAACTGGGGGCTTAAAGTCACCAAATCCAGAAAAAGCTTACATGGGCTAGGGGTCAGAGTCAGTGCTCAGAAAAGCAGATTTAATTCACCGCATCCCAGCTCAGCAGGTGGAAGACCATACTTTGAAGATCCCAGAAAGAAAAACAGTATCTATGAGGCACAAAAAAAAAAAAAGATGTGAAAGGGAGACAAAGCTAGCAAATCCTCCAAGAATAAATAATAGAATATTATCATTTAAAGTGGCCAAGTGGATCTGACACTAGCCTAGAAGGTGTCTGGATCATGTTCCTTCCTTGCTGTGCTGCTGGCTGAGATGGTTTGGGGTAAATAATCTCATTGCTGAACACATCAGATTCCTCATCTGTGAAGTGGTATTGACTTTGCAAAGTGCACTGAGAGCTACTGATGGAAAATGCTGTTCTAGAGTTGGTATTAAAATACGATGCTTTCCCCATGAAGACTGGTATTTGAATTCTTTTAGAAATGGGCTCAGTTTGTTCGACAATTATCAGGTTTTAGAAAGGTGGTCAGAGGAGACCAGATAATCAACTAATCTCTGCTGTTAACTGCTTTGCCCCTGGAAAATTAGTAACTATTTGTCTATATGCTGTATGCCTCCCGTCACTCTGCGGAGTCAGCAAATATAACACCATTGAAAGAGGAAATTGTAACACAAGCAGGAACCTCCCTGCTGGAAGAAAACTGGAAGAAAAAAAAAAAAAAAGAAGGTGTTTCTGTGAGTAATATGGAAATAACCACTCAATTCAGAAATAGCTATTGCACTTAGTGATGCAGCTGAAGGCACGGCCAGATTGCCGCATCACCAGCCATGGGCTATGCAAGAGGATCTAGCACACTTAGACCAGCCATGCAGCTTTAGAGTTCCACTCTTTGCCATCAGTTTCTGTTTGTTTTTAATGATTTTCTGTGAAGGAATTAATATTAAAATTATTAAGTGTTTTATTGCATATATGGATAAATATTTAAGAAACATGCCACAGTTGCTCAACTGCAGAAGTGTATTTTCCAAGTGAAGATTGATTTTCAGAGACTGTGTTAGACAGAGTACCTTACTTACATCAAGCATTGTTTTGAAGTGTTTCAAACAGATTTCCTTTCTTGTTTGTTGTGGGGTGTTACCGATAGTAAAAACCGTACTTCTTAAACCTCTGTTCAATGATATTCTTTAGATTTAGTGGAGACAAAGTTGCACCAGCTGTTGAAACAAAATAGTTATTTTCCTAGTGTAAGTATTTTGGACTCATTGGTTAATTCTTTCCTTTGTTCTGTCGCAAAGAAAGCTTACACAGACTGTGACGAGACAAAATTACATCAGATATAGAAACATCCTCTCAAAATTCAGATCTCGAATCTTCCCTTGAGTCACTTGAATACAGCTGATAATTATCTCATAGAATGCATTTTGCTGCAGTTTGAAGAGCATATGATACCAAAGGAAAAACTGCTCAGTAACACCATAGGCTTTACTTCAACTGTGTGAACCTTTCTCCAAACCAGGAGTCCCTAACTTCTGAAAGGGAGGAAGGATAAGCTAATAGTTAAAGTAGAGAAGTGAGAAACAGCCAGCACAGGAGACATTCCTCTACTGAGAGTTTATAGCGGAAGTACAGTGAAAGTTTTCCTTCCCTGACAAAGGGAAGCAGGGAAAAGGGAGTGATACATCTCGTCTCATGCAGCGGTAGGCGAAGACTTAAGCACCACGTATCAGGTTCCCTGGCAAAACCCGTTGTCATTAAAGCAATGTTCTACTTTGTTCTGAGAGAGGTGGGATGTGTTATATTCTGAAACTATTAACCATCCTGTTTTTCATTTCCATACACTAGGTAGAGAAGGTTCAGTATGTCTGAAATGATGGCTCAGTAGTCGAAGGCTGAAAATTGGAAAAACTGAGATCCCAGTGAGAGATAAATATGTGCAGTTAATAAATGTAATAGTGTTTTCTTTAAGTCCTAGAAGCAAACGCAGCATTACTGAAGATGGAAACAATTTTGTTGATATCACTGGAGTTGAACACACTTAAGCCAGAATGAAACATAAATGTCCACATAATCCCCTGTGACCTCTCAATTATTCCCACGCAGCATAACAATGATTTCACAGATTGCACTGAAGGGAAGCGTAATTTAAACTTTGTATGGTATGTGTGCTCGTCCCTTTAACTTTCTTATTTAATAGTCATTGAGGCAAGTTAATCTGTAGTGTATTTTACTTGGGCTAAGGGTTGCAGCAGAGACACTTGGGCCCATTGTGAGTCTTTGTGTTCTTTCTAGTACTATTTTCCATAATGATTTCATCCCTATCCCAGTGTCTGATTATTAGAGGAACAGCCTTTGTAAGCAGAAGACAATGTATTGATTGCTAGCCATGGTGGAGCTGCGTGGGAGATGAGTATTATGTATCTACAGCTGGAGCTTGCTGGAGTAAAGAATCACCAGTACAAAACATTTGCTGTAACTTTCCATGGATAAAAAACATTCCAGTAATAAAATACAGGATTCCCAAAATGTAGCTTAGACAAGTTTCACTCAAATATTTACAGTTAAGTATAAATATTTTCTGAGATTTAGGAAAACCTAGCAGTGTCCACTGCTGCTTATAAAACTTATGCCTCTACTTTTGGATTTTCTTTTTCTGTCTGAACTACAGGAATGAAAAGCCCTGTCTCAACAGAAATGAGAAAGTTTGTTCTCTGAACTTTTTAAATTGGTTGCCGTCCAAAAAGTACCATCTTGATTCCTGAAACCAGCAAAACATTCATTGATTTTTACCAGTATCAATGTTTGGGTTGGATTGTCTGCCTTAACTCTACCTTGGAAATCAAGTCAAACCCAGCCCTTCTTGTTACACCCTTCGTAATACTAGACTACCTAGCTTGTGCTTGCTAATATCTATTCTTTTTTAAACATATGCAGTCAGATTATGTTGTCCCCCTTCGGTGTTACATAAAATCCACAGGTGTATAGTCAAAAAAAGGTTCACTGTAGGGTGGCATGTGAAATATATTGGCATGAAGAAATACCCCTTTTTAACTGGGTTGGTCATATGGTTGGTATTTGGCAGAGAGTCACAGCATGACTCAGTGAAATCTTTTAACAGTGAAGCTTCTCGTATAGTAAACATTCCCAAGCACTAGACTGTATAGTTTTATTTCACTGAAGTAAAATCCCATTATATTAAATTATAATGTGGAGACATTCTCTATGTTAATTTAATGGATGCAGCTCTTCAAGTTCTCACCATCTGTTCCACCCTTTAATTACAAAAACAAAAAAAGTACAATTCACAATCCCATCACAAAAAGACGACTAGAAGTGATTTGGATGCACAGGTATGTATTATTATCAGACTGCCAGTATCTGTTAAACACATGGTTTCAATTGACAGTACACTGTACTTTGCTGGTAGTACCCCTACTTTAAAAATAATTATTGGTAGTTTCAAGTGGATAAATGGTTCGTGACTCCCTCACCTAGAAATCTTATTGTCCGGTGCTGTGGTTCTGACTTCATCTTAGATGTAGCTGCTTTTCAGGATAAGTGAAATTACCTTTGTGCCTGCAAGCTATTGAGCACTGCAGAATCTTTTGGGGCAAAAGAGGGTACAGATATGCAGTAAGTGAAAAGCCACATTATAGATACCCTTTGTCAGTATTTTTTAGAAAGACTATCCTCTCTAAAAGGAATATATACTTTTTTTCTTCGGGATGATATGTTGAAAGCATTTACATTTAAAACAGATGAACAAAATGCAAGTATTTGCATTCAGTGACACTGCCCAGAAGCTTTCTCATTCACAGACATAAGAAAACAATGAGTTTGTTCACCTAATAGTTATGACTTTCCTGTTAAAGGTACCTTATACTTTGAAGAAAGTGTATTTCAGTTTAAAAAATCTGCTCATATAACTAACAAAATTAATAGTACCTGTAACACTTCACAGAAGGGGAAGTGGGAGTTGAAATGGCCCTGAAAGTCTTTAAACAGATAGAAGAGACATCTCCTGTCTCCCGATCTGTTCACCAGCCCATGGTGCCTCCTGCTATACTGGTTTCATAGTACAGCGTAAGAGCAAGAGTTATTTTCTTGAACACAGAAGTGTATTAAATAGTCACACAAAACCTGAAGAACTTGTTTTGGAAGAAGTCAGCCCTATCTCAAGGCTACTGTAATGCACACACCTTTATTGTGGAAATTCTTTCACTTGGTATATTATCTACACATGAGTAATTCTTGATAGATTTTGGTACATTTGCCTGTCTCCAGTTGGACACTGTCAAAAAATTACACCAGTAGTAGCTATACCAATAAAGTTTTTTGGACTACTAGAAGAATGAATATGAATGATTTTTCGCTGTAATAGATACCATTTTTTAAGGGAAGTGTAACTATAGTCAGGACAGAGAGGGCAATTTATGAAAAAGTACATTGAAGGACTTCATCTAGGAATAGCTGCAACACAAAAATGGTAGGTTTAACACTTACACTGTTGAGACTAATTTGTATTACAGCTTTGGTGCCTGGAAGGTGCTGTTTCTGAAATAAACATTCTTCTGAGGAAGTTCAGACAGGTTTTTGTAAGATTATTTTTGATAGTAAAACGTGAATCAAAATTAAACTTGCTGTGCAGTGTCCCAAAGCATGGGGCCAGTGATTCTGTGATGGAGAGCGTCCCTTGTGGAGCTGGCAAGCTTCTCATTCCGTGCGACTGACATCAACCACTGTTGTAATAGACCATGCATCGCCTCTCCGCTCATTCAGTCCTGTAATAAATATACATTCATTATGGAATTGAAAAATTCTAATTGCTCAAGTTAATGACAGTTTTCTGAAACTAGTTCTTCTCTCTGATAGTATACCTGATATCATTATTTAATTACAGAGTAATTATTCATCCAGTGAAAACAACAGTCATAATTTCATTGATCTTTTCAGTTTGCAGTCTGAGGAGGAAAACCACACTGGTGAAGTGTACAAATTAACATTATGCTTGTGCTAGATATGAACACCTGAGAGTAAATCCCTGTGTACCACAGCAGCAAGCAAGGCTAGCACTAGCTCCCATCTTTGAACACAAACAGACTGACAGCTTTTGGATGCACTTACTGCCTCCGAGTGAAATTCAGCTGGTTATTCAGCCAACACAGCTCAAGTTCAGCACTTGGGCAGCCCAGTACAAGCCCAGCTTTTAAGCCTGCAAACTTTTAGGATTTGTTGGCTTGGGCTTCCAACAGCTAGGTGTGTGTAGCATCTGTATGACAGACATGCAATACAATACACTGGAGATGCGCGCTCTGGGGCTAACACAAGGAGAGTGTTACTTTGCCAGTGAACACACTCAGCAGTTATCACTAATGCTATATACACCAAAAAAGGAATTTAGATGCTCTGTCAGTAAGATCCCAGTACCACCTGAAATGCCGAGAGTTTTGGCATTACCATCTACCAGTGAGATTAACAGGTCACCTTCATGGCTATTTCACGTTCTTTGGCCAAATGCAAGATTTTTATCAGTCAAATTTATAACACTGTATTTTTTATTTTCATGATATTTATCTTATACACAACTCCAGGGAGAAAAGCCTCGCAGTTTAGAATGATGTTTCCATAGCTTATGAGGTGTTGTGGATCGCTTGGCTAAATCCGATTCAGTGAGGCTGAAAAGGGAGAAGAAAGCAAGCTATGCACAAGAAAAGGGATAAAGGAGAAGAATGGCAATCAGGAAGAATGATGCTAGCTTTGATGGAAAAAAGACATCTGCCAAGGAGGGAGGTCACAGCATGCAATGAAACAGGAGATTGAAAAATAACATTTATTATTCAAACAGAAGAGATCAGGGTTTGTTGTTACGTGATCGCTGGGAGAGCTGGGGATTTTATTACAGCTGAAGGGAGGTATCTAACATTCTCAGGACTGACCACTGCCTCTTCCCAACCACTTTTTATCCTGCCCAAGTCACATGAGTTTGATGGATATGATGAGGAAAGGTGACCCAGCTCAGGGCTGGAAGGGTAAATAGTCTTAACTAGTAAAAACGGAGACAGTAATTTGCCTATGAACATAGTGTTACTAATGAGGAAGCTCAGGTTTACCAAGTGTAGCTCCATCCACCTGGGGATATTCTCTTTCCAAGTAATTTACCAGTGTTATTTCATTTTGCATGTTTATATATTTACAATTATTACACTCACAAATATTTTGACTGTCATTGTGTTGGCATGACTGGTAGTTTCTGCTTGGGCAATATAGGGATTACCAAGGATGCTTATGCACAGGACTGAGGTGTGCTGACAACACATGGCTTTATAATGCCAAACCTGAGTCAGTCCACGCATTTTTATTTTCATGAATATCAAACTGGCTCTCAAACTTTCCTTAAAAAAGAAGTCATGGTTCTATCTAGGCTCTGTATAACCCAGCTACAGTAGTGCAAATAATCTCAGGTTGCTACAGCATGTTCTTCCACTCCACCCTTAAAATAAGGCTTTTGGTGAGAACACTGTTATGTAAGGCTGTAAATGAGATTTGGAACAGTAATAATTATCCAACTTGCCACCTATTTTTAATACCTAAGATGGAAGGCACTGAAATTCTGAATGATAATACTCAAAGAGCGAAGCACAGCAGTGAATCCACCTATTACAATGAAATCGGAATCAGTATTAGGTTAAAAATAAGGTCAGGTTATTATTTGTAACTAGCTATTACTAATAATACACTTGTTAACCACAGTGAAATGAAATCATGATCTAAGAATAAGTGTGCCTGTGCAATGAATATACCACGGTTCTCCTTTGTCCTTTAGCACATACCCAAATAGATTTCAAAAGACATTTTCCCTCCCCAGTCTCTCTATTCAGAAGAAGCATTTAAGCAGCAGCCAGGACACAGCACTGCTTGGAACTGAGCTTGAGAGCTGACGCCAAGCTGGATAGCAAGGCAGCAGTTTAGCCAAGGCATCTTTAGCAGGTTGTGTGTACCTTCTTTTGTCATGCAAGACATCTGTGACATCTCCAAAACAACATGGATATAATATTAACACACTTCTAGAAATCATGGGTACTTCCCAACTGGGTTCATGCTTCCTTCACTACAAGATACTGGCGATGCTATGAAGGAAACCTACATTTACCTAGCAGGAAAGTGAGGGAGGAATACCTCACATTTTCTTGCTGCAAACCTTTCTAGCAGTCTTTCTATAGCTTAACTCTCTAGTTGCTTGGCCCAGATGAAAGTCATTATGACAGTAACTGTGATGCGGTATTAATCAAAGAGTAAATATCTGGGAAAAAAAGAAAAAAGCAATAGCTATAATATGCAGAGAATCTCATTCATTCACTCAAATAGGCTACAGAATGGCTACGTCAGTTAGGTATTGCCTGGATTAAGTGTAACAGGATCACCAGCACAAGAAAAGGAAAAGAGGCACAGAATAAAGGTAAGAGTCCTACTTATTGGTTGAACTGCACTATGTACTTCTCCATTGCATCAGCACTTTGCAAGGGCACAGTTAAAGAGCAAAGATGTTATGACAAGCAAGGCCAAAACGTCTCTGAGAGCTCAGGCTTAATATCCTTAAGTCTGCAGGTACGGCACTTGGTCCTCCTGGATTTATAGGCATTTAATAGGATTGCAGTTGCATTCCAATGAAAACGATCCTCATTATGGCCCTGAAGCCTCCCCAGCTACATTAGCCAGCTGCCTTCTTCTGGATTAGTTACTGCATTTTGCCATAAGTCTATGCACTAAGATGAGGAGAGAAAATACATGCTGCAGAGGTTTTAGCCATAATTCAGCCGTCACATTGTGTTTGAGATTTCACAGAAGTGAGCAGTGCAGCCCCTTGCTAAGATGTTGCGACTTGAAAAAAAAAAAAAACAACGCATTTTTCAGATTCCTAAAGCCAATCATCTGAAAGCCAGAAACAGTGGTTTCTCCGTAGTGTGCTGGCATGAAAAGCAAAGACATATCTATCCCATGCCTAATGCAGGAAACATTATGTAGGAATTTTCTGTACAAGACGTGGGGTGTGCCAAGTTTGTGTCATTTATTAAAAAAAAAATCCCACCTTGGATCGTATTATCTCCATGACAACTGCTTGTATGTATTAATAATTTGTTGTGCACTTAAACGTAGCTTATGGAAAAGACTGAACAATAGGAGAGCTTTTCCAAAGAAAGTACTTGTAACATGAGCTACGCTAATCGGAGCACCGCACCAGCAATCAGCAAGCCTAAAGCCTCCTAGCACAAGCTTAGCAGGACTTTTCACAGATGTTTACATTAGTTGTTTAAAAGAAAAGAATTTGGCATGTGCCCAAGTATCTATTGAACTGGGATCTCTACTCTCTTTGACTTAAATGCATCTGTCACGTTTGGCAAGTTAGTTAACTTTACTATCCGTTTCCTCAACAGGGATGGAAATCATGTATTTGTCCATCTGGCCACGACAGGAATAGTATTTGTCCTGGCAGTGGTAGTATTTGTCAAGTGCTCTAAAGATCAGAGCTGTTAGATGACACGTAGCCTTTTCAGAACTGAGGAGGAATGCGGCCATGTGCTCAGGTGCACAGCGATGTACCTACTTCACCACTGCTCCTGCCCAGCCAGGAGACAGCACCAGGCTGGAGGCACAAGCTGAGAACGGCGTTCAGTGCCATGCTCCTGGGGAGAGAGTAGGACAGAAAATATTTGCCAAGTATTAAAAATCTAATATTTATGAATGAGCACTCTTTTCCTAGCTTTAAGATTCTTGAATATGAAATATCTGTATCCGTAGTGATTTGAAAACATGATTTTCACAGTCACTGCGTAACCTCTTTCAGTTAGACCGTACACTTCCTGCTTTCTCTACACCACCAGCGTGAACTATGAACTAGCAAGTTTCACGTAATATGCTTTGTGGTATATAAGGTGATTAATAATGAGATTCCAGCCTTTACAGAAGCCATTTAATTGAACTTTTGAAGTGAGTATGTCTCTGTTGATAGTGGCATTACTGATACCACTGATTTTGTCATGCACTATCTGGACTCTGGAATAAGTTAAATATACAGAAATAATATTTGTTCATGCTGATGTAACACAAATACCTGACGTAAATAGCTTCTCTTCTAGTTCCCATCGTTTGCAATCGTTCTACTACAGATCACATAATTTATCTGACTTAATGGGACTATTAAGACACAAAACATACAATATGTAGTCTCAGTAAGTGGCCAGTATCTGAATATACGAGATTACATGATGTGTACTTCTGACTTCACCTGATCAGGGAAAGTCCCTTTTCCCATAGAGGCAGTTGACTTCTACACTGAAGTACCAGTGTCTATACTGTTTGCTTACAAAAAAAAAATGTATTAATCAAAGAAGGCAACCCTACATCAAAAGGTGGCAACTCATTATTACAATATTGTATAGCCTTTTAATTCTGCATTTAGTATTAAAACACCATAGCAACAGACATTTCAGACATGCATTGACGGATAATTTAGAACCAGTAAAATATTCAGAAAGAAATAAGTGTGAAGAAAACTAATTTACATGTTCCTTATTCTACAGTGCTTAGTCAACGCTACATTCACATAGTTGTACGATGCCCGGCAATATAAATCTGATGTCACTGATACTACAATGGAAATGTTGGTGTTATTGCAGTAACTGATAAGATTATTGCAATTGCTAACACACATGTCAATGAGTTTAAGATTCATTTCAGACGGTTACAGAATTAGTTGGCACTATAGGTAGTTTTGCAAAAAAGCTGAATAACCTACCAACTCATTGTGTGTAAACATAAGTGCAGTCAGCTTGAATAGTTAGCCTTTTTAAGGAATGCCGTACATACAAAGCACCTGTCACTGACTCGGGTGCTAGGACGGTGTACAGCAGTATGGATTTGCCCTTGACTCACCACGGCAGCCACACCCAGCCGATCTCCTCAGTTACACACCACACACACACAAGTGCCTGGCATACACTCACATACTAAATACGAAGTATTATTACTGCCATCTCACATCTTAATCTTACTGTGTATCTGAAGTACTGACAAACCCCCAACTTATGCAACACAGCAGGTATTCTTTCATTATTTCATTCTCCTTTGAAGGCTCAGATAACTATCTAAGAAAGAAGAGAAAAGCAACTGTGATTCTCTAAACTATTGATTATGACTCTCAAGCAAGAGGGAGGAACAAGATCTGATTTCGCATCCACACATAGACTATTCAAAACAATGAGTATAAAACACGGAGTTAATGCTTAGGATGGAGACGGAAATCAAAATTTTTCCCTTCTCTGTGAATGTCCAGATAACTGAATGCTGAATTTCCTGCGCCAAGTCCTGAATTCTCTCCTAGTCAATGGCACAGCTTCAGCTGCAAGCAGGGAGTGCTGAATCACCTACCCCTTCCGAAGTGGCATTTGTTCTGGCAGTTAAGAGCCGTGGCTGAGTCTTTTCAAAGAAAAAGGGCTCCTTTCTTAGGCGAGCACTTTAACACTATGCTTCTGCGAACCAATGGTGGGGGTTTGGAAACCATCATGCTTGCTCTAAAGACAGCAGCGATCATTATTGCAATCTGTTAAGGAGCCCTGTCTAATCCACACCAGCTGTGCTTTTCCCACACCTATCAGATGAAACATCACAGGACTTTGGTCGTAGTTTCATAAGCAAATAAGCCAGGTTAATAGTTTCCTGCTGCTGAGAAGGTTTTATTTCTCCTCCCTCACTCCATCTTTCCTATTCCAGAAACACAGCTGGCAGCAGGCAATACAGTCCTGCCCCGTTCTGAGCACCAGCATTGGTACCCAGCACACCTTCTTTTTTAGCTGGATCATCTCTGTCTGCCACGGAGAGCCCAAGAGTTACAGCTGATAACCCAAACCAAGGCCCTGCACTCAGCTGAAGGCTGGACCAGTCTCCACAGCTCCCTTCCAACCTGGCCCCTTCTGTGATCCTCACCCCACGCATCCCTTCCCATGCCAGCTCAAACCATTTGTGCACCCACATGAAGAAGCGGACAAGGATACAGATGCAGCAAAGAACACTTTTTCAAGTAAAGCACAGTTGTTTTTTTTTTGAACACTCATTTTTGCTGGCAACAGAGGGGGAATAATGTTGAGAGGGGACTGGCACCAGTGCCACCTTCCTGTCAGCCTCAAGCGACCGTCGTCCAAGAGCAGAAAACACCTTGTTCTGAGTCATAGCTAGACTTTGACAAGGTCCTGAAGCACTCAATTCTCTTGAGGCTCAGGCACAGAGTAGCAAAACTGTATGTTCAGATTTTTCTGAATGTTGTGGAAAATAAGTAAAAAACAACAGTAGTTTGTTAATTATGCGTCTGTCTACAAAAAGTAACTGTAAGATTGAAACCATCAGGAGTTCACAGATATAATCGACTCAAGTTTCACCAATAATTTCACTATCTGTATGGAAAATACTGAGCTAAATGTGGTCTTAAAACATCTAACTATGCCAGAAGGTCAACAGTTATTAAAGAAAATAAACTTTAGCTTGGCAAGTTACACAAGAGATGATGTTATTCCTTCATGTTCTTTGCATTTATTTGTTCAGTATTATTTTGGGAGTATTAAGGAACATGTGCTACAAAGTAAATTCTTGAAACCTATCATTTTTCAATGAGTAAAATTTTTCCTTCTACATCTTTAAGTACAAGAACTAAGAACACCTAAAGATACAAATCTATGTAAAAAGTGCAAAAACATTCTGAAAGAAAAACAAAAGACCGGAGTTAGGTCATTCAAACAAACTGATGTCTACTAGGAGAGTATGACATCAAGAAACCAAGACTGACCTATGAAAGCAAACATTCTTTTCCCCTTGCTCACTACGTAATTGTTAATTTGCTTCAAGAGTAGGTAAGGAATTTAACAATTTAGACTCAGTATTAGGCAAACCCTGACCAAGACAATTAACAACTATTAACTAGGAAAAGTCCTTGTTGATTCGGTAATTTCAACAGGTTACATTTTGTCCAAACTTTGACCCATTTCAGTGAAAGAATATTTTTTTTTTTTTACTGATCATTTCATGTATTTTGGAACTTATTTAAGGGAAATCTTGCATTGACTAAAACCTCTGTAATTTAAGATGCAAATTGCAACAAAATACCTAATCCGTTACAAATCACAGATGCAGTTTCTTTCATTCCTTTTTATTGCATCTTATTCATCTCCACATTACTGACATGTTTTCCTTTAAGTAGAAAGCAAGTGTCTGAGTACACTACAGTAGCTGAGGTCCACCACTAGCTTCCTGTATTTTGTTGAAAGATTACACTGTGCCTCACTTATTCCTCCTCTCTTAAAATATTATAGTAAACTCAAGTCTTCCAAGAACTCTTTCATTATAAATTGTTTTAAAGAAATGCAACACTTTTTAATCTAAGCACTGTGTGATGGTACAAGTGAGATATTTAAGGCTCATGCTTGAGCTGAAAAGATTTATTTCTAAGTACCTAACACCAGCAAGCCCCCTCCACCTCCTTGTTCCCAGCGGGACACAGTAATGGTGCTGAGCACTACAAGGAAAAGGACAAACACTGCAAAATCGGGCGAGGCAATCACAAACAACCCACACTCGAACCCCCAGCAGACATCTGCCAGGCCAGGTGCTCGGCCCAGCCCCTGCCCTCTGAAGGGCCGCCCGGCTCTCCCGGGCAGGAGTGGCCGTGCCCGGCCAACCACGGCGGCCCCCTCACAGCAGCGCCCTCCTCTCCCGCCTCAGGGCCGCGCCGCCCCCTCAAGCGGAGCCCCGCTGAGGAAGGTACCGGCCCTCAGCAGCGCCGCTAGTCTCACCCACCATAGGCCCAGCGGGCTGCTGAGGCGGATGAGGCCGACTGCCCCTCACCGGGACGCGCCGCCAACGCCGCGCCTCACCCACCGGGCGGGCGGGAAAGACCCTCACCGGCCGCCCCTTTCTGCGCATGCGCCGGCGGCCCCCTCAACC
>VYXH01000461.1:183460-210579 GCA_013397275.1 Burhinus bistriatus | reverse complement strand
GCCTGCCACCGCCGCTGTTGGGAGCGCGGATCGTAGGGGGGGGGCCTCCGGGGTTGGTGCGGCAGCAGCAGCAGCCGGTGAGGAGGGGGAGAGCGGGATGGAGGAGAAGGTCTTCACCAAGGAGCTCGACCAGTGGGTGGAGCAGCTCAACGAGTGCAAGCAGCTCTCTGAGGGGCAGGTGANGACCTCGGCTGGGCGGGGGGAGCCGGGTCGCGGTGGCCCGTCTGACCGGCCGTTGTGTGCGGAGGGTGGGGAGCGAATCGACGGCGACATACTGTCACGATACGGTTAAATTTTTGAAGCAGCTGCAAAAGTGTAAGTTATTACGAGGAAAATAAAAGCTTATGGTAATTAGTTGTAAATTACACGGGCTAAAGAGCTGCTGCTTGAGTGTAACAGCTTTGATTTTTTTTTTAATTTTATTTTATGATATAAATAAGCACAGACGGATTTATAAATAATTGAAGGGTAGGTTAGCTTTGTGACTTTGGTTTCTCTGTAAGATTCTGGGTTTCATGAAATTCACAGAATAGGCAGTTGAGATCCTATATAGCTATTTATTTTTATAGTGCTGGATTGAAAACGTTGAGACTTGGGTGTTAGAGTACTGTGTTGATTGAGGCATTTATAGTTTAGAAAGGTCTTAAAGTCAACCTGGGATAGATTGCCTTTTGGAAGTTCAAGAAAAAATTTGTTCTAGTAGCATCCAGCTGCATTTTCCAGTTGGATTCTAATTCTGGATGTAACTTAATATCTGAGCAGATTTTTTTTTTTTTGGTTACTGGAGATTTTATGTATTTCTGCATTTCTAGACTGAAGGAAGTAATATTTGTGGACTGCTTGGGAATTGGAAATTAAGGAATATGGGAAGTTACTGATGTGCTAGGTTCTAAAGAAACCTAAAGAAACCTGTGTACCTGCCACAAGAAGTAATTAGAATACTCTAAATTTGACATCATGCCTTCAAATACTACAGCATGTTGTTTTGGAAGCAAATTGTTTCCAGAGAACTATGAACTTATTAAAGAACTTGTAGCATTTTTGGCTCGACTGGTTCTTGCTTGAGTCCAAATTTGAGTTGGCTAGTATTCTAGCAACTTGAAATTGTTACCATTTGATATGTTTTGTGTATTATAAATTGTGTTGCAGGAAGTGGCAATGGCACTGCCTGACTATTTTTTCATGTGCCTCTCTAATGACAATGTTCCAGCTTCTTCCTTGTATTGCTTTGTTGGAAAGGTGACTGTTCTACTTGCCGTGATCTGTAAACTGAGGCTGGTACAGGGTCCTGAATACCGCATGAGCGAATGTGTTTTGTAAGGTTGTATGGTAACTTGCAGGAGCATGAGGAATATACAAAAAGATTTCAATTTATTGGGAATTTTGATAGGTGAGGAGTCGGCATACCATCAGAAATTCCTTAGAGAAGATACTGTAGTCCCAGTCATCCTTGTTCGCAAGACGACATTTTCTTTTTTCCCAGTGAAGAATGGAAATGAGCTGTATTTCTGGATAAATGTGTAATGCTTGTCACAAATAATGGTAGATAAAAGGAAAGGTCACAGAAAATTGTGTGTCTAACTGCTGTGTTTTGAGACGAGAGCGCACAAGAATGTGTGACAGAAGTCTACCTGAAAAGTATCATTTATCAGTAACCTCTCTTTGCCTCAAATTGGGTGGATATGAGCCAGCTCCAGACCAAAGGTAGTATTTCTCTGGGTAGTGTGATACTGTGCTTGAGCTGAAATTCCCTATCTCTGGTTTGTGGTCATTGCTTTGCAGAGTACAGCCACATGGCTGTTTATGTTAAGGAGAGGTGATTTGTTGCCGATAACTACAGGTGGATTTACTGGGACTTCCTGCTAAGAGTAGTTAAGTTTCTACATGGTTGCTGATGCAAGGAATTGCAAGTAGGCCCCTGGAGTCTGACTTTTCCATTAAGTCGTCTCTGCCCCCTCGAGTGGGAAGCCATGTTTGTGAAAGCAGGGTGTTAGTTGAATTCTGCACCCTCCTGCTGAGGGACAGCATTCGCTTTAACGCGTTTTCATGCTTCCAGCACTGACTCTCAGAAGCTTTGCTGAGTTGTGCTTCACGTTTTGATTGTCTTAAGTAGTTTCATGGATGTAATCACACCCAAAGGTTATGTTTTTCCATCAATAGCTTAATGTGTTAAGGACAGTGTCAAATACAGCTACTGTTCCAAAGGACAGATAAAGACCCTACTAGGTATAAACTGTCATTCTTCACCACATTGAATTGTAACTAGGGCTAGTTAAACAAATAAATAAATAAAAATCTTTGCGAGGGCTTTTCCCCCATAACACTGTTTGATTGGATGATCTTCCTGACTGGTATTTCTTGATCTGCTGGGACTTCATGTGTGCAGACTGGTGCCTGTCTAATAAGAATAAGCCTAAGGGCTCTCTTGTATTCCAGTATTGGTATCTAAAGAACATAGCATGTTATTTACAAACGTGATAATTAAATGTGACCATTCATGCATCCCAGTTACTTTCTTAGTGCATCTTACGTTGTGCTTGGTTACCTGGGTGGTGGTAACTGGCAGAAATGTCTTCTAATTCTAGGAATAATTTGTAACCATGAATAATACATACACTTTCACAGATGATTTGAAAAAGTATGAACCTCTGAGTGACAGTTAAGTTATACTAGGCTTAATATCTGCTGTGCATTTTATGTTACATCAGTGTGTGACCAATTGTGTGTGCTTTGCTTAAGGATCTGGTAATTGTAAGTTTCGAAGAAGCAGTCAAAAATGTATTTCGTACAGTCACTGTTACGTATCAGCCGTGTTTGTCCTGTTAACACTGAACTGTTTATTGGCTGTTGTCTGTGAACAGAGGAGAAGGGAAGTCCTTCATTGCCAGGTGAGGGTTTTTCCACTGGCCATTTTGAATGAAAGCATACTATTTTGGAGTACTGTTCTTTTCCATAATTTGTGAGGGTAGAGGGAAGCGGTCTTGTCTCCTCGCTGTTGTGTATAGATGGCCTTTATCACAGGAGGTGGGGGTGTGGTACATTGCTCAGGAAGGTGGATGACAGTCTAAAAATGCCCAAAGGAATGAATTGAATTTGTGGATGGAGTCTCCATTACTTATTTCAGAAGGTATCTAGTGCAGGTGGAGGGGGAGGTATTGGAGTCTGTCCCCTGGAAATACTTATCTATAAATAAGTGAGTTTGAACATGACATCCAGTTTTTAGGAAAAGAAGACAATTTGGTCAAATATGTTGGGTAGAGTGTTCAAGGTTATCTTTCCATGTACTTGAATTACTAGTAAAATACGTCTGAATAGACAGTGCCACTCTCCAAAATTTTTTAAACTAAGTGAAGGGCTGACACTGGTAAAGGCATTCAAGAAACATTAATTTGAGCCTTGTCTCCTGCAGCTTTTGATCTGTAACAATGATCTTGGTTACGTTTGTTTTTTGATTTATCACCAGTGCTACTTTTCATAGTATAAATATGTTTCTGGGCCATGCTGTTCTCTGGTATGTACCTTGTTAATGGTGTATTTTTCTAATTTTTTTTCCTGTTGCAGAACTTCCACTTTTGTTTAGCACCAGATCTTTCAAGTTAGATGTCCTGAAACTGATTGCAGATGAGAACTAACCAAACATGCTTGTAACCCACTGCAGCTGTGTGAGCTGCTTGAACTCGTTGAGCTTATGTTAAGTGCCTTAGTTCTGGGAAGGCAGTATGTTACTGATGAAGATTTCTTTGGGGTCAACCCCTCCCCTGCATTCAGAGTTCAGTTACTCTCATGCAGAGGACTGACAAGTTTTGTGAATCTTGCTCCTGGGTTTAAACGTATTACCGGCCTGAGATGCCTGCACTGCTTCTTTTTCAGACAGAGGCAGGCACCTGTTCCCTTCTGCCTTCTCTGCTGTTGCGGAGTTACCTTTCTTAGCTGAGTATTTTTGCCCAGAAGTGAATGTTTTAAACTGTCCCCAGCTGCGTTTGCAAGGGCTTTTCCATTAGTTAGCTTTTGTGTTCCCAGATCTTTACATGTAACCATCACATACAACTATTCTTCAAACTAAGATGATTGTAAAAATGAATGCTCCTATCTGAACTTGCTGTAAATCAACTGAAAAACCTGCCCCAACAGAATTCCCAACTAGTGAGAGTTTCCGTGCGGTGGGGCTGTGTCTTGGACAAGTTCTGTGTCCCTCCACCCCTTCCCCTGGCAGAAGAACAACATGGGTCTGCAAGGCACAGCATTTCAGTTCCTCCTTGCTTCTGCATTGGCTTCTGGATTCACTAACAAGGAAACCTTTAAACTACTGCCAGTGGCAGAAGAGCCCTCTTCAGTGGTTCCAGGGGCTGTGGGAAACCAGAAGATGGTTTAAGACTTCTTTGCTGCTGCTTTGTTGAACGTAACCAGAGGATCAAGCTGTTGATGGGTGTGTATAGTTACACCTTCCATCTCTGAAGAGTTGCAGGTGTATTGTGAAAAGCTTTTTTTGTGACATTTTAATAACTGTGTTTTAGATTATTCTGGAACACGTCCACAAAAAAATCCTTTCGCTCCCAGTGTTCTGTGCGGGCTTTTTTTTTTTAATGGTTGGTAATATAAAATGGAAATCGTCTCTTTACACAAAAGGCATTTGAAGTGTCGAACTTGCCAGCCTTCTCACCTAGTCCTGATTATACTTACAACACTTTGATGCGCATATGAGAATTTAGTCTTGTATATGCCAATTCTTGCAGCACCAGCAGCTTTATAATTTTTTTTCAATTCTAGGAAATTCTGTAAAATCGAGTTGTGCTGGCGTGGAATTTTTTGTTTGGTTTTATTTGTTTATTTTTTAATTACAACATTAGTTGTGATCAAACGGAAATGAAAGATTTTTGTGTTGTTTTAGAAGTTATTTTGGGCATAGCTTAAGGTAACAAAAGTAAGCACTTGTAAGTCAGAGCAAGTTTCTACTTGAGTTCTACCAGTTCAAGGCACAGGACGTGGATGAGGCTGTGGATTGATGTCCTCTTTTAATTCTACCTGTGGTGAGGCTGCTGCCTCCTCAGATCTGATGACAGTGCTGCTCTGATTGCTCCCTAGCCATTTTCAGTTAGTCATCCAGGTTGCCTTAAACAGTGTAATAACCTAACCTGTGTGGCTGTGTCTGGCAGGAGTTAAGGAGGCCTCGTACGAAAGACTTGTGCGAAGGGAATCAAAGGAGCAGTGATTGAATTTCCATCCTTGCTTAGGGACCCTTAAACATTACACCTATATTCAGTAACGCAGTTGTTGCCCTCTCTTCCTTTTCGTTAGGCAGTATGTTAAGCTGGAAAAACAGTTTATTCCTGGCTAAAGAATAAATACTGGAGCTCAACTACTCAGTAGTCAGGTCTGCAATATTTCTGCTGGGTATATCAAAAATAGCTTCCAGTATAGGTGTTACGTGCTTACTCGTTGGTTTGAAGTACATTTCTTGAGTTTGACGCATATGCCTACCCCAGCCTCCAGTCAGTATCCTGATAGTACCTCGGTGTACATCACCGTGCCTACCTGTGGTTGAAGTTGTTTGAGCAAAAGAGTTGAAAACCTTTTGAGTTTATCTGCAAGTCCAGCTTCATGTATCCGGCACGATTAATTTGGGAAGAGCTTTAGCCTATTTATTTTTTTTTTTTAACAACTTGAATGATACAAAATGAATTCAGCTTGTTCCTACAGATGGGACTGAAGACCACCTCTGTGTAAGTGGTCAGCTTTATGCTGTTGATCTGTTTCTTGGAACTCCTATGTAGAGAGGAAGGCATCTGGATTGCCTGAGCTATTTGGCCTCCTATTTTTTTTTTTAAAGATTTTTCTAGAGTTTGTTTTTCTTTTAATTCAAAGTTAAAGATACTACGATCTTATGTACGAAGGAAAGTAATGACATTGAATTCTTTCAGAGCAGCCGCTTCCTATCCTTATTTTCCATCTGATCTTGTCAACTACTGATACTTAAGTAGCAGTTCCCCTTTCCTTCTCCCAAATCTGCCTCTGAGGGAAAGAACACTCCTTTCAGTTACACTGAGTATGTAAGACTGCTAATGGTTTATCCAAATTGAAGTTGAGGGGACTATCAAGGCTGCAAGCGGTGTCAGTCATTGCTTTGTAATACAAGGGGTTAGAGGGTTATTTGGCAAAAATTTACTGCCTGCATGCTTTCTTGTAGAGCACTAGAATTAACAGGAGAAAAAGGAGGGTGCTTGTCTCATTTAATCTTGCATGCAGTACTGGCATTAGGATTGATTTTTTGGTTGGCTAACATCTTGTGTTCAACTGGACTCTCTTCTAACCAAATAGGAATTGCCGAAAGAGGAAGGGGGGAGCAGTTCTTGCTGAGTTGTGGAGCAGTGAAGAAGGGCACTTTGTGTGTTGTGAAATACAAAGCTGGTTGGATTGTATGCTTTTTTGGTTAGTTAATTGCTGGTTCTTGTTCACTGGCAAACAGTCATTGGTACATAAGCTACTGTGCTTTCATTTTGTGCTCTCTGAATTAAAATAAAACTTTTGAGTTCATTTGTTAGTTCCATTTGCCCTATCCCAAGAAAATGAAGGGCTACAAATGTGTAGCTGGAGCTGTGACTCTTTGACCAGGCGTGCCTTGTTTTGCTTCGCCAAGTTCTAAACCTTCAATATCGCTGGTAGTGAAAGAGGTTAGAAGCAGAGGTATATAGGCACCAGTCATAAAACCAAAGAGAAAGCAGATTCGTTATCTTCTGTTTCAGTCCTGGGAAAAGAGTATTTTGCTGCTGTGGCTTGTGTGTGGATGAAAATCCTGTTTTTACTTACTCTGGAATACTAAATAGTTAAATATCAATGGGGAGCTCTCTATTTTAATTCTATTCCTGCTTATACTTTCACATTGCACTGTTTAGTGGATTCCAAAGTTCAGCATAAATCAGTTTCCCATTTGTGTCATATGTAATCTGACTGTTGTCCTGCCTTCTTCCCAGAAGGGTGATATTGGAGGCCTCTTTTCTCTAGTTTTGTTTAAAATGGCAGACACTGAATGAAAATACCTTTTTGTCTAAAAATGGTGAGCCCATCTTTTGTCTGAATGAGTTCTCTTTCCTCTGCAAGTAAGGGGTGGGGGGAAGCCCTTAAACTGAAGGAAACAAATGCATTCACTCTGCAGAAAATCTGCTGACTGTAATGGATGACTTTGCTTGGAACTGGAATCACTTCCAGGCCGGCCAAAACCAGTATTCATCCCAATTAGCTGATCATTGTGCCTTTAGTCACATCCTGTGCATCTTGATGACAGGAAATTATGGGTGTGGTTGAAGTCTTCGATCTCATGAAAATATCTTTATGGTAACTACAAATACCTTTTTTTCTTTCCTTTTTTTTTTTTTCCTTTCCCCCTTGGTTACAGTGGATGCTTCTCAACACACACTTTACTAGACAGCATGGTGGGTTGCAGGTGTGAATTCTGGTCTGCCAAGAATGACGCATTACCATCTGCAACCATGACTTTGAGCTATGTTGTCTAATTAAAATAATGGTTGTATTTCCTTATACTGAGTTAATGGTAATCTTTTGATAAGTGCTTTATAGCACTGGTTCGCTTCTATGCAGCAGTTTTAAGCATTGTTCTACGATTCTACAAAGACACAGAAATGTTTACTGCATTCTTTTTTTCCAATGTGCTTCAGAGTTTTTAAGGGTAGATACTTGGTTTGAGCTGTCAGAGCTCCTGCTAGAACGTAGGGATCTAAGAAGGGGTAGGAGTAATTGAGAAATAACTGGTATGTTCTGGAGGGAAAAAGGAGTTTGGGTACACGTGAATTCAGAGGATTTTTCAGAAATGGACCACTTGCATTCTGTGAGGCAGGGTTGATGATCCACTCTGCTCATGAAGGAAACTCACTTGTCCACAGCGTAGAGTTGAGAGAGAGGGTGGGTGGATTATAGCCTTTACGGCACTTGACTCTAAGCCTTAATCTGTGGCATATAGGATGAAAATATGTACAGGGAACAGAGGGAGTAGATACCTCTGCATACATACAACCCCTGCATCTCATTAAATAAAATTGCAAAGAACTGAAATAGTAGCTTTAATAGTCATATTTTTTTTTAATTCTTATCCCTGACTGTTTATTATAAAATGCAGAGTTTACACTTGGATCTTGCATTGTCTTAAAACAATCAAGCTAATCTTTGTATTTTAAGAAGGGTGTTTTGCATAGAAGATGTGCTTTGTAAACAAAGGCAACAAAACAGTGCTTTACTGTTCATCTGGCCATTTAGAAGATGTGCAGCAGTCTAGGAAGGTTTTAATTCTTAAATACTAGGTTGTATTTTTATGAAGTGCTACTTGCTTTACAATAAACTGAAAATTCGTTGTTTTCTTGTGTGTTTAAACCAGTATTAGTTTTATTATTGTTGTCTTTGCGGTGTTTGGGGATTGTACAAGTTGCCTTTTTCCAGTAAAACAGCTCAGTTAAGCCAGTATTTCAGATATCAAGTAGGAATGAATTCTAGTCACTGTGACTAAGCTGAAGTGTATTTGATATGTGCTTATTGTTTGAACTTTGAGATTGCTCTAAGTAAAATACGTGACTTTCCATCTCAGCAAATGTTGTTTATGACAGTGTTTTACTTAGTTCTTCTTGTGCAACTGTGTCTTACAGCTACATATTTTTTTCTGCATTAGACTTTATTGGTGCTTGGCTGTAAAATTAGCATTTATCAATTTGAAGTAATGGTTCTTTTCAGTCTTCATCTGTGTCTGCACTTGATTTTGAAATCTGAGAGTGTAGTGGTGAAAAAATAGTTAAGCTAATTTGGAGGTAGGGTCTGTAACTAATGTAGTAGGCTGTTGACATCAAGTTTTTGCTTAAGTTTATCAATCTTTTAAATTGTAGAATACCATCACAAGTTAAACCTTCTATGTTGTGGGGTACTTAGCAGGATTGAAGACACACACAAGTTCAGGGCTGTCTTAATACTAAGAATTGTTAAGGACTGAAAAAAGACTGAGAAATAAAAGCGCTAATAAGTGTTCAAGAAAAATCTTTGAGAATTGCATAACTGTTTGTCCTAGTGATAGGCGATGAAATCTGGATGTTTCAAAATGCTGATGTCAAAATACTGCAAAGGTATTGCACTATTATCCTTCTTGGCAATAGGTCAGTGGGTTTTTGAAGTACAAGGAATCAGGTGCGTGTCTTTACCCTAGTTCTCCCTCATCAGGTGGTTTGACCAAGGAGTCCTCTGTCTTGTACTGAAGGCTGCTGAAGTGCTCTGCAGCTTCCTCTCCGTGAGGAGGTGTAGGAGAACTATTGGTGGGAAGCCCAGTGTGCGGGGGACGATGGATGGGGATGGGCAGGGAGGGAGCTGGGTGATGTGGCTGAGCAAGTAGCATCGTTGTGGATCTCGGGGAAGGGATCAATAAGGAGGGAGTGGAACCAGATGAGGTTGTACAGGGTGGTGTGTGGTCCACTGCAAAGTCAGGTTCACAGATACTTCAGTAGTATTAGTGATAGCTTACCTTTGTGAAACTTGAATTGTGAAATTGTAATATTACATATGCTGTTGTCTTACCAACTTGTGTTTTTGTTTTGTTATGGTATATTAAAGCAACTTTTGCTTTCCACTTTTATAGGAATTAGTTTGATGTGGAAATTCAGGGTACAGTTGATGGACCCACTTGGTGGCTTGTTTTCAGGGTGATATTTTTTTCCACTTCTAGCTCTGCTGAAGCTCTTTTGTAGAGACAAGTATATTACTTAAGCACTTCAGTATATGTCACTGTTAATGCTGTAGGACATAAGACCGTAAATGGATTAAGCAGTTCATAAGACAGTATTTCATGAAACTTGTTTCAGAACATGAAAATACTGAAATCCCTGCACCAGCATTCCTCCACTGTGGGATTTAAATAGAGATTGCTGTTTTGCAAGTTGACCTGGAACAGTCTTTTTCCATCAGAGTAGCTGTCTGACTTATCTATGTGTTTGGTCATATGCATATCTGAGTGATTTAATATTTCAAAACCTGAGGAAGCAATAACTCTGTTGCTGAGAACTATGCCATTTTAATCTCGGTCAGCATAAACGTTGCATACCTTTGATGAAAAATGAATGCTGCATTCTTTGTGCAATGCTTCCAGTGTGTTAAGAAAATACAGTGGTAGAAAGCATTCTAATTAGAGTAGGGGTTTTTTATACTGAAGTGCTATAAGTATCTGTAACATTCTCTGTCAAAAGGAAAATTAAGATGGCTAATGCTTCTGAATGTAATAGCGTATTAGAAGAGGCTAAGACTGTTAAAATACCTTCAAAACATCCGGTGAGTGTCACTGCATTAAAATGAGCTTAAGTCAGGCTATCTTAAAATAAATCTACACTTTTAGCATCTACCACAAGCCAGCAATGACCTATCTTTAGTACTAGGCACGGCATGAGTGGAAACTGTCATATGAGGTTGACTTTTGATGTAAATATGCCTGCAGAGTGATTTAACTCTGTTGCTCATGCTGTAATATGTAAAGCTCTGTGTTGTGCAGGGTGCTTAACCATGACTGCGTTTTGCATTTCTTTACAGTGTTGAATAAAATAATGAATTTCATGAATCTCCATCATTAAATTATATGTTGCTGGCACTTTTCTTGTTTGAAGTGGTGACTGTGATGGTGAGCCTGGACAATGTGTGGGAACAGTGAGACCACTTTTGGGGGTGGGGTTGTCAGTCACTCTCCAGCTAATGGCTTCATGAATAGAGTGGAAACTTGGACACAGCAGAATGTTTCTTAATAGCTTGGCTGATGTCAATACCCAGTATTTAATATACTGTTTAGATTTTAACTTCAAATATTTCTTTCCTAACCTTTTAAAATCTAATGCTCTTCAGGTTATGATAATTTTTTTTCTAGTGTCTAAAAATACTTCTTTGCTTAGCAGAAAAATGAGTATGTTGCTTTAGTTGCCAGGTTAGGTTTGAGAAAGTTAAGAAAAGTGACCCTAAAATGAATGTGGTGTTGCTGTTCCATATGTCTCTTACACTGGTGTATACTTCAGAATATTTTGGATTCAGTGTGGTCTGTGCATAGGTGGTATTTGGTGCTGTTTCTGCAAGTCTTGGGTTATAATATAGAATATAGTTTTTATATATTCTCTTGTCATTCTTGTAATAAGGTAAAAAAGAGATCCTCTTTGAATAGGAACATTGGCGGTTGAAAGGCATAGAAATCTTTGTAGATGGTAACTTATAAACTTGTTACTATTTATATTTCTAATACCCTCTTGATTTAGAAAATTATTGTGGCATGTGTTTGGTGACTGTTCTGAGAACAAACTGTGACAACTGGCAGTGTGATGGTACGATTAAGGAATTCTTGTGTTATTTCAAAATTACCTTTCTGTTGGATGCTATATTTAGCTTGTGCTTCTTCACATGAATTGCCTTTGTCTGCAACTTTCATGTATGCAATTTTGTGGGGAAAATGATGACGACAAAGGTGTTTCCCTACTTTGGTTTATAAAGACAGAATGCAGTGTTACTCGTGTGTACTTATACACAAAACTTGTTCAGAAAGCTTGTGCAGGTAATCCACCTGCTCTGCAAATACCACTGGATGTTAGTTACATTCTCGCTTCTGCTTCATGTAGGAGAGACTGCCTTTGCATTCAAAGCTGTATGTATAGATGGGTGGCAAACAGTATTCTGAAGCTAGATGTTGGAAGTGTAGAACTCCCTGGAGCTTTTGCTAGCTGATACAGCTGTGCTCGCCTCCCTGAGCTAGAGTCTGTTTTGGCCATGTCTGAGTTCAGGCTTTGGGAGGGTTGGAGATAAGACATGGGCATGGTTTTTAGATTTAATATTTCTAAATACTTAGAAACTTCTTCAGTTCTAGCAGTGATGATCATTGTTTTATGCTTCATGGAGCCATTATTGTAGAAAGTCTGATGTTTTTCTTATGCTGGAAATTAATTCTGAAACACTCCCCTCAAGGAGGGGAAAATACCACCAAAACAAATTCTGTTACTAATACAGGGTTGCATAAAGCAAAATCTTATTTTAAGTAAAGATAAACTCTTAAGCGCTACAGACAAGGAAGGGACAAGAGTTCATAAAGAGAGCAAGTTAGTAGAGAGCTGGAAGTGGTAGAGCATACTTGGAATAAAATGACTGTTTGTAGACAAACTCACAATTTGTGTTTTTTGTTTTATAGGCTAAAGAAATTTTGACAAAAGAATCTAATGTACAAGAAGTGCGATGTCCAGTCACAGTCTGTGGAGATGTCCATGGACAATTTCACGACCTCATGGAACTTTTCAGAATTGGAGGCAAATCACCAGACACAAACTATTTGTTTATGGGGGACTATGTTGACAGAGGCTATTATTCAGTTGAAACAGTCACATTGCTTGTAGCTCTTAAGGTAACTTTTCTTCTCAGCTGTACAAAACATACATAATTACTATCCTGACTACACTTAATATCTAGAATGATTTGCACTGCATTGGTATTCTAGGTACAAAACCTGAAATGTTGGCTGTCTTAGTTTTCTAAGATGCTTCTGAAAAAAAATTAATGTTCAGGTGCAAGCCCAAACTGTTTCGAAAATGAGTGCCGTGTTTATTTTTTACTTGCCTAAGTAGCAATCTTTAAGAATTTGCTTGGAGAGGTCATCTTAATGCACAGGTGTAGTGAATTCCACTAGTAACAATGAATAAAATTTGTAATTCACCTCATAAGTATCTGGCAGCTGAAGATTTGAATGAATTATCCCTTCTTTTCTCAAAGATTATAATTGAATCTTCATCTTAAAAAGGGCTTGGGTTTTATTGCTTTATTGACATATGATGGGGTGAGGGGTGCAAATTCTCTTATTTGGAAAGACATATGTATTTTGATGCCTCTAAAATAAACTGTTATGTTTAGGTCCGTTACCGTGAACGTATCACAATTCTTCGAGGGAACCATGAAAGCAGGCAAATCACACAAGTATATGGTTTCTATGATGAATGTTTAAGAAAATACGGAAATGCAAATGTTTGGAAATACTTTACAGACCTTTTTGATTACCTGCCCCTAACTGCCTTGGTGGATGGCCAGGTATGTTGAAATTTGACAAAGTTAAATGTTACTGGTTGGTTGTAAAGGGAGCTATTAACGCTGTATTCTATCAGCTCTCTGCTTTAAAGGGATCTCTTGCGGATTTTTCTCCTAATCGTTTATACTAAACGATTATAATTGCACTGATACAATTAATGTAAATGAATGAGATAAACTTCATATATCTAACTCTTCCAGATTTTCTGTCTACATGGTGGCCTCTCCCCATCGATAGATACACTGGATCACATCAGAGCACTTGATCGCTTGCAGGAGGTTCCCCATGAGGTACTGAAAAATAATCTTCTAAACTCGTGGGGTTCATGATTCAACATATATTGGGTATTTGAATCCACAGGCCAGAAATGAAATTCAAAACAACTTAGCAATGTGAAAGTGCCTGTCTTACTTTTCCTTCAAAAAAAATAGAACAGGAAGGGCTGTGTTCTTGCCTAAAGAAAGAAACATATTTTATTGTACCTAGAATGTCAACAGGTACCACTTAATGATCTTGGAGGTGAGAGCTACTATGAAAATTCTTCATTCAGGTTAACTTCTTGATAGTATTTCAGGTGTTAACTGCACTAGCTGTTGTAGTTGATAGGCATTTTTTTTAAAGCTTTAAAGAGCAGGGGTGGTGTGTGTGTGTATAGGTTTTTTGTGGTACTGGTTTGGTTTTTTTTTTTTTTCCCCACTCCATTTCTGAAACATCTTCTGTGTCTCTTACAGGGTCCAATGTGTGACTTGCTATGGTCGGATCCAGATGATCGTGGTGGCTGGGGAATTTCTCCTCGAGGTGCAGGTTATACATTTGGACAGGATATTTCAGAAACCTTTAACCATGCCAATGGCCTTACGTTGGTTTCAAGAGCTCATCAGTTGGTAATGGAGGTAAGCAGGATAGCCTGTGTGGTTAACCTCCTGATTGTGTAGTTGGTGCATTAATACCATACTCTGTGTGTCAGAGATGTGCATATGCTGCTGCGACAACTGATGATCCTGCTGAGAGTCTTCCAGAAACTCTATTTTGACATTATTCATGGGCTACTAAAGGAGTTTCTCAATTTAACAGTCAAGTAACCTTTATTTTGGCTTTTTTTCCCTGAAAATTTACAGTAATGTCCTAAACCAGACTTTAGTAGTAGATGTGGTATTGCATTTCTGTGTAGGTAAAAAGGTTCTTAAACATAAATGCTGAGTCCCTTGCTAAGAAAGCGCACACAAATATGTGTGCCTTGAAAAAAAGATGTATTTTTCCTTTTTACCCTGGATGTGTGGTTTGGTTCTTAGTCTCTAGCTATCCCTGGCAGTTAAGATTTTTAAATGTCTGTCAGGATTCTGTTTTTTGTGATCACAGGTGAAGATTCAGAATACAGCGTGTACTTCAGAATTGCTGTTTTAATTTTTTAACATAAATGCAATGGAGAGTTCTTGCAGATTTTTAAAAAAATATGTTTAGCTCATGCTTACTAGTAAGAAGCAACGTATGAAGGCCAAAATTCCTTTTTACCCTTTGTCTCTCGGGAAGACAAATAAAGATACAGCCTGAATCTTATTTAAAATGACAGTACAAATGCCGCCTAGGGTTTTGTGCGTGAAAAAATTCAGTTTAGTAGTCAGATGGTTATATGGGGTACAACAAATGAAGCTGGCTGTCATAATTATTTTTTTTTCCTCTCCAGGGGTACAACTGGTGCCATGATCGGAATGTAGTAACAATTTTCAGTGCTCCAAACTATTGTTACCGTTGTGGCAACCAGGCTGCAATTATGGAACTTGATGATACTCTAAAATACTCCTTGTAAGTATGTTTAAAAATAAGATCTACATTGCCCATGATTTAAAGATAGTTACTGTACCACTTAGTTATTGTGTTAAGGTGCGGGGTGTTTTTTTACACGTGTTTGGGAGGTGAAGTGAGTGTGGAATTGTTGCGTTAGCCACATCTCAAGTCTTAGAGTCACATATCTGAAACTGCTCTTGTGACATCTCTTTTCTGTCAGATTGAAGTAAGACTCCTCGTTTTTGTTTTGTAGAACGAGTTTAATGAAATACTATAGAGGTATGTGATTTGAGAGTAGGAGTACTCTGTCACGTGTGAGGTAATGCCCTCTTATCTAGGGCAAGAGACTTGTGGAATCTTGGGATTCTTCAGATGTTAGGGTGTCGACATTTTTTTAATGAGGTTTCTAGTTAACTACTTCAACAGCAACTTTATTAGTAAACAAGGCAGAAGCATTGTGTGAACTGCCCCCTTTGACAATTACTGGAGACTTGAACTTTCTAAATGTATACTAATGTTTGAGCAATTTATGAGTCTTAAAGCAAAGATTAAATTCTCTCCAGTCCATAGTAATCATAAGAGGAGTTTAAAATACAGGGATTATAAATACGTACTAATAGGAGTGGAAGAAGTAGAATGCTTGTTCTAGAAGACTTTAAATGGTTGAAAAAACTTGAAAATACTTACCTGGGTTAAGACCACTGCTACTGTTAATTTGCATCTAAAACATACCTGAAAGTAAACTGAACTCTTGTGGTTTCATTAATATCTGTACTTTTCAGTTTGCAGTTTGATCCAGCACCACGTAGAGGTGAACCGCATGTTACTCGTCGCACCCCAGACTACTTCCTGTAAAGAGATTTTAGACCTGTACAGTATTGCCATGAACCGTATGTTGACCTAAAGAAAATGGGAAGAGCAACAGTAACTCCAAAGTGTCAGAAAATATTTAACATTCAAACTTGTTTTCACATGGACCAAAAGACGTGCCATATTCAAATACAAAGCCTCTTGTCGTCAACAACTGTGACCACTTTAGAATGAACCAGTTCATTGCATGCTGAAGCAACATTGTTGGTCAAGAAACCAGTTTCTGGCATAGCGCTATTTGTAGTTACTTTTGCTTTCTCTGAGAGACTGCAAATAATAAGATGTAGACATTAACACCTCGTGAATACATTTAACTTTCCATTTAGCTATAGCTTTATTCAGCATGACTGTAGATAAGGGTAGCAGCAAACAATCATTGAAGCTTAAAGAACATTTTTAAAATAAGTACCAAGGCCTCATATTTGTTCTGAAACTGTTTGTTTGTTTTATTTTCAGGGAATACTGTTTAATTTAATTGTATTGATTTTTTTTTTTTTGTCTGCACTCAGTTCCCTCTTCCACTCTTTGCCCTACCATATTGTCCCTGTAATTGTCCGAGGATAGTGAATTACTTTGAACAGAACTGTTTTTTTCTGTAAAACAATGTTACTGCAGGACAGAGCTGCAGTGTTTTTCATAATAAACTTGTGAACTAAGTATGGAAAAATGTCAAATCCTAATTGCATCTCAGGTCAACTGTGGTTTAATAAACTTGACATGTAGCTGGATGGGTTTTATAAACTTGCATAGCAATTTCCACCTTAAATAACTAAAACTGAGGTGATTGGAGTGTGCTGGAAAACTCTGACCTTTTGAATTCTGTCCCAGGGAGGTGCCTGGTTGTTGATGTCATGTAGCTGAGAACAGAGCTCGCTTATTACTGACATGTTGCTCACTTTCCCTCTTGGTGCTCTACTGGAATACTGAAAAATGGAAGAATACAGGATAACTTAACTGGTTGAGCGTGGCTTTTTTTAAGTGTAAATCTGAGTTACGTACGGTGTAGGTGCTAATACTTAAAATCATTTTCTGAAAAACCAAGAATAAAACCAATTTTCTAAATATTAAAGGAAATAACTTGAAATTTAGTAGTACTCGTATTGCCCAAGCTTTCATTCTGAAAAACAGTGGTATGTGTTTTATGTTAACTTCCGTTAAAATACTCCTTTCTACTAATTTGTTTCAAAATTTGACTCCTGATTTGATCATTTTGTTCAAAGCGGAAATTCAGATTTTATGCCTTCTTAAGGCTTATGCTTGAAACTTACTGGGCATATCTTAAAAAGATGTACCTGGGTGCTGTTTTAATAGACGACTTAATATTCATATTAAGAGACTTTATATTCCTTAGGCACAACGTAGTTGTTGCAACAACATAAAGGATTTTTTCGTTTTTTTTTTTTTCTTTTTTTTTTTACACTGCTTACTTCTAAGGGAAGGTTCAGATATTTTGCAAATGTCCCAGCTTACCTGGAGGCCTAGTCCTAAACACACTTTTTGGGGCTTTTTTGCTGGGGGCTGCTTAATTCTCTAACTGGCTAAGAAGGTGCTGCATTTCACCAAGCGTTACTTCATCCCTTTTCTGAAAGGCTGGGGTGGTTGCTTTTTTCTTCAGCAAAAATTCAGACGCGGCCTGTAGGTTGGGTTCCAAATGGTTTCTGGAAAGCGCTCAGTCTTCTGCAGTTTAATCTCTTAAAGGAAGAAGTGCATGCTAAAAATAAGTGTATCTGAAGTGTCTTTTTTTTAGCATATCGGGAACTTTTGCTTTGATCACTATTAAAAAAAACCCCACCTTTTGCTGTAGAGAGTACTTCACTTTAAATTCCTTTCGCTTACTGTTCTATGTAAATGGTTTTGTAGATAGAACTTTGTGCCTTAATTGACGCCATTCCTTCAAGGGTAATGACTTTGCCCTATTTTCTGTTTTCCTTGGTACTTTGATTGGCGTGACTCATCTCCTGCTCTAGGGGGGAGCAGGCAGTTCATTTGTTCAGTTTCTGTACACAGATGCAAGCAGCTATTGGTAAAGTCAATGGAAAATGTTGAAAGTCACTCCAGTTTTTGCACTTGCTCTCATAATTGCGCTGTGACTGGCCATTTCAAGATTTCATTGAGAACATCACATTGTGAACAAAAAAATGTCACTGTGATGGAGATCGGCCACCAGCAGTACTAACCAGCTAAAAAAGCATGTTTGGAAGAGTCAAGAGGAGAAGGAAAACTTGAAGCAGAAATAACTACTGTCTGATTTATTAATAACTCATTGATTGAAGTTCACCTGAGCAAAAGCTGGCTGCAGAGAAATGAGCATAATTAGGGTTTGTACTTGTTTTGGAGATCAATGTTGATGTTCCTTTCTTCTCTACAAAGACTGGTGAAGTCCATGAAACGTGAAATAGCTGGAAATCCCGTATTGTGGTAGTTTAGTATTTTTTAAAGCAGGATAGTTAAACCCAGTGTTTAGTGAGGAGGGCTAATGTTGAGGTTTGACTTGTCAGAAGGCGGTCATCAATGAAGCTCAGTACTTAGCTACAAACCACTCTAAGAACTTCCCCTTTTTCTTTTTTCTGTTTCTCAGAATGTGGATAGAGTCAGTAGAATCCTGTTGGACAGATGGGGGAGAGTTTTGAGCTTTCCCTATTCATTTTACTTAAGTCACACTTACTGATGTCCTGTCATTTGGCCATTTATCTGAATTCCTTCTGAACTAAAGGGTCACTAAGTCAAAAATGAGACAAAAACACATTCCTACACAGGAAAACATTCAGTAACTTTGGTTTTGAAAGGAAAAATGGGGTGAATTTGAAGTGTATAGATTTGCCAGGTGTTTTCCCCTTCACACTCTTCTACACCTTTCCTCTGCCTGCACCCATCCTGTGCTCTGTTCCTCCCATGGCCCCCTCTGCCTGTCGCCTCCTGGCTGGCGATCCCTGATGGTGGAGCTGCCCCGGTGTCCCTCTTCCGCAGCGCCCCGGAGACCGGGCTCCATCGGTGACTGATGAGGAGCGCTGCCGGTGTAGATGGATGGTTTCTCCGAGGTAAAGCAGCCCCTGTATTTGTCAGCTCGTGCTTGTGTGGGACTGTTTCCAGCTGCTGACATTTGCATACACATTCAGTATCCCTGCCGCGAATGCGTGAGGACTGTTACCTATTTCGGATCTTCTGGCAATACCCTGGGAGGACACTTGACACACGGGCAAGCAAAGGCAGACAGAGCTAGTTACCTTGTTCTTCCCCGTGTGTCTGGATGTTAACAGAGTAAATTCTGTCTTGGGGGAAAAAGGCGGTGACTGTACATATTGCTGATGAAAGCTTTGCTATTTCATCTGCCTGTATTTCAGTCTGATTAGTATCAAAAGTCCATCTGGAAACGTTAGTAGAAAAAAGATTTCTGAGAGTTACTGATTCCTGCCAATCCATGCTTCCACATTCCACTTGAGGGGATGTTTTTCTTTTTTATAGTGGTAAACACTGAAAGTCCTTTTCATAAAGTAATTGTGCATTAAGAGTCTTTGGTAATTTAGAAATTCAGCCTGAATCTTAAAGGCAAAGGATTTCCTCATGTACAATACAAAACCACAACTGTTACACAAGTACTAGGTTTATTTTGGGCTTTTTTTTATAGTTCAGTAAACACGTTCCTGTGTTTTTCCCCCCTCACCCTTCATCATCGTTTCCTTAGTAATACTGGAGCGCAGTTCCTGCTGTCGGAGGAGCTGTGACCTAAGGAGCAGGAGGGGGCTGAAGGATAAATGCACTTGTTCATTCTGGAAAAATGGTCTGTAAGAAGAGGCAAATGGGATCAAATCACAATTTTGAATTTCAAATTAAATGCTGCTCCCAATTCCATTAATTGAAGGTGTGGTTCCACTCTCGCCACTTCCTTACGTGCCTGTCACGCGCTGTTCATCACTTTAATTGCTGCATGTTTTGTCTGTATGCTGAGCACTCACAGGAACTCAAGCTATGTTTTAGGGGGTTTTGCATAGGTTAAAGCAAAGTTTTACACAAACAGCTTTTTAGTATTCTGTGTTTTCTTGCAACCACATGCATGGTTTACATGAGCTTAGATTTTGGAGCAAAATGTTTGCAAGCAGTGGTTTTTGAAGTCCTGTGGAGTGCGTAGGGTGCCTTCTGTACGCTACAGCAATCACTACACGGAGTATTAGTTCTCTGCAAGTTCCAGGAGAAGGTTGGAAACAAATGAAATGCTAAGTAAAAATGACACTGGACTGTAGAAATCCTTCAGTACCCGTGAGTACACTAAAAAAACCCTGCAGAGTTCATGAGTCAGCCTACTGTGGTTTTTAAAAAGTTATTTTGGGGCTCTAACTCATTTGGCTGTGCTGCTTCTGGATGAGAATAAAGGCAAGCTGCTCTCTTGAGCAAGGGACCAAAGTTCTTTGGCATATATACAGGGGGGAAAAAAAAAAGGCTGAAACAACATTTTTGGTTTTAAATTAAGCAGCGCTGCATGTTTTAGCCTTTTAAAACCTGTGCTGTGGCTTAAAAGCTTTATTCTTCAAGATGGGTTGAACTACAGCTGCTGATCTCTTAATTACTCCATGGTGAATAGAACTGCTTTTGGATGAAGATTAAACTGATTGCTGCTGGTGTATAAAGCATTAATAATACCTAAATAGTGTGTGTGTGTGTATATATGTGATTAGCCAACATGTGGGAAACATACAAAACCAGGCTGGACATAACAGCTTTTAGAATAGGAGGGCACTGTAGCACTGGAATGGGTTAACTGGCAAGGCTGCAGAATATCTGTCTAGTCTTGGAATTTTTCAGGACTGGGCTAGAAAAGCCGTAGCTGAGCCGGCACTGGTGCTAGTGCTGCTTTGAGGGGAGAGCGAGGGCCCTTCAGCTGACATTTCTGTGTTGAAGGCAGCATCTGACCGGCTTACGGTACATGCGAGCTGGGATCAGTGGTTATCCTGTGAGCTCGGCCATCAGACTGCTGCGAAGCTGTCGAGACTTTGGTTGTGGTCTGCAAAACATCAGCTAGAAATAAATTGGGGGCTGTGTGTTTTCCGATAGCTTCAAATCAGTATCGGTTTGTTTTTGCTGACCTTGCCAATGGCTGCATCGTGCCAGCCCAGCCTACGCCGCCCTGGGACTGGGGATGGAAGAGGAGCAGCACAGTTAGGGGTGTGAGTATCCCGGAGGAAAACTTGCAGGCAGGCGCTTCTGATTAAGCCTATCCATTTTGCAGATACTCGTATCGTTGCATAGGGTTGTACACATGAAACTAAACCTTTCCTGTTTGGTCGTCGTCTTGACTTCTGTATACATCTTCCTCACCAGATTTCCCCCTAACACAACTGGGGTTTTTTGGAGAGGTTGGGTTTTTTTCCTAATTTTTATTTAAATATGTAAACTGTTGTCTGGATTATGCCTTTAAAACCCAAGTGCTGAACTGTCAGAGGAGCATACTGTTTAAACTAGTAATTGCATGATCGATTGGGCTGAAAGGCTTTAGCCTGGCTCCCAACTGCCTTTATTTTTCAGGCAGTTTGAAAAAAAACAACAAAACACCCCCCTGCCTAATGATAAAACTTTGTGTAAAAACCCCTTCTTTATCATAGCAGCCAGTGCAAGAGCGGCCGATGACCACTGCCCTCTTCTGTCTCCTTATTTTATAAAGAAAAAGGGGAAGCCGTGGAGGAGCCTTGTCTGAGAGCATCCTATGGTGCTCGTTCCACGCTTGACCCACTTCGCAGGCAGCTTCGCTCCTTTTCCACCACCACGTTTGTCCTCGGGGAAGAGGAACGCGATGCGCTGCTGAAGCGGGGACCCCTGCCCAGGAGAGAGGGGGCTGCAGCTCCCTGGGATTCTCTTCTCCTTTCTTCTGCCTTTCAAAGAACGGCAGGTGATGGGTTCTACGTTGTGTCTGTTCAGGAGTTTATCTACCTTTAGCTCAGCCATCTCAAAATGTCACTGGACTGTCCCTTTTTCCCCTGCAATCTCTTTTAAAAAATGTTTTGAATTAGCCTGACTTCTGAAACACACTGTATTTATTCCCATGGACTTTGAAACTTCAAAGCAGCCGCTTTTTATCATCTGTGGCAATCAGAACCAGCCCAGAATAATCTGCTTTTTGGACTTTGAACAGTTCCAAGGTTGAAAACTGGTACCATGCAACCGTTTAAAGCCAACCTAGTTCACTTACTCTCATGCTTGGTTATCAAGGATATTTAAAATTTTATAATTAGCCTCTTAGAGTCGTTCTTAAGACCATTTAAGCAAGTCTATTATTTGCCATTNGGTTTTAAACTGAAAGAGGGGAGATTTAGGTTAGATATTGGGAAGAAATTTTTCACTCTGAGGGTGGTGAGACCCTGGCCCAGGTTGCCCAGAGAAGCTGTGGCTGCCCCATCCCTGGAGGTGTTCAAGGCCAGGTTGGACGGGGCTTGGAGCACCCTGGTCTGGTGGGAGGTGTCCCTGCCCATGGCAGGGGGTTGGAACTGGATGATCTTTAAAGGTCCCTTCCAGCCCAAACCATTCTACGATTTTTGCTCAGTTCATGGAATACATATGAGCATCTCTTCGGGGATGAACCTTGCTGACCGCCCCGCCGCCGTCCGTCCCTCGGAGCGAGCCCCGGCGCCACCGCGTGGCCGCGTCCCGCGTGTCCCCCGGTGTTCCGGGACCGGCAGGACCGGGGAGCCGCTCGCCTGTCGCCAAGGCTCACATAACGCACTCTCTGTAATTTGGCAGCCTAAAGGGGCTGGAGGTGCGTGACTCTCACCCGGCAGCATCTTCCCCAGCACGAACGCAGCCACAGCACCCACAGGATCCAAGCTCGGCGCCTCCGGAGCAGTCCGAACGGTTTCAAAGGATGCTGGGGCACAACTGGTCCAAAAATCGGTCTGTTTAAGCACGTGGAGGTGGAGTGAGGATGAGATTAGGATGTAGATGCTGCAAATACGCTTGAGGTAGGTGTGTTTCTATTTTTAATCCTTTTTTTCCCCCTCTATCTTTAGTCTTCTAAACTAGCTTGAATGCCTGTTGTTAGGTAAGGGGAACAGGAGTGTTGTTAGAAGAAGAATCAGAAGTGGGAAAGGAAAAAAAAAAAAACAAGCTGATGTCTGCTTGACAAGATTTGGTTATTGAGTTTTCAGTCCATTGGTGTTAATGGGACTCTCACCCAGCCGGTTGGGCTCTGCCACCCGCCGTCCTGCGTTGCTGGGGTACAGCTTGGATGAAAAGTGACACCTTCTCAAGGATGCTCCCGTAATACAAGTTTTGATGAAGTGGAAACGCAATAATCAGCTTTTTCCAGAGTTGTATTGAGAACAAGAATTTTCCTCTTCTGCTGCTGCATTGTTGCTAGATCATTTTAAACAGCAGTGGCACAAGCCTATCAGCTCAGCAACGTCTTTCCACTATCTATCCCACATGGATAATTCTGATGCTTCCTGTTTTCACACCGATCCAGCCAGCTCTGAGTTTTTTCCCTTGTTGATGCGACTGTTTGTTTTCAAAAATGTTCCCCATCTTTTGTATTCCTGAAAAAAAAAAAAGGAGGATTTTTGCTCATCCTCCCCTACACATAGCTTAGGTTCTTGTTCAGATTGGATGGTCACATCTCACATTCCAGCATATTCCTGGCTCTCTGCTGGAGCAGCTGTGCTTTCAGGAGCCTTGAGTCCAGCCCTGGCCGGCCCCCCATCCCTGCAGTTCAGGGACTCCAAGCTGAGTTCTGTGAAGTTTATGGTTGGACTTGACGATCTTAAAGGTCTTTTCCAACCTAAACGATTCTATGATTCTAAGTTTCCCAACTTGTTGAAGGAACAAAGTGTAGATGTCCCAAGCCTGGTTCTCATTAGGCGTTGACAATCCCACGTCACGCTTGTGGTATTGAAAAATAACCAGTGTGTTATCTCCACAGTGTCTAAAACACCACCAGCAGCACAAAAGCCCCGAAGAGTTTCTCTGTAAAAGTGGAGAGTGTGAGGTGTTTTGAGGGGTCGGGGGCAGCACAATAATTTTTGCCTGAGAGAAATCACCAGGAAGAGAATCCAAGGTTGTGGGGCAGATGCAGTGCTGTGGCCGGGAGGCTGCTCCCTAATGTTCAGCATGTTAAAATTCCCTTTCCCCTGCGGCTGCGTCGCTGCTCAGCTGGCTTCGCCTGCAGCCCGGGGATGCTGCAAGTATGTAGGTCAGAGCTCTTCTGGATCCGATAAACGTTAAATCAAGCTTGCACTGATCTTGGTTGCTCCAGTCTTTCCAGGTATTTGCTTTAGTGTTCAGCTTCCCCCTTCCTCCCCTGGGTTCTTAATTGTAATTTATCTGTGGCTGATACACGGTGCAATTATCTTTACCGCTCAGGGTGGCAATGCTTGGGTTTAGGATTATTTGCATTGCAATGACTACCTATGCGCGTAACAATTGAAACTGGGCCACCCATTTGTCGAAAAATCTTGTTCTTTGCCTTGCAGCTTTAGTGAAGGGTGGGTCTTTTGCGTTATGAATACTGACTTACTCGCAGGACTTTGGCTATCAACGCTGCAGCAGCTGCTTTTCCACCACAGATAACAGAAAGCATCTGGACCAGCTGGGGAGGTTCATTGTACGATATGTAGGGCACAGTGGGAGGTGGCCGTCGTGTGATTATAGAATATCTGTGACAGCCATCTGCCACTTTTTTTGGGTGTGGAGTGTTTTTGTTGTTTTAACTTTCCCAGACTTCTAATTCGACAGCTAAATTCAAAGTCCACCATGGACTGAATTTTCTCCTTTGGAAAGCTGTAGGGAGCTGCAGCAAGTATAAAATTTCATCCAACAGTATCACTTTGAATTAAATTCATACACAGAGCATAATTAAGCATGGAACTTAGCTTTCCGCCTGTTCCTAGATTTTATTAGATTTGTGTTGTGCAGAGCAAGCCCCATCCCCCCTGCGCTGAGCCTGATTTGCAGTCTGAGAGCTTGTGCTCGCCGATCACGAGCCAAATCAGAAACCTTGGTCTTTGGCGACATCAGGAAAGGGGATTTAGGATTTGCAGATGTGTTTTCCGGGCACCACCTTCTGTCATCACCTGATCCTCTAACCCAAGGAGTTTTAATATAAATAAAAAAAAAAAAGAACGTTTAAGGAAAATAAAGGCAGTGGTGTTTGTTTTTTTAGTGCAGTGAATGTGGTTCTCAGCACTGGAGTACAAGATGGAGTGATTGAGGAGGAAAGGGGTAAATGTGATGATGGTACAATCAAAAAGGTCACAGTAGGCATAGTTTGGAGGCTTCACATATAGATATATGTGAAAGAGATATATATATATATACACACACAAATATGATAATTAGGTCCTAATGAATGCTGAACAAACAGCTTATCTGATTACCAGGACCAAGATCTTCGAGGAACCTATGTTAGCGTCGAAGTCTGCTGTATAAGCATCACCTGACGTCTTCGGACGCTCACTCAGCTGTCATGAAGCTGTCAGAAGCCTACAGTAGTTCAGGCTGGAAGGGACCACAGAGGGTCCTCTGGACCACACTCTGAATTTAGACCCATCTTCGAAGTCAGATCAGGTTGCTCAGAGTCATCTTCAAGTGTGTAGTAACTAACGAGCTGCTCGGCATCCTAAAGCCCGTGAAACAAGATTCCCAAGTCAGGCAGTCGTCTCCAACAGTTCTTTGGAATTTATATAGAAACCTATTTAAGTGACATGACCTGATGTAGAAGAGCCTCACTGTCACCTGAGTTCTAAGAGGTTCTTCTGGCTAAGAGTCTTTATCTGAGTCCTCCCTCTCTCCTGAGAGTCAGCCCTAACCAACAGGCTATTCAATATTAAATACTTCTAGGATTTGTGGTCTCACTGGTTATGTCACTCAGGTAAAAAAATAAGGAAAGAAAGAAAGAAAAAAGACTCCATACTTCCATGGCTAGGCTACTGTCCTGGGCTGTAGACTCTGAAATAAGCAAAGCAAGCTTCTGAACTGAGAATTTCTGAGTCTGGGGAAAATTCTTTAGCTTAGAAGACATTTTTGAGCAGGTATGACTGTCATTTGTTCAATAAGGTGTGCGGTGCACAGCCTGGGACCCCCTCAGACCTCAAGGAAAGGGAAAGCTGTGACTTACGCTGCACTTGTGCTCTGCAGTGCAACGCTGTTGCAGGTACCGGTCTGCCTACAGGTAGCCTGGGTATGTCGCATTGAAGTGCTGTGAAAACACACTCCGGTTCTAAAAACATTTTTAATTAAGATTTGAAGTGAAGCAAATTGTGATAATCACGGGTTGTTGCTCTGTAAATATCTTAACTACTTAAAAGCCACTTTGCCGCGGACAGCCGATGCAAAACTGGGCTCAACAGCGTACTGTGGAACAAGTGCTTTGTGTGACAGCACAATGTAGCACCCTGGACGTGGACTCGTACCCAGATCTGCCTTCCTCACTGAGCAGAATCCTTCAGATCTCTCTTTTTCTGAAAACCTAACGCCTGTCGCTACCTAGCACGTATTCTTGACCTTTCAGGAGATGTTACCTGCGCTGGGGTACACCGCTCAGGTGGGCTGCTGTGCCAACGCAGCACTGCTTTGGCTGCGTGTCGGTGGTTCTTAGCTCCTAGTCCCTTCCTCTGCCCTGGTGGCTCCTTGCACTGCTGGTGTCTGGAGACGCTTTAATACGCTCCGGCCACGGACTGAGCTGTAGCTGCCTGAAATTCCTGGTGGGAGCCAGGGTAGAGGTTCAGTTAGACCTAAATCCACTTCCAGCACTATGGAACATCCTGAGCTGTATTGCCACTTGAGGAGAGCAACCTCTTGTTGCAACAATTTGATATTCGCCTGTTTTTCAGTGTAGTTTTTCAGTCAAAATGTTTTCTGCTGCCAGAGCAGCCACCCAAGATCGCATTTCCCTGTGTTTACATGCTACCACACGCAGAAGGCGGCTCACGCAGCTCCCCTCCCCTCACAGGGATGCCGCCACCCCCCAGGCCTTGGCCTTTCTCCCCCGTGACACCCCGCTAGAAGGAAAACAACCCAACGTGGCCTTTTTGCGGGTTATTCCCAGTTACCGTTTTTAAGGACGCACGACAACAGCCGCGCCCGCGGCCCGCTTGTTTCCCGAGGGGGGCACCGGGCCGGCCTCCCAACTACCACAGGCCGCACCACCACCCTTCACCATTGCGGGCGGTTTCCCTCACGCCCTCCCCCGGCCCGGGGTCTCCCCCGTCGTTGAGTCCCCCCCTCCGCCACAGCACCGGCCCCGGGGCAGGCCTGAGGCGGTGGCGGCCCCTCAGAGGCGCCGCAGCCGTTGGCCCGCGCCAACCGCCCCCGCCCATTCTGCTGCTGCTGGCGCGACCGCGCCGCCTGAAAGACCCCACAGCGGTTCTTTCGCCTCCCCCACCTCATTTCGCCTCCGCTTCCCCCTTCCCCA
>VYXH01000461.1:167679-182676 GCA_013397275.1 Burhinus bistriatus | reverse complement strand
CAGCGCAAGCAGAGCGGCTCAGGTGTGACTTTGTTTAAATAATATGCGGCGTTGCAGCCAGTGACACGGAGGAGGGGAGGGGGGGAAGGAGCGGGCATCCATCCGGAATAGCTTGGGGAGGCGTGGAGTTGCCTAGTAGCGCTGTTTTAGATGGCTGAGCTCTGCGTTTCGCGCTTATACATGCAAATTACCGTTGTAATTCAGGTTTGCCTTTTGATCAGCTCCCAACCTGTTTTGCTGTTGTCGAATAGAGCTTTTAAGACTGGTCTGCTTAGTCACCCAGTTGTGTTGCTGTTCGAGGCCTGTTTCCAGAGCTGTATTGCAGTTTGCTAAAATTGATCTTTTTTTTTTTTTTCCCTTCTTCTAGGAGACAGAGCTCTGTGGTATAAAAACGATGAAATTTAGATGAAATCCTGATCTGTTATCAGTGATAAGGCAGTAGATTAACTTCGTTTGACGTGATTCAGACTCTTTAACAATAACCGAAAGGTCTTGATAAAAGGGGGTTTGGGTGATAGAAGGGTCTCAATGCAAATATTCTTGCAGGGCTGGGCTTGTTGGGGCAGCAGCATCCCTGTTGTGCTGGCTGCGTTGTGCAGCATTATGTAATGTTAAGCACAAGCCCAGGAAGGCTGGCATCTGAAACCGGGTTTGTTCTTGAGTGTTCTCAGGAAATCACTGCGAGAACAGATGCGTTAAATCTAAAATGTATGCCTAGGTAACTTTTTTCAGAGCGTCGTTCAAACTACCGACTCGGAACTATATTTTAATCTGAACTTTATTCTTGTGTGTATATATATATTTGTATCTTTGGAACATTCATGACTGTGTTCCTCCAGAACACCCATCTTAATTAGAAGTAGCGCTGTCATATAGGGTTACATTACTGTGTAAACATTAACTAGCTACTCACTCTGCCAAATGGAAATTAAAGCAATGAGGACTTCAGGCTGGTGTGAGCAGCTTAATAATGTGCTTTGGCTGGTCTCCATTGGACTGGGTTTGTTGCAGTACTGTCACTCAGCTGTACTGATGAGCTACAGGAGGCATTCAGAAAGGGATAATTTAAGTTTGCTGAAAGTGGTCCAGCTAATTCAGTTTTGGTAGTTCAAGTACTGCTGTAAGGAACTAGCATACATAACTCTTAGGCTTGATGGGGGGAGAACATTTAAAAATTAATTTGAAATTCTTTGCTTCTAGAGCTTCTCTTTACACTGCCTTGCAGGCTGTATTTACAAATACGTACTTTAGAGATCTTTAAGCAGGTAACTTGATGAAAAAAATGAAACTGATGCAATGGTCTGCTGCTAACAAATATTTTGAGTGGTAAAGGAACTTATTATCACAAATCCTACTAGTTTGTTGAGAACTGGTTTATAAAATTTATGTGGCCAGGCAGTTATGTTTATTGTGTCCTTCAAGTCAGTTGGTTCAAGTGCAGTGATACCCAAACGGACTTCGTGTGTAGTTTCAGGCAGAAGTCGTAACCTAGTAGCTGCTGTATTAAGTGCCTTACTTCTGGGTTTGAGTTGTTAAATATCTAGAAAGATGCATTCTTGTAAAGTTTGATTATTTCTCTGCTAATGACATCTTTGAAGTCTGCTGCTTTTATTGTAGGTTTTATCACAGTTTGTTTGAAAAACTTTGTTAAAATGCATAGTCATCTTAGTCTTTCCTAATGCTAACAAAGTGCTGATCTAACTTCCTACTTTGTAAGAATAGTATTGAGTGCTGAAAGCCTTCCTCATAGTGGTATATTGTTTTTCATATCTTCAGAAAACCAAACACCTTTCTGAAGGAAAGCTGTTGATCTGGAGTAACCTGGTCTGTTTGCCTCTGTTTGGAGCAAGAGAGGCTGGACTAGACTCTGCCTAAAGGCGTTCCTTCCAACCTCAATTTTGTGATTCTCTTCCAGAGGCTATTACTTGAAAACTGCTTTTGAGATCTGACTTCATTTGAGTAGTCAGAGTGAGTAGCACTTCTTTACATTTGAAGACAAGCGGTGTTTTGGAAGTGTTGTTGAAAGTTAAAGGTAGCTCTGGTGTTGCACTGTAAAAAAAAAAACAACAAACAAACAAAAAAAACCAAACAAAAAAACCCCAGTATTGAGTAAGAATTTTTGGGTATTTTATACTTTCAGAGTAAGAAAAAAGTTCTCTTCCCTTGAATTGGTGTTAGGCTTCTATCAATCTTCTATCAGTCTTTGTTTCTTAAGCACGAGGATTAATAAATTTAGGTCTATTGACTCAAGCGGTGAATAATCTGAGTGTGCACTAGGCTATCTGCTGTTGATAAGAAGCAATATAAATAGTAAAGGTAATGTACATCTTTGAGTCAACTAAACTTGTAACTTATTGAATATTGTGTGGAAATAACTGTCCTTCTCTTGTAGATGCCTTCAATTAAACTGCAGAGTTCAGATGGAGAAATCTTTGAAGTTGATGTTGAAATTGCAAAACAGTCTGTAACTATAAAGACTATGCTGGAAGGTAAGAGTATGAAGCCTTGCGGATCACTAGCTCGTGCAGAGATAGCAGCGTGTTCAAGGAAGCCTCTTGAACAGGAATTGTGACCAAAGGAGACAAACTGGTACTGTGCTGAAACAGGTTTCCCAGGACTATTGAGGCAGCTTGCTGTCATATGTCAGACCAGCTGGAACAATTGCTGTTGTAGCTGAAACTGTTTTGGGTGGATGTGCTCTTGCAAAAGCCCTAAAGTTCAGTCGTCTTGCTAAGAGCACTTACAGGTAGGCTAGTAAAATATAAGCACCCCACTGCCTTGTCTACAGCCTACTTTAGTTTTGTAAAAGTAGGCAAACAGAACATCTAATAATATTAAAAACTTAAGTTTGTTTAATCGTACAAGCCAGTCTTACAATGTAAATATCTTTTAAGTGGGGTGGGAGATCATAAACCAATGCAATGAAGAAAGAGGTAAAGTGAAACCTATATTGTGAGCTTATGGATGCAGTTAAATTATTTGGGATAAATACTTGGTTCTGATCTCCTGCTGACATAAATTTGAAACAAAAGAACTTGTGGCGGGGGGAGGGGAAATCTGCCAGATGGCTAGGATACAGAGCAAACTGTGTCTAATCCCTCTAGTGCAAATCCTCATTGTTTACTGGTATGTTTTTCTAGTTTTTGTGTGTATTCATGAATTAACTTAGGAAAAAAGTCTTTCTGTAGATGTAATTAAAATGATGTTCTTGGTTCTAAATCTTCGCCTGGTTGTGACACCTTATACATAAGAGCAATAAAAATAAGGTTGAAATACTCCAAGTATTGAACACTTTCATTCTGTTAATGAGATGCTGTTGAACATGACTAGCAACATGAGCAGGAAACACAGCAATCGGTTGGAATACATTTGGGAGCTCTATTCTTCTCAGTTTTCTCATGCAGAAGCTGTGTCACTGCCGATGTTTAGTGACACTCAGGTGTCAATGAAAAGGAAGTCACACATGGTAAGTGTCGTAAGCTAGGCACCATAAACTAGCCTCTCACTAATCTGGGTGAGAACCAGTCTCCTAGTACAGATGAAATGCATTTGCATACAGCTGGGTAAGCATCAGTTAATAAACAATGTCTTGTGTGTCAGATGCTAGAGCTGAAAGGTGGGGTTGTGTCGAGCATTGTGGGATCACCAATGAAGTATCAGTTTTCTGATAACAGATGAAATTGCTGTTTTGGAGGTGGTGGGCACAAGTTGAACGCTGTTGACTAAACTTGAGATATTGCTTGAATTATTTCCCCATACCAACAATTTTACACTGGTGACTTCTTAGACTGGTATCTGTCACCCTGTTCAAACTATGCATTTGAAGTTGCTGGTAATTGGTGACATGTGCAGTACCCTTTAACGTCAGTATTTTAGTTTCTGAATCTATGAAGTTAGTTATTCCAAACAAAAAGCAGTACTAATTAATATCCCACAAATAATAACAGTACTTGACTTGCCTAAATATAGAAGTACATGCTGTTTTAATTGTGCACAGATTTGATCAGTGATGATGGTGTGACAGTCATCTGTTCTTAACAATGAAGTTCCTTGGTGATGTAGAATTGGCTCATCTGTGCATATAATGAGTGAAGATCTGTGTAGTTACTCAATTACATAACTAATTACAAGGTGTTAATCTTTGACAGCTAGGATGTCATCCAACTATTAGCGTTTGTGTAATAAAAAATTGCATATTCTCTAATCAAAGATGGCTAAGGTGGTATTTGTTCTGTGTATAAAGTCCAAATTTTAATTATGTTTTTCTCTCAATTTTTACTTTGATTCCTTAATCATATCAAACTATCCAAATCTGTCTTGAGTGTGCTGACAAGCTTTTAAAACAAGGAGTGTTGGAAGCATGCTTTATAAATGCTTGTTTGATGGAAGGATTTGTGCTGCTGTCCTAGCATGCAAACTTCTCTAGCTGGTGAGAATCGGTACCAGTGCTTCAGAAGCCAGATAACTGGCGTCTCTATGGCTACAGTATTTACTGCTCATATAGAGGACAAAACATTGTAGAACTGCATTCTAATTTAATAATAAATTGAATGGGAGATCTCAGTTGGAACACTTTGGTTTAACTTGCACCTTGAACTGTTGAAAGTGGTAAAAATACATAAATATTTCTTATTCTTCAACATGTTCTATTTGCAGAACACTGAACTAGCAAGCCCTGCTCTAACAAGTAACTGGCTGCTTAACTGATGGTGTGTTGATGCTCTCATTTGATGTAGCCTTATTAGCTACTTAGCCTAAACTTGGTATAACCTGGTATGTATAATGCAGTCATGGCTCCAGAAAGCCTCATTGAAGCTTTCTAAAAGCTTCCGACATTTCCAGTTAGAGATCCTTTGCTACCAACCCTTTCAGCCTCAGTGCTGTTAAAATAGTGGAGAATTGGTGAAGCCGCCCAGTTCAGAGAAGAGTAAATGGTTTTGCCTGCCAATTGCTGAGTCATCTTTCTGTTTTTAGATTTGGGAATGGATGATGAAGGTGACGATGACCCAGTTCCTCTTCCAAATGTTAATGCAGCTATCTTAAAAAAGGTAAGATGCTGAAAAGTGGTTGTGTTGTATGGCAGTAACGAAATGTGAAATTAATGTTGGAGTTGGATGTTATGAACTCTTGTATTAAAAATACTTTTCATGTGCTAGCTACAAGCTTAACCAATTTGAGGTGCATGAACACAGGCATCTAGGGTATCTGAGAACTGGGGTGTGGCTGGCAGACAGATAATGGCAGAAGACCTACAGGGGTGACCTTCTGGAATAGCAGCTGGAGGCCAGACAGGCTTCCTAAGATACTGAAGTGCTGCCGGACACCTGTGCACACTAGTGTTTCATGGTATTAAAGCACTGATTTTAACTGGATTCTGTGAACTGCGGTGGCGGTTCACAAGATCTGAAAGTTAGGAGAAAGGATTAAGGGATGGGCAGTGGCATACCTGTGTGGCAGTTAGTGCTTAAGAGACACTGTGTACATTTGGTGCTATTAAATTCAGTAGCAGACAATGGTTATTGTTGGGTTAAGTGAGAAAAGCAAAAAAAAGTATGTTGCTGTCTTCTAAGATGCTTTCTTGCTCTAAAGTAGAAAGTGTTGTGCCAAAATAAGCACTGGACTGTTTTGGGCTAAACACAGGGTTAGGAATTATTTCCTAGTGAACATACACATAAATAACTGCAAACTTGTGAATTATCTCAGGTTGGCAAAATGGAACAGGATTTTACTTGCAGTAGATCTTTACTTCTTTAATTGTTGGGATGATGAGATGGTGATATTTAAAAAATAAAAAAAAAAGCAAACTTGGGAACATGCAAACTTTTGCTAGGCCAGGTGAACTTTGTACTGTGGTGAACATGTCCTGCTGGTAGCTATTACCACTCTGCTCTTTTCCCCTGTGTAGTATTCTGCTTAAGAATTATGTTTCTGCAAACAGATTAAACACTGCAAAATGAGGTTTAGGTTTCCTTTGTATAGTCCTCTGTGTGTTAGCACATGGTTGAGTAAGTTTGTAACACCAGTAGCTGGCTTTTAAGATCCTAAGTAATTAAGTAGCTACTGTCTCAGATGAGATTTTTAAAGGCTGTTGTACTTCAGGATTGGGGATCAGTTGTTCTAAGATGAAAATATTAGATAATGGAGCATGTTCATACAGGATTCTACTCAATCTAGAGAGAAAGGTACAGGTCTTCTAAAGTGAAGTTAAGTTATAGTTGGGGCCTAATGGGAGAATCATTTGGATAAAATTTTAATATCAAAACTGTAATTAGGTGATTCAGTGGTGCACCCATCACAAGGATGATCCACCTCCTCCTGAGGATGATGAGAACAAAGAAAAAAGAACAGATGACATCCCTGTGTGGGATCAGGAGTTTCTGAAAGTAGACCAAGGAACACTTTTTGAACTTATCCTGGTAAGTATGTTCAAGTAGTGTAAAGGCTATGCCTGTGAAATGCCCTCTGTTAGTGCACTTTACAAATCAAGTCTTTATGCTTCTTCAGTAACTTCATGGGGGGAGGGGTGTGTCTGTGGAGGGGGGGAGCAAGTAGTTCTGGCAACTACTGGCAGAAATTGTTGATGTTAGAATGTCTGTTAACCTAATGCTAGGCATTAATCGATACTTGCTCATTTATCAACCAATTAATAGAGTTTTCTGAACACGGGGCCCTGCAACTGTCTTTGTTCTTGTGGCTCTTGAGTCTTAGCTGAGGGCTTACTAGAAATGGGGTTTTGGAGATCTGCATCCAATTTAAAATCTAGCTTTGATTCTTAAAATTTGTACCTTATGTGATACTGTGAGACAACACTAGTCTCACTTTGCTAGTTAACAGCACTTCAACACTGAAGATCTCAAATGTTTGCAGGCTTCTGAAAGCCCTTTGTAGAAGGAGCAGAGAGGTATGTCTTTCATGGTACAAATGATTTTTCCTCTGTTTGGCAAGCAAGTTTTAGGTACTGTTACTTCAAGGTTCTAGCTAGAAGCTTCTCAAAAATGAGATGATCTGTTTGCAGTTACTGAAACTGTAGCATAAATACTGTGTAAGCATAACTTTGGTAGTACATCCAGAGGCAGAATATTGATATGGAGGCTTTAAATTTGGAATCTCTTCTACAGGCTGCAAATTACTTGGACATCAAAGGTTTACTTGATGTCACATGCAAGACAGTTGCAAACATGATCAAGGGGAAAACTCCAGAAGAAATTCGCAAGACGTTCAATATTAAGAATGATTTCACTGAGGAGGAAGAAGCACAGGTACTTGATCTGGGTTTAATTACAATTTCCTTGAGGTTTTTTGTGCTGAATTATTGTGTGGTGCTTCATAATTTAATGTGTGATGCAATAGATTTGTTAACAGTAAATGCGAACTAATGCATCAGCTCCTCGTAATTGGGTTGCTATTGGTGGAAGACCTTTCAGTACCTATAGTGCTTGCAGCAACCTGAAAAGGTCAAAACAAAGCATGTTGACTTCCTAGCTCAAATGTCTGTCTGGTAGGAAAACATGTAGGATTGTTTGTGGCAGCCTTAGTTTGCTGTCTTGGAGCTGTAGTAAGAGTGCTGAAGATGCATTGTTGTATGTGGCTAGAAAGGTAAGATGTTTGGATTCTCAACTTGAAGTAATGAACTCATCGATCTTAGAACTTGAACAGCAAACGAAATGCAAAGTGGCGGAGTAGGGAAAGATCCAAATCTGTTTAAATACAAAGGCAGTGAATTGTATGCTTAGGTTTGTCTTCAGTGCTATGTCATGAAACAAGCAATTTAGTTAACGAGCTAGTCATTTGCTTTACTTGGTGGAAAAAAACCAGTTTTGATCAAATCTAGGCATGAGAAATAAATTTCTTGGTTTATATTGATAAACAGGTCAGTTTGGAAGACTGACTTTCTAATTACAAACCCTGCATGGAAAAATTAAAACTGCTTCTAAAGTTATGCCTTCCTGCAATAAGTAATCCTGAATGCTTATGGGAATTTACAGCTAACTTTTGGAAGTTCACTGCAACATACTCATAGTTAAAATGTTCTTTTAGGTACGTAAAGAGAACCAGTGGTGTGAAGAGAAGTGAAGTATTGTGCCTGACACTCGAACACTGTAAGGATTGTTCCAAATACTAGTTGCACTGCTCTGTTCATAATTGTTAATATTAGACAAATGCAGCAGCAAATGAAGTTGTGTTAGCAGGATATTGTTCCCTTTGCATGTGTAGTGTTTTTTTGAGTACAAATTTAAATCTTCTGAGTTTTTACTAGTGTAATTGGATGTCTTTTTACTTTACTCTGCAATGAATAAAACTGAACTAAGTGTGGATTCTGTATGGAAAGTAACACTTAAGGTTGTCATTTTCATTACACTTTTAAACTGTTCAAGTCCAGTTACGATGCTAAGGATTGACTCCATTGTAAATAAAACCACCTATGGCTTCTTCCTCAAGAAGAGCAAGACACTTGAATTTTACAGGGTATTGATAGCTTCAGAAAGAAAAACAAACTAGAATGTGTCTTGGGGAACTAGGTAAAGTAAACAAAAAAGTTACTGAATTTCTTCCAAATACATTGTGGGGAAAATTAGTGTTACTTAAAGCTATATAACTTTCAAGATGGCTCTTGTCCTGCATATAAAAAAAAAGGAAAAAATTTGACTGCTTTCCTGTCCTGTTAGTCTTGCCTTATAGACTAGTGAAAGATGTGATCTAGAACTAAGCAAGCTCCTGACAGTTAAATTTGAATACTTCAACCATGTCTTGAAGATCTGCGTGTAGCTGGTAGCAAATGAAAAGTGTGTTGCTTTATGCACAGGATGGCTGTCTTTTTATACCTGTTACTTTTAAGAAGTGGAATCCAGGTTTGACCAAAAATGACTGACATTACCAAAGTTAATATTATTGACCTGTGCATGCCATTAGTGGCTTGTTTTTAGGAAATTTTAAACAACCCTTGTGCTGTAGCTCTTTAAAACATGGTTTTGTGTGTCCACAGGAAATCTTACGCCTCTGTATGTGATACTTCAGCTTGTAGAGACTTACTTATTGCATATAAAGCTAATGCAATATCAAGCTTAACTTCTTTGGACAAAGCCACTTGCAACTAGTTAAACAGTAACTGGTTTTCCGATTTGTATTTTTTTTTTTTACAGTTCCCTTATAGGGAGTAGGGGATGGTTGTGTGGTAGATCTTTGAGGTGTGCTCTTAGCTTGTATTGCATTCCATTCTCTGTATAAACCTTAGAGTAGAATGAACCTTAATAAACATACTTATCTCACTTTAAATATCAGTGTTTCACTTCTGAATTAATAAAGGGCTTTTAAACTTTGGTTTGCAAATGGTTCTAGTTATTTGAAACTAGACAATCTTACTGTCACTTATTACTGAGGGTACAAATAATAGCAGTGAGGCAGCAGTTAATTGAAATAAAACAGATGTAAAGGTTTTGTAAAATGACTAATTCAAGCCACTAGTCAGACACAGTCGGCAACTTCTCAAATTAAGTCGGAAGTTGAATAGCAAGCAATCCAGATGGATATATTTTTTTGATGGTTTACTAGTTTCTAGGTAATCTTTGATGTAACCATTAAGGAAAGCATTCATAACTTGCTCTAAGGCAGCATTCAAACCCATGCTTTGGATGCAGCAGCTGCTCTCATCTGCTTATTCATGAGGTTGCTGGGCCTGCCTCTGTGCTGGTGTGCATATTATGGGCATACTATAGGTATTATATTGTCAGTAGGCATAAAATACTCCAGTGTTAGACTTGGACATGATGAAGCCTTTCCGGCATCCTGTATTGCAATGTGCCTCAGTTTAAAAGTGCTACTAGAGAAAATCTTCTGATGACAATTCTTTCTGTGGCTATATTTGTAGTTTAATATTCAGCTTATCCTGGATTCTTATAAGAAATAAATCCATCTGTGTGTGAATTTAGTGTTCCCGAATACACTAGTTTCATCCTTGGAGTGCTGTTGCTAACAGAGAAGCCTATACTGTAATTGTCTTCAGTGGTAGAAGCCTATTAAATTCCTTTAGGTGTTTGTCATCGGACTCGGATCCATGTTAGCAGCCACTGCCCCATGTGATGCCTCACTGCGCTGCAGGATGAGGAAGAGACAGACATGTAGTTTGTCTTCCTCATTACCTTGCTTTTATTTTGTTTGCCGTACCTGCATGAAACACACCCGTGACCCTGTGGTAAGACTTGCTAATTATTAGAACAGCTTGCCTAAAACCTAACCCTTGGTGGTCAAATGCTGTAATGGTGGAGGCTTTGCTGAAGCTCCAGGGTCGTGCCAGTTGGCTGTTGATACTGGTGCAAGTGTGGAGGTATAGCATAGTAGCATGCAGAAGAAAGGGCTTGTCTGTGTGCTCTAAGCATTGTATATTTTGACAGGTTTTTAATATTCATAGTAGTCCTGGTAGTTAGGATTCCATAGAACTTGTTTTCTCTACTTGAAATTTCCCTGTAGTATTGTCTCAGACTTCATCTGAATTCTGTAGCTGCCTGACACATATGTCAGTATGAGAAAACACCATTTTTTAATCTGTGGAGGGTACACAGTCTCAGTTGTCTTGTCGGCTCTAGTAATATAGTGCTAGGCTATAAACATCAGCCCTCTTTACGAAGGTGCTGAGACAGCTTGGTGTACCACGTGGCTGCTGCGTGCCTTCTCTTCAGCTGAACCCGATAGTTGCCTGCTGCTGTAACAGACACCGCCTGTGGACTTTGAAATTCTTGAAAGGGGGAAGAGACTGTCCAGTTTACCCCTGTTGCTGTTTAACTTGTATGGTGCTGCCTTAACTCCTTTTTTTTTTTTAAATTCATGGCATGATCAGGGATAGCTCTTGGCTAAAGTGATTAAGTGTGGTGGTAGCAAGAGGGAAGGCAAGGTGTTAGTAGTGATTGTAGAAGAATGTGTTTTTTCTTAGTCTTGGTTTACTATTTCAGTCTTACCCATTGAACACTATTGGAAATGATTCTAAAAAAACCTCGTATGTACAAGTGCCACAGGGGGGAGGGAGAAGCAGGAATCCTTTTGAATTCTAAGCAATAGTTATTTGACAGTTTGATAGGATTATAACTTCCAGTGGCCTATTTTGAATAGCCAGTCTGGCAATTACTTTATTTATAAAGCTATAAACATATTTTGAACATAAAAGCCAAAAAAATACAAACTCAATGAAGTAAAAAAATTACAACAAATGATGGATAGTCATTGGACAAATGAAAGTACAGCTGCAAAACACTTATCCCTGCTACATACATACAGTGGTTTTACTTGGTTTAATGAAGTGGTACTTCCATGACTTCTACATTCAAACTGATTTCAGGAATTCAAATATGTATTTCAAGAAGAGTCAAAATTGCTCTAAAAGAACTAAAAAAAAAAATTCTTGTTGCAATAAAAACTTAAGGGCAAAGTTTTCCTTCTCGTAAAAAAGAGTATCAACACAAAATAGTAACACTTCATATAGCATTTCTAAAGACACTTTTTTGGTATTAATAAAAGTAACTTTGTTTTGGTATTGGTTATCAGCTGTGGGCCACCTAACAAAAGTTGGTCATGCTCACTGTGTTGTCTTGGAAATGGGCAGCTTAAAGGTCTCATCTTGTGGGTTTTTTGGGGTAAAAAAAGGATTACATTTTCTCAGTTACACCAGTATAAACTGAAGGTGTTATAGTATACCAAGCGGCTATTCTGAGTTTATACTGCGGTAGCTGGAAGCACAGGGTAAGGTCTGGCGATAAACCTGGACGTGCAAAGCACAGGGCCAGAAGGATGCTATGTCAGTGTGAGCCCCGTTCCGGAGTGTCGGTCAGAAAAGGGGTGTAACCGCTCCAGCTCTGCGGCTGCGGAAATGCTGGTGAATGCAATGAGGAAAGGCTCCCGGAGAGGGTGTCACTAAGGAGATTTGGTAGATATTGGATGGAGTAACAATGATGAGAGGAGATTGTGATACAGATGGGCGTTTTGCCGGTCAGTGTGCCCTGAACCAAGGCAGGCATCCACAACACCGCAGAGGGGCCAAAGGAGTCTTGAAATAAATGGGTGAAAATCCTGGTGAATTCTGAAATGAGTGACGGCTGCTCTGTGTGCTCTAGCATTGTTTGGTCCTTGGTCAGGATACGCCGTTTAATACTGTTCAGGACTTTCCCCTAAATTTCCTCTGGTGTTACTTTGACACATCTGGTTTTTCTTTTACACCTGCCTTTGCTTTGCTGTGAAGTTACGTGTTTCATCCAACCGCACGATACCAGTCGGGTATTTGGTTATGCCAGCTTTACGCCCAGTGTTGAGTTACGCCAGGCCACTGCGGGCGGTTTGTCAGCTGTGGCGTTTACGGTAGCTGGCACCTCTACAGCACCTTACATCAGAGGGTCTCAGTGACAAATGGTGAGCTGAGACACAGCTAATTTTTTTTTTTAAGCATTTTTTTTGGTTTTTCTTTTCTTTAATCAAGTGATAAAAAGAGACTGTCAGATCTGGGAAGAGTCTGCTGAGTTCCTCTGTTCAGCGCTGGAGCATGCTGTTGTCTAAGCTTGCTAAAATAATTTAAAACCGAGCAGGTTGCATATTGATCTAGTGCTGGAGAATTAACCCTCTGAGTGCAGGAAGTACACGACTGTGTTCAGTTGGCAGTCGGTTCAGGTAATGCTACTACTTCTCTAAGGCTTAAAATGATTCTGTCAGACTTTAAAATGACTTTTCAAACTTTTCAGGTTTGTGCACGTAGCTTTCATTCAGTGCTTCTGAAGTTCCATTTACACAGGAGAGGAATAAAGCAGTAGGTTTAGATCTTCTAAACTAAAACTGGAATTAAAAAATCTACACTACTATAAGCAAAAGTACCTAAATAAAGGGAATAAACCCAAAGCTGCTCTATAGACTAATCAGGTTTGCTTTTGGTTTTTTTTTTTAAAAAAATTTTCAATCTTTGAGGCATAAACTTGTTTAAAAAGTTTATGTTTAAAAAGTTTAGTCCAATGTAAAAAATTAGGGTTTGTGGTTTTGCATTAAGAAAAAAAATATAAAAATATTTTGTACATTATAAAGGTCATCTTAAATTTCTTGCAGTTCTACAATAATATTACTACATAATTTGTATTCAGTACTCTAAAACCTATTGTGTAAAGTAGAAAAAATTAGACCCCCGTCTCCCTCTGTGTGGTGTTACTTTTCTCTTCAGCAGTCTAGAATATATTTCTTTCAAGCAGGAAAAAATCTGCACTGGACTAGATTGTGGTCTCTGTGAGAAGTCTGTAAACCTGAAGTAAATCAAGAACTTGGATTAATTTGGGATTTACATCAGTTCAAGGAGATCAGAATCCGTCCACAGTGTTTTTTCTTTATCAAGCTCAAAATATAAATAAAATACCAGAAACTGCTAAACATTTTCAAGCTGGAGAGAACACATTAATGTTTGGCATCATCACGGGAGTGGAGGGGAGGACATTCTAGAAAAAGCTAGAATAAGGTTTTTTAAAAGGTTAGACACCAAATTATGCAAAAAAAAGGGGTTCTGATGTTGCTGGGGGTCGGTACAGGCGGACTGCTGAAGCCGAGAGCAGAAGGTGGCTTGTTGGGCCAGCGTGGTCCTCTGCCCGCGGTCAGCTTGCTGGGGAAGATTCCTGCCCCGCCACGTCTGCGGCAGGCAATTCCTAACGGCAAAGGGAGACCCTGCACCGAGCAATCGACCGTCCGACCTTCCAGCGGTTGGTCCGGGCTCCTCTCCCGGTCCGGTTAGTGCTCCCTTTTCCTCTGCCATGCTGTCCGCTCGCGGAATGGGACATGTCTGCACAGAGACCTGGTATCTGTAAACAGTATCTTCCTGTTCTCAAGCAAGAAGTTGAAAAAAATTCACCTCGTTGGTTTAAATATTTCATTTCTCTATCGGCCGGTCGGATCAGAAAGCTAACATGGCTACATTTAATTTTCAGACGTGAGGGCTTTTTAAAAAACGCTCTTATTCCAGCTTTTCCAGCTCCGTGGTATAACGGCTATGAGCGATCGGGTGGGTGAGTGGCTACACTTTCAAGCAGCTCGGGAGGCGGGGAGCGGAAGGCAGCGTTAGGCTGACAGCACCTACCATCTACCGCAGCAAGCTGGGGACTTCGTCTCTGCTTTCTGCCATACTTGAAGGTAATGCAGGAAAAAAAGAAAAAAAAGAAAAAAAAAAAAAAGAAAAACCCCAAACAAAAAAAAAAAGCAGCACAGGGCAGGGACAAAAGGCTTGTTTACTCATCAGCACTTTAAATTCTGGCAAGTACTTATTTTTTACCTTTTTTTTTTTTTTTTTAAATTGCTTTTCTATCTTTAACCCCCACCCCCCGCCCCAAAAAGAAAAACCAAATGAGTTTTCCAGCATCCTTAAGTCATCCCGTTGCCTAACTTTGCAGGTTTTACAGCGAGGCGGGGAATTTGGATGGGCCTCTGGTCCTTTTCAATGGGCAGCGAAACCAGGTGGGAGAGCGCGAAGTGCCCGATGTCCCGGCCGAGGCGGCTGGGTGCGCGCGGGACTATGTCCCCGTGGAGGCCACGCTGTACGCCGGGGACTCTGCGGGAGAGCACCTGGGGATCAGTCTGGAGGAGCCGGTGGCGGTTTGGAGGTGAGCGGAGACGGGGAAGGGGTCGAGCCGTTCTCTGTGTGCGGAGTCAGCGGGGGCTGCAAGCTTGTCTGAAGGAAAAGCAGAGGAGATGCATTGGAGTGCGTCCAGAGGAGAGGGAGGGGAGTCTATAGCACTTCCATCGGAAGAAACTGGGCTGGCACAGCGTCCTTCTCCTTGTAAGTACCGAATGCACTTCTTTTTCCTCCTAGGAACAGTGAAGAGAGTTATCTGTGAATAAAGGGCGAGTTCCCGCTCACACACCAGTTCTGAACCAGCGCCCGGCCCCAGCCGGGAGGGGGCGCAGCCGGTCCCCGCTCCCCGCCCGGGGCTCGCCCTCGCCCGCTGGGCCACTGCGGCGGCCCCCGCCAGGCGGCGCCGGAGCGGCGGGGACCCC
>VYXH01000461.1:91498-159880 GCA_013397275.1 Burhinus bistriatus | reverse complement strand
GCAGCACCAAAGGTGCTGCCCCGGTTTCTCTAAGGGCGGCTCCGGAGGGCGGCAGCATCCAGCGCTGATCCTGCAAAGCTGCATATGGATGCTGAGCTCCTGGTCTGTGCCTGCGAGGAGACAGGGATCTCTGTGCTGCTGCAGGGAAATATGGGCTGGGGGCTTCCTGGAACCTCTGCTTTTTCTGCATCACCTCTGTTTTTTGGTTGGTTTTTTTTTTTTTTTGGGGGGGGCTGTNTCTATTTCAGTGCTTTTGCAGCTCTGGACCCAGCTCTCCTTCTTCTGTTTTCTTCCCTCACTAACAAGAAAACCCGATTCTATCCCCAAACTGCCTCTCTGACTCACAATACACAACACCTCCCCTCATCTCCTAATGAGCTTATTAATGAGGGCACGGCGGCACAGGACAAATCCGGCCTGCGTGGAGCAGGCAGCTCGCAGGGCTGCCTTTGACCCGTGACTTTTTATATGACTTCTTGTGGTTTGAGTGAAGGTGGAAAGCTCCGAGCTGCGGTAAGCTTTTTCTTCGGTGTGGGAGCAACTGTATTTCCTGCCCGATATCCGCATCACGTGCTGCAGAAGTGACCTACATTCCTCCTCCTCCCTGCTCAAGCTCCAGAGAGAAAAGCATCTCTTACAACGACCACAAGACCCGAAGCAGCCGCTTTGCCGGTGCTGGGAGAGCCAACGTCCACTTTCGGAACCCGCTAGCTACGGAGGGAAAACTCTGCTGGAGCAAGGAACCCAGCCCTTGCCAAGATGAAGGATGCTACGGGATTGAGATTTCCATGGAGGACGCGCTTGGTCTTGGAGGAAGACGGTGTCTTGCTATCAGCAATGCTGCTGTCCTCCAGATGCTGATGTCCTCCAGATGTGTGCCCACTNTGCTCGCTGTGTGGCCCCCAGGGGAAAGAAAGCGGCTGGGAGGGAAATGACAGAGCCTTAGATCAAAGGGCAGAGCCCTTGTGCGGATGGACAGACATCTGAAGACTTACGTGTGCTTTGCTTCAGGTTTCTAATGAGCTCGTTAGGCACGTAAGATCAAAACAGTCAAGAAAGCCACTAGAAAAGACGCAGAGCGTGGCACCGCTACACCTTTGCAACCTTATTTAGCACGGTGCCGCTGAAGTCATTAATATAGCTAAGAGTAAATAATTTTTTTTTTTTTTTTAAAAAGTAACCTTTAAATGTCCCACGGAGTAGCCTGGAGGCTTCCCACATGTCAGCCCTACCACTGCAAGCTGTGAAGCAGCTTTGTCCCTCTGGCCAGCCCAGGAGCTGCCCCTGCATCTCCCCAGGGAGCAGAGGACCTCGGGCAACTCGGCTGTGCCAGCGTGGCCAGGCCAGCGCAGCCCCCTCCAAAAAGAGCTTTTTAGATGTACAGTCAAGTCAGCTCTCTGTAAAATCCAAAGCGCAGGTTTTCCTCTGCTCACGCCCTGGGGATCGGTTTGGCATCGATTGCTGCGGCAGCGTACCTCGCTACAGCCAAAACCGGGGAAGATCAAGGCTGGAGCTTCCCTTCTTTCCCTTGTACACAGGGAAAGCTCTTCTGGCTACAGGAATGCACGATCCCAACACTCAGCATATTCCAGGGCCCTCTGCACTGGTTAATTTTTATTGCTGAGAACCACCGCTATTTGCTGTGTGGCTCAGCTGCTCCGCTCAGCAGCCACTGCCTGGTTTGGGGGATTTTTTTCTTCTTTTTCCAAAATGGAAAGGTTTTTTTGGTGGTTGTTTTTTTTTTTTTTTCCCCCTAACAGCAACCTTGGTTGGGAAACGGGCTCACTGAAGAGCTGGGCTGAGCTTGCGAGCTCGCAGAGCGAGTAGTGCTGTTGTCTGCATGTGCTCAAATTGCACTTGGATACTTCGAACACGGTGTGCTTGATTTGGTCAGGGTCCTCTAATGATGACAGACCGGGGTGGGATCAAAGGCCCTGAGGGACAGACAGACACTCCGTGACTGCCATCCCGTGAGTGCCACTTACATGCCCTGCAACACACGGGGCTGCTGCTCGGGATGCAACCCATGGAGAGTCCAAAATCAGACCTAAAGAGCCCGCGAGACCGAGGTTTGCACTACAACTCACACAAAGCAGCTTACGCTTTCCTATTTTGCCCGTTATTATCACGCTCCTGTGAGCGTGGCGAGGGCAGGCACCCTGCGCTAGCTGTAAACCCATGCAGCAGCCCGCAATTCGGCAAACCCCCCCGCAACCTGCAGCATGTGCCCGGGCTCAGCATCGCGTGCCCACGGCTACGGAGCCCGCGGTACCCAGCCCCACGATTTAAAGCTGATAAACGAGGTGCTACCGCAAAGCGAACGGCGCTGAGCAGGCTGCGGGTGCCCGTTCAGCGCCCCCAGCCATCCCACCCCGAGTTTCTCCTCCTGCATCTCTGCCCCATGCTCTGCTCCCGCTGGGGCAATGTCTCAGCTGCCGCCTGAGATGCACAAAGCAGTGGGTTTCCATAAAATTATATTTCCAGAGATCAGCCACATCGCTTAAATGCTCCTCGTCCTTTCTGAGTGTATTTACTTGGACAATACGCGAACAACTGGTGGTGGTAGCTGGGGAGCTATAACATTCATGCTATAGATAGGCAATGGGCCAAGAGGATGTTCGAAGTACTCCTGACATGTGAATTTCTATAGCTATTGTGCTGTCAGGACCTGCATTACCAGGGACAGGCGGGGTGTTTGGCAAAGACCAGTTGTCACCCCCCCTGGGTCGTTCCTGGCCATGCCATGGGGAGGGGGTCCGAGCCGCAGCAGCCACTCACGTAGTTGTCTCTGGCAGACCAGCCGGGGTAGAGCTGCATGTGGAGCTGCCGTTCCTTGCGAGCCAGTTCGTAGTACTTGGCTTGCTCCTCCCGGGATAGCGCGTGCCACTGCAAGGACAAGCGTGGTGGTGAGACATGACCCTGCTGTCCCCTCCCAGCCCATCCCACCATGGCCACCCCGCTCCAGGGCACATCAGACTCCGCGTGTTTAAGGGAGAAGAGCACCCGGGTTTGAAAGCAGATGCTTGTTATGTGCCTAAGAGCAGCTGCAAGGGACGGGGATGCTGCACTGGGACGATGGCATTGAGCCCCGCGCGCTCTTACCCTCCTTCCCAAGATCTGGTTGATAGCGGCGCTCTCCTTCAGGGTGCATTCGGCAATGACTTTCGCCCGCATTTCTTTCATATACAACATGAAAGCGTTCAGGGGCTTCTTGATAGTGGGCTTCTTGGCTTCCTTCTCTCTCTTTGGTTCTGGTTGAGGTTTCCTTGGCGGGACAGAAAGAGGAGCTGTCAGCAACAGAGCCACCCTCTAGCCCAGCTGCCTGGTGGCACCAAGCTCAGCAGAAGACTTGGCACCAAACCCACCGCTGGCATAAGCAGGTGGGGGAGCTGAGATGTGCACCTTGGATGCACGCCGTTGCCTGATGCAGGCAGCGCTTGGTGTTCATCCATCCCCCCCCACGCCCGTGCAAGCATTAATGGGGATAAACGAAATGGGCATTAAGGTGCTAATGCTGTTGAGGAGCCCTGCCGGCACTTCCAACTTACATGTTTCGGTCATAGTGCTCCATCTCTTGCTTGCCGGAGTGGGGCACGATGGCGGGGTGCGGGATGCCGGTGGTGTGCATGCCGGAGCCCAGCATCAGCGGGTGAGTGAACCTGCAACAGAGAGCGGATGAGCCGCACCGGGAAGGCTGCGCCAGGGCTGCTCGGGATGCAGCCGGAGTGGTGCGTCTCACGAGATGGCACTCTGACGTGGCAGAAGCAGACGGTAAGCGGAGGACACGGAAAGCAAACCTGTGGGTGCTGCCAGGCTGGTGCCGGGGCAGGCAGTGCCCCACCACCCCTGGGTCACCCCCGCCACGCTGGCAGCAGGCACGGCCGGCTGAGCTGCCGGGTCCAGGTGCCGCACCGTGGCGAGGAAACCAGCCCGCAGCAGGAGCCAGCCTGACCGAGATCAAGGACGCTTTCAACAGCGGTTGCAGCTCTCTCTTGTTGCAGTATCTTATTAGCACTGCAGAAAGGAACAACAAACTCGACCCAAGGGTTGGGATGGGAGAGATTAGGACCACCCCGCACCTTTCTTTTAACAGAAATAGCATCAGTCTGAACACGAACCAAACTGCAACTCTAGGAGGTGCACCTTGCCTAAGCAATGTTCTCCACCAACACAGGACTGAGATCACGAGAGGTCTCGCTAGCTTTCAAGCTTCATTAGCTCTCTTGAGAGTTTTAGAGGGTAAAGCCAGCCCAGGCAGCTTTGCCAAGCTTGCCGCTTTATGACTGCAGCTTGAGATGGCAGAATTGCCCATGGGAGACGAACTGTTCATTAGATATGCTGGCACGAAAAGAAAAGCTGTTTAATTTAATCCACCAGCACAGTCTGATCCTTATCTGACCAGGTGTACTTTCTCGGCTGCAGCAGCACTGCAAAATCTGCCCCAAAAATCCTGCGAGCAGGAGCTCCTGCGCCCGGCTCGGCGAGGCTGCCGGGCCTCGGTGGGGAACCGTTAGCTCCTCTCTCGCCTTCGCCTTCGAGGCCGGGCAAAGCGATGCTGCGGCGAGCACGGAGGGCTGGCAGCGCTCCCTCGCCTCTGCTGCAGGGCTAAGGTTTGTGTGGATCGAGGGTTTGCGTGGATCAAGGTTTTTGCATGGCTAAGGGTTTGCCTGGTTTTCCGGTGGGAAACCTCCGCTGATGGCTCTTTAGGACAACACGAAGCAGAAGCGAAAGCTGGTGCGTGAGCACACGCAGCGTGCACAGGCATCCCCACGGCGCTGCCGTCCTCGCCGGAGCCACGGGGGCTTTGCCCACCAGCACGCCCGGAGGGGCTGGGCTCTGCCATTTCCATCCACAGGGGATGTATTTTGCTCACCGGGACATCACTGGGGTCTGGGTATATTCACAGGAGGCAAAATTCGGTCCTGGGTGACCATAAACTTGCAGTACAAATGGTGCGGGGCCGTGGTATGCGCTTACGTCTCGGAGGGCTGAGCTGTGCCGATGGGGGGACAGCAGGCAGCTGCCCACTGTCTGTCCTGCTTTTAAGGCTGAGACCGAGTAAAGCAGATGGGCCTCTGCAGAGCAAAACTCAGCGGTGGCGGCCGCAGGGATATATCCAGGATTAAGTTTAGTGACAAGGAGCAAAATCCTGAGCAACGGATTTCACCCCCTCTTCCCAATGCTGAGCCAAAGGCAGTGGTTTCTGGCTTTGTTTTGACGTCTGCCGATTAAAACCCAATCGCTGTGCATCCTCCCGGGATGCTGGATATTCCCCTGACCGCCCTTTGGACCAGATACTGCCTAAAAAGCGCCTTCTCTTCCCACGGCTGCCCCGGGGAAGGTGCGTGGCCGTCCCTGGGTGGCCACGGTCTGCTGCAAGCTCCTACCGCACGAACTGCAAGCTGCGAGACCAGCCGAGCTGCTGCCCTGTCTCACACAGCTCATACTCACCTGGAGAAAGAAGCCCCAGCAGAAAGCGCTGACGAATACGGCTGTCTAAATCCACATGACGGGAGCGGATAGACAGACTGGCTCTGCCTGGGATCGGGAAGAAAGAGTCTATAAAGTATCCACCGCTACGTGGTGTTTCCTTAAGATACCCTTTGCTAAGGGGACTCAAGAGCACCGATGCGCCAGGACCTCTGCCTGGTGGGATGCTCAGGGTGTCCCCTGGGCTCAGGGGGCAATGTGGGACTTGGAACTTTATTTTGGGAGAGGCTGGGCCTCCCTGCAAAGGTTGGATCCAATTCTGACCCCCCCCTCCGTCCCCGGTGTTGAGTAACACTGCAGCTTTGAGTTTATCCTGTTAAAACGCAAAATGCGGAGGGGTCCTGAAAAACCGAGAGACGTTGCTATTGCACAGCAGAAGTTGCTTAAAAGAGCACAGTTTGACCAAAAAACTAAAACCTGGTCAGCGACTCTCTCTGTGCGGTGCACAAGAGGCTGCGCAGTGGCAGGCTGCACCGGGAGGATGCCCAAGCACGGGAATCTCCCGATGTCCGGAGAGAAAGCACCTACTCTGCCCTTGTACATGCTTCAGAAATGCTCTGCTTTCCCCAGTGCATCCCTAAAAGGATGCCCCTCATTTTTAAACAAGCCAAAAGCTCAGTCCTACATTTCTTTTGAAAGTTGTTTCATACTGGGGACCGGGCATGTACCAGACCTGGAGCTGGAAATTATTTTTGAGATAGTAAAATAACTATGCAGGAAGTTCCCTGGTGTTCCCAGCACGGGAACCCCCCCGCCTCCCCTGTTTTCATATGGAGATAGCTCAAAAATACCTTGGCTCGTTCTGCAAACCTGCCAAAAACTGCGCATGGAAACCAAGATGCCCGAGGAGGACGCTTAAACCCGTGCAGATGCTCGTGCTCCTCTGGCCAGGCTGCACAGAGCTGTGCCTAAGACCAGCACCAGCTATTTTCAGCTCTAATAAGCAAAAAAAAAAAAGCCCATTATCATTAAGTGCGGTACCCTGCGAAGGACCGAGCTCCTGGATGCCAGGGATTTTTCAGGGCTAAAGACAGTTTCTGCCCCGAAGAGGAATAACGACAGCGCCGCGGCACTCAGGCCCTCGAGCTGTGCTGGGGAGGAAGGAGGTTTCTGTTTCTGCCGCTCCGGGAGTTGCTGTGTCTCGGCTTGACCGAAATCTGCAGGATCTGTCTGTAGGAAAGGCAGGCGAGGCGGCGGGGCTGTGTTTACACCCTGCCAGGCAGAAGCCCTCTCCCACCCTTAGATGTCGGCGGGTATAAACACACCAACAAACAGCCAAGTGCTACCGCGCGTCGGGAAACCGAAACAACCTTTGAAGTTGAAGGCGGCCGCCCCAGGGCCGAAAAAACACTCGGAGCTAATCCAGAAGCGACACGCGTTACTGCAGAGGCTGAGACACTGGGATAGGAGAGGAGCCGGGCACTCGCAGCTTCATCCAAAGAGATTCTGACGTGCAAATTAATGCGGTTGCAGAATCAATCCCGGATGGTCGGGAATGCACAGTTACAGCCTACAGCACCTGGTGATGGGAGGGTGGCTGGAAAAAAGGCACAGGATGGCCGTGGAGGGGCTGCTGCGGTGCTGCCGCCGCTCGGCCCAGGGAGCGGGCGAGCGACACGGTTCGCAGGCTCCCGGCTGATGTTTGCTGCCAGGCTCCTGTGAGCAAAACTCACTCAACTGGACTCTCGGAGGCTTTTATCCGACTGCCGTCCCGGCTAATTACAGAGAGAGTGATGGCAGCTCCTCCTCCCGAAGCTCTCGGTGAGAACAAAGCCTGGTTCTGCCCAGCTCCTGCCTGCCGGCTCACGGAGGAAAAGCTGCTTCCCATGTGTGGCCGCCCCGGCTTGGTGGCACCGGTGTGAGCATCCCTGGCCCGAGCATCCCTGGCCCGAGCATCCCCGGCACGAGCATCCCTGGCCCGAGCATCCCTGGCCCGAGCATCCCCGGCACGCAGCCCCTGCTGCCCACTGCCTCCTGCACGGGGTCGACGCTGCTGCTTCTGCACCCACCCGCACCGACGTGCTGAGCCTTGGGGGAGGACTGGGCAATTCGGGAAAAGGTTTTGGGGCTCTTTCCGTAAATTTTGGATGAGCAAAGGCTCTCTTAGACACACACGCTTCGAGGGGATGCTCCCTGCTCCGTCAGGCCATTTGTTACTTTGCCGTTGCTGCTCTATTAGTCACTAATGAACGCGTCTGACGAGGTTGCTTGAGGATGCCAAAGCCCGCAGACGCTGGAGCAGCTCTCAGCAACGCAAACTCCCTCTGCCACCAACCCGCTGACAAAACCTCTGTGCAAACCAGACTTCTTTCCCTCCCCGCACCCAGGGCTGCCCTTAACAGCATCCCACCCCCAAAGTGGACCTCGCATTTGGCAAACAGGTTCCTTTCTCACCCCCCAACTATTTCCTTCATGTTACAGCACCGTCACCCCACTACTTGTTTTTCCTGAGGATGAATCACATCATACGAGGAGTTAAATCATCGCCCAAGAGTAGCAAATTTAGCACAGAAGGCAAAATGTAATCTCTTTGAAGCCAAACTCTGTATCAAAGGCCTCAGCCTCTGTTTCCTTGTGGTTAAATATCTGGAACATGAAATTCGTAAACAAAACAAAAAAAGCTACCATTTTACTCTGCGTTTTAATATGCTTTGCCTCTCCCTTTTTTTGCAATATGTTCTTGTACCTGGAGGTCTCCGCCGGGCTTTGCGGGGGTTTTATCAGCCGGCACTAGGGAGGATCTGGCCGCCTGCCCTCCCCGCGCTCTCGCTCCGTCCCGGCCACCCTGACCCACCGCCTGCAGCCACCAGCCTCCCCGCGAGCCTCTGCAAGGCCCCTGCGTCACCGACCGGGATTAAAAATTAATCCGAAGAGTGACGATGCCCACACGGCACTGCCTGCCAGACCTGCTCCCTCGGTGTGCTTACCATCACGGTGACAAAAGCCAGTGGCGATGACCACAGAGCGCATACCAGTGTATTTTTAACTCATGTCCGCGGGGCAGGTTTCCCAATAGACTCCGCTTTGCGGGATGCTCCTTGGGGCTGCCTCATGCAGGAGGGACTTTTTGGGAGTGCTTCAGCTCACGGTCCCTCCTTCCCCGTCCCTCCTGGGGCAGCGGGGGCTGCTGAGCCGGCTGTGCCGCAGCCAGGCTGCGGATACCGGGGTCGTTTGCTGGGCACGTCTCTGCCACCGTGTATTTTTTCCCCGTGTGTCAGACCCCGAGAAGCACCATGGCCCGGCGGATGGAGCATCCCATTAGATTAAGCCACACCAGCAGCACGCTCAGGGAAAACACCGTTTGTGCTGAAAACCCCGGCGAGGGAGAAAATTACCTCCTACTCAAAAAGGGAGGTTTTTCTTTTGATTAGGAGAGGTGGGGAGGAAGCTCTCCCTGGGTTTCCTAATCCGCATAGGCAGCTAGATGTAAGGCAGGAGACGGTTTTGAATCGGGAAGGTTGCAACCCCGCTCCAGGGATGCCCCAGCTGGTACAAAGCCTTCAGCTTCTCCGCGGATCTGCTCCCCATCTCTAAACCAGGGCTAAATCCTCCTCCCCATCACACAGCACCCAGGAGGGATGAAGCCGGGAAAAAAGCACCGTGGAGTTTACGGAGAACGGCTGCAGGTGGTTTGTTCAATAAACCGTCCCCCATACGGAGCGGCCGGTGGGCTGGGGGCTGCGTGGGGCCGAGCCCTCCACACTCACCATCCCATCGACGGCGTGATCTGTCCGACTCCACCGGGAGGAAGGGGGTAGAAACCGGGGATGTCCGAGGTCTGGGAAGGACGGTGCACTCCTGCGAGAAGGGAGAAGGAGATGAGTTGGACCCAGCACCGCGCTCCCTGGCTGACCAGGACCGCTCCCATCCCCCCGGCTGCTCCATCTATGGGCACTTGTGGGCAGCAAGGAATATCTGTGAAATAGGTATCTGCAAGTAGCAGGGTATTTTAATTGCCCTTTTTGTTGCTGTGGTTCCCTCTGTGGGGATGCGGTGGCTCATCCAGCATCACAAACACTCGTGTAAGGGGGTGGGGAAGGCTGTTTGCTTCTGCACAGGCATCGTACCTGCTCCGTGCCACCCTGGGACCAAGCAGCAACTTGCTTTTGGGAAGGATTTGATGGACTCTGGACATTCTTCTGCCCTTCCCAGAGAGCCTGGTCAGGTGCACAACTGATGGTCAAAGCTGTTCCTACACCGCCTTCTCATCACTCACCCCCGGGACCCCCCAGGAGCGGCCAGCAGGGATGCTCCAGCAGGCATCACTTCTATCTCGATTTTAAACAATTTGAGTCCCCGTTCAAAGCAATCGTTTCGCGGGCTCTGTGGGTGCCAAGGAGCGGTGGAGGTGGGTATGGTGCCAGCTGGGAATTCACCCTTCGCACGGGAAATCCCTGCACGATCTTCAAAGCCGCCGGCACGGGCGGCATGGCCAGAGGAGACAGCGGCAGCATCTCTTCGTTTCTATCTGGACCTGCAAACAGCCCGCGGAGCCCGGGGCTGCGGGTGGGACTCAGACAACCGCAACGCTGCTGGAAATAGCAGCCTCCGGCTGAGCCCCGCACTGGAAAACCGGGGGGGAGCTGGGGCTGAGCTCTGCCGCAGCATCGTGTAATGCTGACTGCTAACGAGCCTCAGACAAAAAAATGGTGTACAGAGATTGTCCGGCAGCTGTCCTGGGCGATGAATACATTGAATAAATTAGTGATTAGTCGCAAGCAGTTTGCAAACTCAAGTCTGGATGATTCTCCTAGGTGTATTAATGGTAAATGATTAATTAGGAACGATACCAACAGATTTCAAGCATCTTATTAGGAGTTAGCTAAAATCAATATATAACTGAACTGAAAGGAATATATAACTTAGTATGAGATTTACCTACAGCTGTGCTCAAGTGGGATGCAGCAGCCCCCTGAAGGTCAAACAAAACCAGCATCTGCGTTAGGCAGCTGCCAGGACTTCCTGAGACTGGGACCTCCAACAACACAGGTTGTGTACACCAGGGCACAAGTTATTCTCGCTGGCCCAGTGGCTGGGGCACCAGCCACTGACTCAGAAGATCCTGCTTGTTTTTCCTTGTCTGCGTGTCCTTGGGCTACTGTGAAATACTTTAAAGGGATGCTGTGAGGATGAGCACGGCAGTGACTCTCAAGCGCTGACACTAGGCGATGACGGGAGATATTTCAGTGATGAAACTAGAGATGGGACGCATCCAGAATGAACGGGGAAAGAAACCCTCACCCCAGCAGCGTGGGGATGGGGCATGCAAAGCTGATCACGGCTGCACCACGGAGGCAGGTTCCACCTCTCCACAAATAGGACCTGGGGGGGGGTGTCTCTGGGATGGACAGACTCCCCCTGCCTCTCACATAAATGTACAGGTTAAACGGGAAAGGAGAGCCTGGGAAGTGCCTGCACGGAGGGTGAAGGTGGGTGTGCAGCCAGAGGACAGCTTCCCAGAATTACTGACCCACTGCAGAGATGAACGCCTCGGGACTACTCCAGTACTGATGACAGCCTCCACGGAGGGATAGAACCAGCTCATCCCTTGGGTGAGCTGCTCCCGCATTGCTTAAGGCTTTCCAGGCTAAGGGTGAGTCCCTGGAGGCAGCTCACGGCGAGAGGCTTTTGTCCTCTGCAAGGCATCTGCAAAGGCAGCGTGAAGGAAGGTGTGTCGGGTCGCCTTCCCGGGAGACTTAGAAATCTGCAGGCTTCCTCTGGAGATTCGGAAATCTGCCATTAGCTGAGCTTTTAATAGGTTTATTTTGTGAACTCTTCATATTTTTCTGCTGAGTTTAGTATGCTCTGGTGGCTGACAAGCAATGTGCTGGCTGGAAGAAAACCAGGATCTGCCCGGGTATCTCTTACACTGGACCTGAATCCTCCCCATCAGCATCCCTGATGTGTCCAGAACGTGACCTCCGGGTTCCGACCAGGGATAATTCAGCAGGTCCTCCAGCCAAGAGCATCCTCGATACACCATCATTTCAGCAATGATGTTAACTCGGCGAAGCTGATGTCTCCGGCACAGTCTGGATCACTCTTGGGTGGAGGCTTTTGCCCAAATCACCACAGTTGGTTTTGTGCCTGTGTTTCCGCACCAATTTCTGGGCTGTGATGGACCCCGAATCCCTTCCCAAATGTACCGTGACACAAAACTGTCCATTTGCTCACTTTCACATGAAATCAAGAGGAGGTTTGTGAAAAACCCTGGGCAATCTGAACAGATGTTGAAAGATTCTGTTGCACTAACGTAAGGTTGAGAAAAGTTTGATTTTACACTCAGCTTGCCAGTAACCCAGAAGAACGATGGGCTGGGGTGAATTCCTGTGCATGTACCTATATTTTACAGTTCAGGGTTTAACCTCTACCTACCGTACTTTTCTCCGTAGCCTCACAAGCTAATTGACGTGTCCTGGACTCACACAGGAACCCAAAGAGCCAAACTGTGTGACAACCACATAACGTGTGGCTACGGACACACGCATATAACAATCCAGTTAGCTATCAGACACCGATCCTATTTAGTCAAAATATTTCCTGTTTCAAGCATTTATTTTCTCAAAATGACAACCTGACAACAGTTTGGGTATGAGTCAAAGGAAAGATTACTTTCCATTTTCTGGTTGACTCTTACGCATCATCTCGCAGGCTGGTCTCAAGCTACAGGACAGCTTGCACAGAGAATTGAGCACACTTGATCAGCAGGGTTGGCACTTTTGATATCAAACTCCTCTCAACCAGGATTACAAAGCATTGCCAACAAGCTAAATAAACTCCTACTGCTACCCAGTGCCCCAATTGACCAAAACTGTTGACTTTTCCCATTGACCAGGAAGGTGACAGCCTTGATCTCAGTGGTCTCCAGCACCGTCCCCCTCCCACCACGCAGATCCCCAGCGGTACCATTACCTTGTTTCTGGTTGATGTCGGCGGGCAAATGGGGCGAGTGGGAGCCGTGGCTGAAATGGTCGTTGCTGTAAGGGATGAGCGGGGTGAGCGGGTGGACTCCGTGGGACGGCTGCACAACAGGAACTTTGTTGGACTGCAAGACAGAAGGAAGGAGAGGGCTCAGAAGTCGCCGGGCTCCGTGAGCAAGGAGGGCTGGTGCCCTTTGCAGTCCTGTTGTCGCAAGCAAGGCTGGGAATTACTAAAAGTCCCCAGTGAGTCTCAAGGGCAAGGCAGAAAAAGCCCTTGTCTACTTAAATAAACACTACAGCATCCTGCAAGAAAAATCCGTAAACCACGCAGTGCCAACAGCTGAAGATGATTGCACGGGTAGGTGGAAAACTGCCCAAATCAACATGACGTTTTCAAAATGCAGAAGACATTTTTTTTTCATTCGTTTCCAGTACCTTTTATTCCAGCATGAACGCTACAAGCATGTTAGCCAAAGCATAGCTCTTGTTTTCTGCCTTGTGCCACCACAGGGTCTAAATCTGGACTTTCACATGCTGCACATTCACTCTGAAAGCCACGCTCCGGCTTTCCTAACCGGGGCTCCCAAGCAGGGAGAGCCATGCTGATAGCAATGCCTTTGAGAACATGACATGGCCACCAGCGAGCCCTCGGGCTGAAATCCCCCTTGATCCCAGCGCCAGTGCTGGGAGAAGGTCCGGAGAGAGCTGAGGCAGCGCTGGGGATGCAACAAACCCAAGAAAATTTAGCAAAGGAAAATCTGTCTCCTTTTGCAGCTACTCCTGGTTACGCGCGGCGAGGCCATTGGAGCTGTAGAAGGCGTTTTTTTGTGAACACAACAGGGAGAACTTCTGCGTGTCGGAGCAGAGAGAGGGGAACCTGTTCATACGAGCTGCACAGCTGTAAGGGAAAGGGAAATACACACACACACACATGCACACACGCACACGCTGCTGTCTCCCGCCAGCCTCCTCGCCTCCAGCGTCTCAAGCTGCTCCCTACATGCCCGGTTTCGCCCACGGTTGCCTTTAAACCCAAACTGACTTCGCCTTGGTGGTGGAATGTTAGGATTTGTCCCAAATGAATCCAGAAAGAGAAACAGGACCGACAGCACCCCAAAACAGGGAGAAAATGAGAGCGGACCAGGTAAGACAGCTGTCCAGGGGCTGGGAGCCAGGAATTGCTAGTCAGACCTCTTGTGTCCCACCAGGACATGCACAGATGATTCGCTGCCTGACTTTCGACAAGTCATTTACGATCTCTGGACTTGATTCACTGGTGCCTTCCATTTCGGTGACGATTTTGCTCAGGCAGAGCAAGCATGGAACACCAGTCGGGTTTGGTGGAGGTGGCGCAGCCGGAGCCGATGGCTCTGCAGCACCTGTCCTGGACCTCTCCCTGCCGCTCCGAGCTGTGTCCACAGCAGCCCGAGAGCCCTGGGCAAGTCCTGCATTTTGCATCCCTGCTCCGAGGAGGAAGCCCATGAAGCGGAAAGGAAAACAGACTGATGGAGACACCACTTTACATCTGTCTTTCCCACAAAGATTTGCTCATGCAAATAAAACCCAAGAGGCATGCAGGCTTGCATTTAAGAATGAACGAAAACCCGAATTCCTGATGCTTACCAGGTGTAGATTCACTGTGTACAGCGGGGTGCTGGGAATGTAACCCCCCTCCCCAGCACAAACTGGTGTGGTACGGGCGTTCCCGTCCTGCAGCAGGGCCATGGGCTATGTGGTTTTCCCATCGAGAGCGGCACTGGGCTGGCTCCTGCTTAGTTAAACACATGTTTGGAGCTCTGAGCTTTTACTATTCTTGCCCATGAAATGAGACGAAGAATAGCTTTTCAGTGATATTTCCAAAATTAGCTATGGTTTAGCTTATTTAAGAACCAGAAAGCCTAAATTAGGGCTATGCAGTTCTACGTGTACATTTTAACGTGACACCGGAGCAGAACGAGCTCGATGCTGAGCTGTTTTGAGAACTTCAACTTAAGCATTTCTGCTCTTCGAAGTGGGGCAGATCTTCCCTTCCCATTCGCACCACGCCTGATCCAGGCAGCACCATCCGCCAGCCGGCCTCGCTGCCTGACGACTGTCGACAGCTTTCAGAGCAACGACAGAAGACACAGACCACTACAAAGGCAGCTGAACAGTGCCGATGCCGATCCACAGGATACCTCAACAGTGAAAAGCACCGAGCACGTGTGGTTACAGCAAAGGCCCGGGCTGCCCTTCTTCCCCATCAAAGCAGAACATGGTAACTTGGCGGTACAACAGGTTGCAGCTCAGTTACTCAGATTTTCCATCGGTTCCGATGGGAAACAAGACGTTGCGCCAGTACGAAGAGCTGGCCTTCCCTGTGTCCCTTCTACGGTTGCACTTGTTTTGCTGGAAAACTTTTCTCCTACTCTTTAAAGTCATAAAGAGCTGGTGGGGAAGGATCCTCAGGAGGGAGGTAAGACAAAAATTTCTGCAAGAGGCTATTCATCCCCTTCCCGCTTCCTCCATTCGGGAGTTTGTTACAGGAACCCGTCTCCCAGACGAAACCAGCCAAGGGAAGGACACGTTCCACACAGATCTGGAGAAACAGAGATGACTCCTTCAGTCTTGATCCCCAGTTTAAACACTGCAGCTGCTAATGGTTGCGGTCCGTGGCCATGTCTGCAGCTCCTGCTCTTCACCAGACGTGCTGTGGCTGCCACATGCGTCTTCGCTGTGAAATCATACCTCATTTATAGAAATCTACATGCCAGAGAAGTGGTATCAATTCCTCGTTTTTACAAGGTTTAGATTTAGTTTCTGAAAGCAGCTGCAGCGCATGAACCCTGAAAAAGCTTTTCAACGCCAGAACTTACCAGCTGACAATGTCTTATGCCATAAAATTAACCTAATATAAATGTTTTCTGCCTGTTTTCTGCCGAGCAGACTGATTTTAACACGAGGGCAGTTGGTTTGGTGTTCTCTCAGCAGGTCCCCTGGGAGGACGCAGGGTGGTGCTGGTCGGGACACCATGGGGATGTGCTGCGGTTTGGTGAAGCATCTTCCTGCCTCTCCTCCCGAAAGCCGTGTTTCAATCCAGCTCAGAGCAGCGGCGACGGAGCTGCTGGCTACCCACCCACCCGAAATAATGCAGCCGGTGCCCAGCGTCACAGCCCCAACCCCCGGTCACCCCAAGTCACCTCCCATCCTTCGGTAGCTGGGGGGGGAGGACATGAAAGGGCTCTGGGGACAGCTTTATCTCACCTCTCCCAGCACAGCCCTTTGAGGGCAGCTCAGGGAATGAGCTGTGCAGCCACGACCTCGCTACAGAAATGAAGAGACGCATTTACAGCAACACCAGCACGGTATTTCCACAGCGGATGGAGCAGCAGAATGGGTTTTGCAAGCCTGGAGGGCGTTTTTTCCCCCTCCTCGCTCAAATTTGCTAAATTGCAACTCTCCTGATTGCCCACCTCCCCGGCGAGCGGTGGCCGCTCAGGTCCCCGTGTGCCTCGTGGCGGCAGCCGGTGTCGCTCGGCGCTGGGGCAGGCACCGACCCCGCAGCGCGTCACCCTGCCGGCGTTAATCAGCCCCCACCAACCTCGCCGAAAATAATTAAAACAACCCCGGCTGTGCGGGAAGAAGCTCCCACCATGAAGCCAAGAAGTGACTTTAATAACTAGAGGTAATTGGATGAGCAAAGAGAAAACACAGTCGCGTTAATTATTAAGAAAGACTAATTGTTGGCAGGGCAAAATTAGGAGACCTCACGCATGGGTGTCTGGCTGCGATAGCAGCTCGAGGCTAGCTAGAAAACTCTCCTTTCGCTGAGCACACACAAACCCAGCGGGTCTTTCGCATGAGGAGCATCCTCCCCATCACAGCCGCAACGTTACTCAGCTCCGAGGTGCCCGATGAGGCACAGCATCATTCCCCTTTGCTCCCATCCCGCAGGATGGGCTGCAGCGTGTCCGGCCGCGGGGTTATCCAAACCTGCCAGCACGGTGCTGGTTATTCAGAACTATATATCACTTTTTTTTTTTTTAAACAAAATGTGAGTTTTTCCNTCCGCCAGCCGGCCTCGCTGCCTGACGACTGTCGACAGCTTTCAGAGCAACGACAGAAGACACAGACCACTACAAAGGCAGCTGAACAGTGCCGATGCCGATCCACAGGATACCTCAACAGTGAAAAGCACCGAGCACGTGTGGTTACAGCAAAGGCCCGGGCTGCCCTTCTTCCCCATCAAAGCAGAACATGGTAACTTGGCGGTACAACAGGTTGCAGCTCAGTTACTCAGATTTTCCATCGGTTCCGATGGGAAACAAGACGTTGCGCCAGTACGAAGAGCTGGCCTTCCCTGTGTCCCTTCTACGGTTGCACTTGTTTTGCTGGAAAACTTTTCTCCTACTCTTTAAAGTCATAAAGAGCTGGTGGGGAAGGATCCTCAGGAGGGAGGTAAGACAAAAATTTCTGCAAGAGGCTATTCATCCCCTTCCCGCTTCCTCCATTCGGGAGTTTGTTACAGGAACCCGTCTCCCAGACGAAACCAGCCAAGGGAAGGACACGTTCCACACAGATCTGGAGAAACAGAGATGACTCCTTCAGTCTTGATCCCCAGTTTAAACACTGCAGCTGCTAATGGTTGCGGTCCGTGGCCATGTCTGCAGCTCCTGCTCTTCACCAGACGTGCTGTGGCTGCCACATGCGTCTTCGCTGTGAAATCATACCTCATTTATAGAAATCTACATGCCAGAGAAGTGGTATCAATTCCTCGTTTTTACAAGGTTTAGATTTAGTTTCTGAAAGCAGCTGCAGCGCATGAACCCTGAAAAAGCTTTTCAACGCCAGAACTTACCAGCTGACAATGTCTTATGCCATAAAATTAACCTAATATAAATGTTTTCTGCCTGTTTTCTGCCGAGCAGACTGATTTTAACACGAGGGCAGTTGGTTTGGTGTTCTCTCAGCAGGTCCCCTGGGAGGACGCAGGGTGGTGCTGGTCGGGACACCATGGGGATGTGCTGCGGTTTGGTGAAGCATCTTCCTGCCTCTCCTCCCGAAAGCCGTGTTTCAATCCAGCTCAGAGCAGCGGCGACGGAGCTGCTGGCTACCCACCCACCCGAAATAATGCAGCCGGTGCCCAGCGTCACAGCCCCAACCCCCGGTCACCCCAAGTCACCTCCCATCCTTCGGTAGCTGGGGGGGGAGGACATGAAAGGGCTCTGGGGACAGCTTTATCTCACCTCTCCCAGCACAGCCCTTTGAGGGCAGCTCAGGGAATGAGCTGTGCAGCCACGACCTCGCTACAGAAATGAAGAGACGCATTTACAGCAACACCAGCACGGTATTTCCACAGCGGATGGAGCAGCAGAATGGGTTTTGCAAGCCTGGAGGGCGTTTTTTCCCCCTCCTCGCTCAAATTTGCTAAATTGCAACTCTCCTGATTGCCCACCTCCCCGGCGAGCGGTGGCCGCTCAGGTCCCCGTGTGCCTCGTGGCGGCAGCCGGTGTCGCTCGGCGCTGGGGCAGGCACCGACCCCGCAGCGCGTCACCCTGCCGGCGTTAATCAGCCCCCACCAACCTCGCCGAAAATAATTAAAACAACCCCGGCTGTGCGGGAAGAAGCTCCCACCATGAAGCCAAGAAGTGACTTTAATAACTAGAGGTAATTGGATGAGCAAAGAGAAAACACAGTCGCGTTAATTATTAAGAAAGACTAATTGTTGGCAGGGCAAAATTAGGAGACCTCACGCATGGGTGTCTGGCTGCGATAGCAGCTCGAGGCTAGCTAGAAAACTCTCCTTTCGCTGAGCACACACAAACCCAGCGGGTCTTTCGCATGAGGAGCATCCTCCCCATCACAGCCGCAACGTTACTCAGCTCCGAGGTGCCCGATGAGGCACAGCATCATTCCCCTTTGCTCCCATCCCGCAGGATGGGCTGCAGCGTGTCCGGCCGCGGGGTTATCCAAACCTGCCAGCACGGTGCTGGTTATTCAGAACTATATATCACTTTTTTTTTTTTTAAACAAAATGTGAGTTTTTCCTTAGAAAATGGCGAAAGATTGTAATCAAACATTTTCTGGAAAGCACCTTGTGTTAGCAAGTATTTTGACTCATTTTTTTAAGACTGATCTATTTAGTTGTGACGCGCTAAAAATGAGTAGTTTTACTTGGCTGGCTTGACAGAGGATTTTTCTTTTAAACTTTAAAGCTAATCTTAGCAACATCTAGCGCAGAAGGTAAAAAGCCGAAATTTGAGTGAAATGACCAACCAAAAAATTTCCATGGCCGGCAAAACTCTGAGGTTTTAGCCCTGTGAAAAGTTTAGAAAAAATTGTAAAGAATTTTTTTCTGCTTGGACCAGTTTAGGAAAAGAAACAAATGAAAAAAGAGAAGCGAATGTTTTGTAACCTGTGAAAACTATTCTTTGCTACAACTGAAAGCTGCTCTTAAAAGCAGCAGTGGTCACACCGAGCTGCCCGGGTGGCTGCTGGGGATCCCGGGATCAGAGCATCCCGCCGGTGCTGCACCGCTGCTTCTACAGGTGGGATTTTTTTTTTATTAATTTTCTGCTAGAAGACAATTCTTAACTTAAACAAGGCAGCTTAATTCTACTGCCCGACACCACTTGGTGCCCAATGTAGCGAAAAAGGTTTTGTTAAATTTCGTGACGGCTGCACTAAGCACCCGGGATGGGTCCTCGCCGGGGACGGCCAGGGCTGCGCACCCGACCTGCACCGTGGGGAGTTGCTTAATGCATTAAAGGAGAAGAGTAATACAGGAGCTCATCTTACATGGTTGATTTTGATCTGCACTGTTGCACACAGGCAGAAAGCATCCGTCCTAGGAATAACCCCTTCTCGGTTTTGACGACTGTATTTCAAGAGTTTTTACGTTTTCCCTAGATTTTGAACAAAAACAACCGAAGTGAAAAGCTGGCTTTTTAATAGTTTGGTTTTTTAAGGCAAAGTCACATAGATGACACTGTTCTGTAGGAAAGAAACTTATATTTTACAGATTTCCCATACGTTTGAAATAATAGAATGAATTTAAGAATTTGCTCTCACTTTATAAAAGTCAGCCCTAAGCCCGCAGGAGATGTACCGCGCCGTCAGCCAATTCTGAATGCGCCGTGTCACCTTCCTGCAAAAACAGGGCATCATTCACAGCGTCACCCGGCTCCCCACTCTGAGTGGGGAAAACTCCACTTGAGTTTCTTCCACGGGATTTCTGGAGATCTTAATCCTGCTATGCTACTTCTGTGGGGCTTTTTACACGATTTTTTTAACAGCTACTCTGAAATGAGACGCTGTGCGCTTGCAGACGAGCCAGCTGGGGCTTCATCGAGGGAAAGCGGCTTTGACGTTCAGGCTCCAGCTGAGAGCAACTTCTGCAGAGTCAGCATCAGAGAGGTGGGGGGCTTCCAGCTGATGGGGAGCCCGAATGCACAGGGGATCTCACAGGCACAGGGGACCCTACAGGCATAGGGGACTTTACACACATAAGGGACCCGAAACACATGGGAGGCTGCAGGCATTGTGGGTCCCATAAACACAGGGGGTCCTAGGCACATATGGGGACCCCATGCACACAGGGGACCCCATGCACAGAGGGAATCCCACCCACATCGGGGACCCCATGCACATAGGAGACTCTCCGCACATAGGGGACCCCATGCACAGAGGGAATCCCACCCACATAGGGAACCCCACCCACATTGGGGACCCCATGCACATAAGGGACTCTCCGCACATAGGGGACCCCATGCACAGAGGGAATCCCACCCACATTGGGGACCCCATGCACATAGGGAATCCCACCCACATCGGGAATCCCACCCACATTGGGGACCCCATGCACATAGGGGACTCTCCGCACATAGGGGACCCCATGCACAGAGGGAATCCCATGCACAGAGGGGACCCCATGCACACAGGGACCCTGCAGGCCAGGGAACAGGGACAGACTGTCAGGACTGGGCACAGCACCAGTGCGGTTGGTGCCCAGCACCTTCTGGGGACGTGACTGCAAGGGGTGCTGCGCTCCCTGTGAAGGATAACGGGGTGCTGCCTGCCCCTTGCACAAACCTCAACTCCCAGCCACTGAACACACCCGGCTGGTGCAAAAGCACCGGCCAATACCCCGGACAGCCAAAATCCCTCTGGTCAGCCCAAAAGCAAGCAAAGCAGGGACAAGCCTGCCACAAAGCCTGCCACTGTGAGAGCCACCGTCCATCCTGGCAGCTCCTCCATGGATGCAGAGGAGTCAGCAGGGAGAGGAAAGCCCATAACCCCTCTGTGATGCCCAGAGCCTGGTGCCTCCAACACCGAGGGCCATGCTGGCCCTGGTGGCAGCCTCCCAGGCGAGGGGAGGCTGGAAGCACCCCAGGGGGTGCAGGATCCGTCCCCCGCAGCACAGTGGCACAAAGCGCCCTGGTGCACGAGCCGGCGGCGGGGGAGAGCGCTGTGGTTTCCAGCCCCGCCAGGGAGCCGAGCCGCGGTGAGGCGAGATTAGTCACGTCACTTTCAAATTTTCCCACATCGCCAGCCCCAAAAATAGCGAAACGAAAAAGCCGTGGGCCAGCCCGGCGGCAGCTGGCGTGGGGTGAGGGGCCTGGCCGAGGGACGGCAGCTCAGGCTGGTGGTTGTGCCACGCTGGCGGCTGTCACCGCCACGGCAGAGCGGGGTTTGGCAGCCCGAGAGCCCCGTGCCGCCGGCCGTGCCCTCTGTCCGGCTGCCGGGAGCAGGTCCCGGGGCTGGTCCCGGCTCAGAGCAGGCAGATGGATAGGATGCTCGGGTGCCTGCAGGGTGAAAGCCCTGGGTGCAGCACACGTGCTGCAGGCTGCAGTCCGGCCCCGAGTCACCCCAAATATGTTTGCTTCCACGTCACTTCTCAGAGAGGGTGAGATGAGTCGACGCACCGGCTATGAAAAACAAAACCTACAAAGTTTTGCTGTTGCTGATTCAATGAGGAATTAATTCCTTTTCACTGCAAAATTAGTCATCATGCCACAGAAAGAAAGGTATAAGGTCAGGCTGCACCGAGCGTGCACCGCTGCTGGGGAAGGTACCCATTACCGGGGGGGACTGTGCCTTTTGCTCTTTATCCAACAAACAATCCAAATTAGGAAATTATTAGGGATATATTATTAGGGACATTATTGGGTACATCCCGCAGCATCGGAGCCGTTCCTGGGAGGGCTCGCAGAGCAGCACTGTCATTCGGGGCACTCAGGGACCCAGAGCCTGTGACTCAAACCCAGCCCTGCACGGTTTCAGGGCACCTCCGAGTTCTGATAAAGTCTCCCAGCTCGGGGCCCCAGACCATGTCAGCAGACACCTTCACCCCTCGTTTCCCCCTGGTGTTGCACCAGGAGATGCTGCGATAAAAGATCACCCCAAATACCCACTGCAGACCATTTTCGGCGCTGACTGCAAGCACTGGGGCTGGGAGCCCTCGGCAGCCCGCGGGCGAAGGCAGCGTCGACTCATTTCTCGTCTCAGCACGCTTTTTTCTCTTTTCTCACTTTTGCTGCACTCACATCGCCCCAGCCCGCTGCCGCAGCAGAAAGGAAACAGGGAAAGTTAAAGCCACCCACGCTCAGGCGCTGCCCTCGCCCAGCCGTGCACCCCTCCAGCAAAGCCGAATTTTAGCAGCAGCATCCCCCTGGCCCCTGCCCAGGCGTGGGTCACCCCGCACGGCTGCAGCACGGAGGGCTGGATCTGGCCTTTACCCTCGGCACCACCAAGGTGTCCTCCAGGGACCAGAAGACAACATCTCCCATGAGCAGAAGAGCCCCACTGCCCCGTGCACCCCGTCTCTGGCTGGCCCAGAAGTGCTTACGAGCAGCAGTCCAACAAACGGGAAAGCTACTAATTCCTGCATTAATTCTGCAGATGAAATGCAGCAAGGAGCTGATCGGTTTAAGATACTCGCTTTTGACACTGTCCCACACACCGACCTTGTCTCTAAATTGGAGAGACATGGATGTGACCAATGGATCACTCCGTGGATAAGGAATTGGCTGGATGGCAACACTCAAAGAGTTGTGGTCAACGGCTCAATGTCCACCTAGAGATCAGTGATGAGTGGTGCTCCTCAGGGGTCTGTACTGGAACCGGTGCTGTTTAACATCTTTGTTGGTGACCTGGACAGTGGGACTGAGTGCACCCTTAGCAAGGTTGCCAACAACACCAAGCTGTGTGGAGCAGTCAACATGCTGGAGGGAAGGGATGCCATCCAGAGGGATCTGGACAGGCTTGAGAGATGGGCCTGTGCCAAACTCATGAAGTTCAACAAGGCCAAGCGCAGGGTCCTGCACATGGGTTGGGGCAATCCCAAGCACAAATCCAGGGTGGGCAGAGAATGGATGGAGAGCAGCCCTGAGGAGAGGGACTCGGGGATACTGGTGGGTGAAAAACTGGACATGAGCTGGCAATGTGCGCTGGCAGCCCAGAAAGCCCCCCGCATCCTGGGCTGCATCCCCAGCAGTGTGGGCAGCAGGGCCAGGGAGGGGATTCTGCCCCTCTGCTGCGCTCTGGGGAGACCCCCCTGCAGTGCTGCCTCCAGCCCTGGGGACACCAACAGCAGAAGGACATGGACCTGTTGGAGCAGGTCCAGAGGAGGCCACCAAGATGATGGGAGGGCTGAAGCCCGGAGGACAGGCTGAGAATTGGGGGTGTTCAGCCTGGAGAAGAGAAGGCTCCAGGGAGACCTTCGAGCCCCTTCCAGTCCCTAAAGGGGCTCCAGGAAAGCTGGGGAGGGACTCTGGATCAGGGAGTGGAGCCATAGGATGAGGGGGGACGCTCTTAAACTGGAAGAGGGAAGATTTCAATTAGATATTAGGAAGGAATTCTTCCTGTGAGGGTGGTGAGACACCGGCCCGGGTTGCCCGGAGAAGCTGTGGCTGCCCCATCCCTGGAGGTGTTCAAGGCCAAGTTGGACGGGGCTTTGAGCAACCTGGTCTAGTGGGAGGTGTCCCTGCCCGTGGCAAGGGGGTTGGACTAGGTGATCTTTAAGGTCCCTTCCAACTCTAACCAGTCTATGAGTCTATATACATTGCACATACAGGCAAATATTGTGCTTGCTCAGGTTTTTATCCCTGCACTCTACATTTTGTGGTTGATGGAGCGTTACTCCCTCAACTCTTCCTTTTCCCTCTGACTTCTTTAAGCTTCTTTAAAATCCAGCTCTGCTTTGAAAACGCTAGCGAGGTACTTGAGCAGCCCTGCTCTTTTTTGCACATTGAAGGGGATGTGCTCGCATTAGCGGCAAAACTCAGCTCCCGTGACGCTGACTGTCCCCCTGCGACTCGGATGTGCATCACAGTGGCTTAGGGGACTCCGCTTGGCTACCAGGGGACAAGTTCCTCAGTGTTTAACACCTTCCATGCCCCAGCACTCAGAGAGGTGGCCAAGCTCTAGACGTGCTGGGGTCAAATACAGGCAAAGAACTTAAATACCTTTCAAAAGTTCTCAGTGGCCTTCTGTTCTGCTGCTGGTTTCTGTTTTTAAGCTATGATGGTTATTATTTTTAAGTTAAACTCTGCAGGGGAAATAGCTGAGCTTTTCGCCGTTTACGGGCACAGGAAGAGCCGTTTCACTTCTCAAGTATTTATCTTGTAAGCGAAAGATGTAGGTGGTTCTTCGTGAAAAAAAAGAAAGAAAGAAAAGGCATGGAAAAATAAAGATCAAAAGTCCCTCCCAGAGGCTTCTCTCTTATGGGGACAGGGGGCAAGTGTGGCAGCAAGTACATCCCATATCAGAGAGGAGAAACCCCCTGAAAAAGAAACTTTTGGCATCACCACCCAATGTTTACAGTTACATTCGGCAGAAGAGCCACCTCAGTCCAGAAGCCTCCTCAACCGTGCAGAAAGTCCCCTTGTGCAAGGCTCGCCTTGCTCGGGAAACGCCGCTGCTGTGATACTAAAAGCAGCTTCACCGTGCTGCATCTGCTCAGGAGGGGACAGAAACATCCCCCTCTGCTCCCACAAAGGGTGACGGCGACATATGGCTTCACGGAAACAAATGCCAGGGCAATATAACCCGGGGGCTGCACCGCCACACCAAACCCCGGCTATTTTCTCCCAAATGCCGGGGCAATATAACGGTGGGGCTGCATCTTCCCCCTCCCCAGCTATTTCCCCTGTTCGGCAACATCCATCCCTGGTTATTGCCTCTCTCGTGTTCTGGGCTACGGAGAAAACAAAAATCTCTGTCCCCTTCGTGCTACGCGGTTCTGCGAATTTGAATCAAAAGCTGCAAACCCTGGAGTTACCGGTAACACTTGAGGCTTCAAATGAGAAGGCACGCACTTGACCCGCGGAGGCTGATAATATCTGACCTCCTTTATTTCGCTTCGCTTCTCAAAGACGAGCGGTCGGTCTGATACCCAGAATTAATCAGGAAAATGTCCAAGAGGGCAAGGGAGGAAAGCAAAATAAAAGAAGTGTGACACAGAGCCAAGGCTTGCCTTTCGGTAAGGCTCGAGACACCGTTTCCAGAAGGACCAGGGACATTACCCCCACGTGTGCCCAGCTCACGGGCAGCACCGGGACTGGCCGACCCTCAGGGTGCAAAGGTTCGGGGCAACGCAGAGGGTTTGCGCTGTGAGAGCCGCATCTCAATCTCAGACACCATCAGCTCGGGAGATTTTCACTAGTTTTGAGAAACCATTTGCAAACCCCAGCCCTAGGCTGGGTCCTGAGCCGAGGTGGCTTTGAGGCCGGGTTGTCACATCCCTCCCCGCCGAGGATGCGCTGCAGCAGCGGATGGAAAATCCCGTGCGATTTCTGGCTGCATCTGCCGGCGGATCAGCCCAACAGGAACCCTCCAGGTGTCAGTGCCGTGCAGCTTTCTGGAGGCAAATGTTTGCTTACACATCCCCTGGGCATCAGGAGAGGGCTCCTGGCTGCTCGGCTGGGGTTTTTCTTTCCATTTAAAACAAAAACAAAACCAGCCCATGTACTTCAAAGAGCGTAGGGGAGTTAACAAAAACACAAAACACAAAAAAACTCTGATGTGATTTAAGGCGTTTCGATTCCCTGAACATCAGAGGGGGTGAAACCTGCCCCTTCGCACTGCAGCAGTGCTGGGATGCACGGCCACCGTGGGTGAAACCATCCTGCTGCTGTCACCACTGTCATCCCGGGACCTGGACAGGAGACCTGTCACCGGACTTTTGTCCCTGTCTCTAGGCTTGGGATGGGACAGCTGCCAGCCCCTCCTGGCAGACACTATTTATTTTATATTTTATTTTATTTTATTTTATTTTATTTTATTTTATTTTATTTTATTTTATTTTCCTTCATTCTATTCTATTCTATTCTATTCTATTCTATTCTATTCTATTCTATTCTATTCTATTCTATTCTATTCCTTTGTAATCTGCTAGTCTCAAAGCCCAGCTTCAGGGGGCATCTCAGCATGTGAGAACGTCACTGGTTGAAAAAAAAGACAACAATCAAAAGTCTCTCAACCCATCTGAAAGTAAATCCCCAATCCGGTGACTGCACTGTGAAAAAAAAAATAGTAATAACAGTAATAATAATACCAATAATAACGATACCGTAACGTTGCTGACTTGCTCAGAGAGCGCTTTCTCCTGTCGCATACGACCGCCGAGGCCGCGCACTCGCACAGCGTCGGACGACCCCAAGAGAAGATCTTTTGACCTGTCAGATGTAGCTATGCCCAAGCACAGGCCACCGGCTAATTAATGGATCAGGCGGTCCAACTGGGGATGATAATTTGCAATAATTATCGTCGTTCTTGGGTACGCGTTTCCCTGCTACAGTGAAATCCTTCGATATTTATATGGATGTCAAGCGCATTTCCAAGATGGAATGGACACGACTGAATGAACCGCGGCTGCTCCGACTCTCCTCCGGGGTCTCTCCCAGACCTTTCCGCAGCATCGCTACCAGGACGGCATGGCGACGGCCAGCGGCAGCTCGGGATGTTGCTCCCACCCTAGCATTAATTTTTCCAAGCAGCTGTGAAGCCCAAGGGGCGAGGGCTGGGGCGAGGGGCATCCCTCCCCACCGCGCTCCCCAAGACCCACCGGGGACCCCCGGGCAGCAGCGGGGAGAGCTGCCGCTGCCCAGCCCGGAGCCGCCCCCGCATTATCCTAATCTGCACTCACACTTATTTCCCAGTTTCCGTGACAAACGGTTCTCTGGAGGACGCGGAGGGAAGATAATCCCCTCCGGAGCCGAAGGGATGCTTTATTGACACCCTCCAGCTGTAAGGCGATAGCAGCTTTCCTTGTTGCTCACTTTCAAGGGTGACATGTTTACAAAGAACGCTACAGCCGCTAATCCTGGATGATACCCTGTGTCTGCCTGGGAGAAATCCTAATTTTCTTGATAGGAGGAATTAGTTCCTTTAATGCTTAATACCCCTTTTTTCCTCTGAAAGCAAGCAAGCGTTATTGTGCAGAGCGGAATAAACATTTTAATTAAAATGTGGAATTTATCTTCCAGTCGAATTCGTACGAGCCCCCGACGATACGTCAAACTCCGCTTTCCCATTTTGAATCTTTCTCTGATCTCTTAATGCGAATGGCTGAATTAAAACCCGGGCTCGGTGGATTTGCATATAATTAGAGAGCAAGGGAAATTAATAGGGAATTGAATGGTTTTCTCCTCTGCCCATCTGATGTTTTTACCAGATTAAAAAGAGTTGATTTCTCTTAATGACTGTAAAAATGTATTAAATATTGTTTAACCTTTTTTTTTGGGGGGGATGGAAGCAGACAGACTAAAGAAACAAACTTATACATATGATAATGAACTCCTCCTATCGTGGGAAGCAAATATCATTGTAATTAGGATTAGAAAGGAATCCTAATTAATCTTGTCCTGCCACTTGACTTCTAGAAGTTCCTTAAATGTTACCTCCAATGAAATGCAAAGAAGGAGCAGTTTAAAGGCTCGCCAGCTAATCCCTGCGTACGGCGGTGAGGAGCTGCCGTGGCCATGGCCAGCGGTGGCACGGGGCGAAGGCTGCCCGAGCCTCCCGGCCGAGGGCTGCCAGATTTCGGACAGAGTGGCCTGAGTCTGGCACGTGAGCTGGATTCAGACTGAAGGGGAACACGCAGCTCCGCTGCCTAGATTTCCTAATTCCCCACGATGAACTAGGTAACGAGACAGCAAACCAAGAGAGATGGGATGCACCAAGTACCACAGCAATTCCTGACTCCACACAGGCAGCTTTGCAGTTCTTTTACCACGGTCTTTTTCAGTAGTGTCTAAACAGCCTATTTAGCAATGCTTATTGGGCTCGGTTTCAGGATGGCACTCAACATACAGGATGGGAATAAACGAGGAAACTCCAGCTCTGTGCCATCCCCCATGTCTTGATTTCATCTTCTCTACACTCGTGATGCTAAAGATTACCTACCCTGCTGCTATTAAGTCATACATATTTTAACTCGGCTCTTGCCATGCGTCATCAAATCCTGTTTTTCAGGTATTGAGATTCATAAATTTAATTGCATAAGATTTTACTACGGGAGTGGATGGTCATGAGATTATTTTCATCTTTGAGTCTCAGTATGGAAAGCAGTTTTGAGAGAGCTGGTTTCCAAAATTCAGATCCTGGCTGAAGGTCTCGTTTTCTAAGTACAGCTAAATACAGCGCAAGGAGGTGCTGTAACGGGGGGTTATAACTTGGACTAGTAATGAAACACAGCAAACTTTATGCTAAGTAACAAATAATAAATGAATCCTGCTAGGGCTAGGTTGGCTTCTCGGCATATTTCTTCCAAGAGTTCCAGTAAGTTTTTGGCTACAACTTTATGAGAGAGACTGTGAATAACAGCCTGGGAATAACATGGTTAGTACAGACATGAAAAACCTTCACTTCGAAACCAGAGCCCATACGAAATGTGCCTGGTCTTGGATTTCATTTTAACCCCGGCTGATCAAAAGTTCACAAGGCAGGACTGATCAAAGGCTTCGCGTTGAAAAAACGAGAAAGTCACAATTTCATATGGTTTTGATGAGAAAAATAATTGATGAAACTTTGCTCTTTCAACTCGGTTTTGCTTTGAGTTTGGGGTTCATCCGAATACAGAAAGCAATGGGCACAAACCCGCGCGGATTGAAATCTTCGTAGAGTTCTAATAATCTAGTTCTTATTATGGGAGCTCGCCACCTGCTCTAGGACTGCATGGGGTCAGGAATTTTAAGGAACATTATTTATTTTTGTCAGAAGAACCAAGTCATTGAAACCACAACTCTTCATAGGGTGCATCTTCACCCAGGTTTTGTTGGGAAAACTCAAAACAGAGTTTTGAGCCACCTCCTGGTTGATGCACTCACCTCCCCAAGAGGCAGAAGACCCAGACAGAAACCATGCTCATCCTGAATCTTTCTTTTTATTTTCATGCTCTGATCAGATCGCAATAGCGATCTTCTACTGGACTGTGATGCTTTACGTGAACCATGCCGCCTGACCACAAAGAGGGTCCCGGTGGCCCGACCCTGACCTGGGAGAGCAGCCCAAGCGCGGCAGCTGGCGATGTGCGTCTGTTCCCATCATCACAAATTCGAGATATCCAACCATCCAGGCGGCGAAAGGGAAAAATGTTAAAACACCAACTTTTCTGGTTGAGGTCAGACTTGTTTTCCAAAACAGCTCGCCCTGGGAGCTCGCCCTGCCCCGCGGTCAGCTGCGACACAGGACTCCATGAAAAAAGGTTTTCCAGAAATGTTAAACAAAGCAGAACTGAGCAAACAGAAGGGTGTGTGTACAGCCGGTCCCACGCTAGGCAGGGATGGGAGCTGCGGAAGTGCAGGCAGCTGCGTCCCCGCGCATCCCCGCACAGGGCTGGTGCACAGCTCTCCGCAAGGTCTCCCTCTGCCCGCGCCGTGAGACCCCAGCGATGCCACCGCGCAGGACGCTGGTGCCACCAGAAGTGTTCCCACGGCAGGTGAACATTGAGGTAGCTCATGTTGGGGGATTTGCTGGGGAGTGGAGGGTGGTTTCTCAGCTCGTCCTGGGGGTCGCCTTGGGACAGCGTGGGGACTTCAGCTCTCTTTGACACAAGAAAATCCTCAGGGTTTCCATGGAGGTGTTTGCTGAACTTGCTGATTTGGGTCCTATTTGGGTCCCGCTGATGCCACTGAATACAAACTAATTCACTATAAATGCCGAAGCATTTACACCCATTTAGAAGAAAAGAAGAAGAAAAAGAATTCAAGAAGAAGGAAGAACAGACGACAATCCAGGGTACCATCAGTATATCAAGCTTCTGGCATAGATTTTTCTCCTAACCAGATAATTAATTTAACCCACTACCAGGGATCAGCTATTTAACTGTAGGTCATTTTGTAATACAGACTTTTTTTTTTTAACTTTAACTTTGTAATGTCCTCTGTTGTATTACAATAATTGACAGCAGTAGTTGCCCAATGATGAAACTGAGGTTACACAGAACATCAATTATACTAAAAAAATATATCTACCACACCTACATGCACACAACCCCCACATGCCTACAGTGCAATTTTTTAGCTTAGGTATTATTTAGGGCCTAAGCTGGAAGTCCACGTGTCCCACATCTGCTTTCTGAAAGTCTGGGAATGAAAAACTTCTTTTGCTATCAGGACAATGATCCACAGGCAAAAAAATCCTCACTTCAGGACATTACTATGTGATCAAATCCTATACTAGTATTTCATTTTTTAAAGTAAAAGTGCTCTTCATAACCAGTGGATTGTACATTTGCTGAAAAATCCAATTAAACCACCATTTCCATTCGGTTAGGATTTACATTTTTCCTGTAAGGTTTGCAATTAAAAAATAAACCCATCTATCTTATGGCCGTCATTTGAGCTCCTTTGAGTGCAAAAGGTAAAAACCATATAGATTATAAAGGATTACACTTTTTTACACCTCTCTCGGTTTTAACTTAGGTTCTACACAGAGAAAGCAATTTCTTCTTAAAACACACGCTTAATACACTATCTGCCCTTCAGTTTTTTCGCTGGCTCTCTCCACTCCTTCAGGACATAAAGCAGCCTGGGACTGTCTAAAGAAATAAATCCCTGAATGCAGCCAAGACCCAGTCGATGGGATTTAGAAGGAAACTCCATCACAGAACGGGCGAGTCCGTAAGTCCCCAGCTGAAGTGCTTGGGGGGGACCCTCCCGGTGGGGACCCTCCCAGGGGCAGAACACCCTGCCCGCAGGCTCGGGTCGCGGCTCCCCAGCCTGCACCCGCATCCCCTGCGCCGGCCCCCGCAGGGACATGCCGCACCGCATCTCCAGATGGCTTTTAGCAGAAGTGTAACAACTGAGGTACTTGATTTAGAGGATAGAAAATAAGATTCAATCCATGCCAAAGTCAGTGACAGTTTTTCCACTGATTTATCCCACCTAAGGCCAAAGACGTGCCATTATCTCCAGCGCTGGCAGGCGTTCCTTCAGGTTTTGAGAGACTGCAAAATTGGGAAAGGCTATACCCCACCGGCCTGGGAGATTTCAGGTGTTTTACCCGCCGCTTTTTCTTTTTGTAAACGTGCACAAACACCGCAAGGTGCTCTCAGCTTGTCAGGCACACCGACTCGGCGACACCGCGCAGGGCACAAGCACAGTATATAGTGAAGAAAATCACTCCTAAGCGGCGAGTTCGACAACAGCAGGAAATTTTAGTCTGTTGAGCTCTGCAATGTTTTAGCACCTCTGCTTCGTCTCAAATTTACTCATTTCAGAAACCCGCTTCACTTCCCGACCACGCTCCTCGCTATGGGGAGGCTCTGCAGCTGCAGGCGCTCCGGCCAACGTTCCCGGCTCCGGCTCTGTACCAGAGCTGTCCCGATCCCGGTTCCCAGTCCCACCGCGAGAAAGGCACCGGGTTTCGGAGGGGCTGTGGGCTGAGCAAAGGCCACAGCGCTACATCACCCGTTATCTCGAGGGCTCGGGGGTTCCTGCCAGAGCCCCACCAGTCACCCGAAGCTTCCCACCAGATAAATACTTGTTTGTTGTGTTACGAGGAGACTGGTGACACGGCCCGTAAAAGGCTGCCGTGAGTTGATCTCTCTTATCTTCACATCTATCTGCCTCGGCGCGACTATTTCGTATTTGTATGGGGCTATATTCAGACCAAGAGTTTAACAACGATTGCATTTTTTCAACTGTAAAGTGTTTGTTTTTTTTTTAGGGTGGAGACCTGTTATCTCCTGCATCTGAACAAGATCGAGCTCAGCAGATTTGTTTCTGGTTGTGATCTTCACCATGCAAACAGTAAATATTGCTTGTAACAGGAGATTTTACATAAAAAGTTTGTGTACATTTTATACAACAGTGTAATAATAACTACCAGTTACCAACCAAGCTCTTACATTCCGCTCGGTGGTGTTTGTCTGTCTGTCTGCCTGCTGACCCCAGAGAGAGAAGAGGAGTGGAGAAATTACCAAGGAACAGAGGCTAATGAGCATTTTTCCTTATTTTGTCTTTATGGCAGTGAATTTTGCCACTGATTTCAACACGAGTATCATCCTGCACTCTGTAACCATCAGCATAAAAATTTATGAGGATTAGAAACTGGTTAGAAAGAGCATAAACACGTGCACAATCACACATGTCAAGGCTGTCCTGCGCACTCCCCGCACGCCGTCCTCCATCCCAGCAGGAGCTGCTGCACATTCCCAGTTTGCAGGCAGCGGTTTTGTGCAGGAGAGGTCTTACACCCTGCGATCCATGTGCTGCAGAAGACACGATGCTGGCACGGAGACCCTGAGCCAAACTCTTCGGTGGGCTGGTTTCTGCACATCTGCAGCATCGCAGTCCGACTGCGAGCTGGGGACTGTGTTTTCCACCCTAACGGGGAACGTGGAGCCGGTGCAATTGCGATGCGCCCCCCTTAGCCATCCCAGAGCTGCTGCACGCAATGTATCTGTAGGGTGCCCACACCAAGAAGGCATGAAATTATTTTGAACCGGTGATTTTCTTCACCCAAAGGGTTATCAAGCTTTGGCACAGGCTGCCCAGGGCAGTGGTGGAGTTGCCATCCCTGGAGGTGTTTAAAAGACGAGTAGATGTGGTGCTGAGGGATATGGTTTAGTGGCGGGTTTGGCAGTGTTAGGCTGATGGTTGGACTTGATGGTCTTAAAGGTCCCTTCCAACCTTGATGATGCTATGATTCTATGAAACTGGCAATAAATCACTCGGCGCTTACAGACAAGGCATGGTGACCCCCCAGTAGCACAACTCCAGCACAACACTAAATCCAACCCTGTGCCAGGCAGTGACACAAAGACAAGGTCTTGATGGCCTGTATCCAGCAGCACTCCTGCCTGGCAGCACCACACGGGAAAGGATGGCACATTGTCACCCGGGTAGTTTTTGGGTGACGGTGCTGGACATAGCCCAGAGATTTGGCCAGGCTTCAGGGATGGGGCAGCTAGAGGGTGATTTGGCCACAAGATCAAATTACTGCTGAGGCTTCACCAACTTCGACACAACTGCAACATGGAGACTACCAGGTCCTGAGGACCAGCGGAGAAAACCAAGGAGGGAAGCCAAGGTAACACGTACCCGCACCAAGTCACTCCTCTAATCAACACCCCGGTCCCCGGCACAGTCCACGTGCCGCTGGCCCCGAGCCCCCCACTCGCCTCCAAGGGGCCAGCGTGGGAGGCAGCACTGGAGCATCGAGCACTGAGCGGGATCCGGGAACATCCCATGAGCTCCTGGTAGGGAGGGAGGAAGTGGTGCCCGGCATCCCTGAACACGCTGCTGGGCACTGGGATGCTCACCCCATCAGTCACCAAACACTATGCCCAACGTTACTGCAAAGTGCAGGGGGAGCACCCTGCCAGCCCTCCTCGTTAGTCCTCGGGCTCGTTAGGTTATCAGGACCCAACTATCCCCATTAAACACCATCCACTTGCGTGTTCCTTTTTAAAAAAAGTATTAATATTTTAAATTACTATAATTTGTGCCTGGGACTAATAAATCATAATTACGCAGCAGAAAACAAATTGTAGTGAGGAATTTAATCCCTCGTATCTGCTCTATCTTCTACAAACTAGCTACCAGTGATCTAAGAATGAGCTACCTGGCAATCAGAGATTACATGATTTGTTTTTTTATTTTCATTTTCCATTGGGTATTATCTGACCACCTGCAGTGCCTCCCTTCTCGCCCAACGTGTCCTAAGCTGCGCTGGCTGCAATGACATCTGCTGGTGGTTACAAACCTTCTCAGCCGGCCCAGGTACTTTTATTCACTGTAGTGGTTTTGTTGTTTGGTTTGGGTTTTTTTTCCCCCCAGCTCATCGCAGAGCTATGGAATGGTATTTATGTGAAAAAGAAGAATTTTGCTCTATCTGAACAAACTCCGGAGGTAAACCAGGTAAAACTGACCCACCCCAGCAGGCCACAGAGCACAGCGCTGCTCTGAAACTTCTCGGTGGTTTCTTTAAAAAGCCCATGTGCCACGGTTAAAAAAGGAAGGGGCGGGTTTCACCGTAATGGAAGAGTCAGTGTAATTATAAGTTATGGGATCATGGCAAAATCCAGAGTAAAGAAAGGCATTTCCAGTGGCAGACCTCCAGCAGTTTCAAGGAAAGATAACCTCAGTTCTGTCTTTGGGTGGCAGAGACGCGCGTTGGACACAACGGCAAAGGACTGCACAGACTTGAGTTTTGTAGGACTCCTGATCCACAGGCTAGAAAACGTTTTCCTTTTTCTTGCTCCGGGGGTCTGCTAATGCGCATCCCCCATCTCCCAGTGAGGCTGCAGCAACTCCACTGCCGCTGTCGGAGCGCCCAAGGAGCCCAGGAGCTGCTCCCAACGGGGCAAGGCTGTGCCATGCTAGGTGGCCCTGGGTGGTACGTGTGCCACTGGGGCAGTGGGACAGTCCCAGCTTCCCATCGGTACGAAGGTGCCAGAGGGGCGCAAGCAATGCTGTGAGCTCCTTGCGGTGCCACGCTGCGCAGCGGGTGCCCAAGCGTCGTTAAAGAAATTGCCTCCTAGGGTTTGGGTCTCATTGAAAGTTAATTATCTTTATGCTAATGGCCAAGTATAAGCAGCCTTCCAGTATGTGAAGGGGGCCTACAAGAAAGCTGGAGAGGGACTTTTTACAAGGTCATGTAGTGACAGGATGAGGGGGAATGGTTTTAAACTGAAAGAGGGGAGATTTTGATGAGATATTGGGAAGAAATTCTTTCCTGTGAGGGTGGTGAGACACTGGCTGGGGTTGCCCAGAGAAGCTGTGGCTGCCCCATCCCTGGAGGTGTTCAAGGCCAGGTTGGACGGGGCTTGGAGCAACCTGGTCTAGTGGGAGGTGTCCCTGCCCATGGCAGAGGGTTGGACTAGGTGATCTTTAAGGTCCCTTCCAACCCAAACCATTCTATGATTCTACAGTAAGTCTGCATCCTGGCTCCCTTTGCAGCAGGATTCCTGCTACCAAACCCGAGGTGCGCAGGGAGCGCAGAGAAGGAGACACACCACCAAAGCCAATGCATTTCAAAATCTGGAGGCATGCTGCAGATGCCAATACGTAAAGGAATTTGTCATAAACAACCTTTCAAATAGGCCAGCAGTCATGGAGGGAGGTGCTCGATGGCGTCTTTTTGCTGAGACTGAATTCCTCATGCTTCTGCACCACAGACCTGAACGCTGATTGCAACACCCCAGCCCCAACCAGGGTAAGACAGCTAGCATCCAGGCAGGATACATAGGGAAGTATTTACAGTCACCCCTGTTGCTTGAGATTTTTTGCCAGAAGGTAAATTACTAGAAGAAAAACACTGTAATATGACTTAAATCTATATGAAAAGTTAGTCCCCAGAGTAGAAAGGAAGGAACACAGACTGATACTGCAGCTACTCTACTTCTCATCACCACTTACTACACGTGATGGGACCTCTCTCTTCTATGATACCGCAATAAGTTACGAGTAATTTAAATTCTGGAGACAGTCACTTAACGATTTCAATGGGAGGGGGCTGCAGGCAGATTTCTTGCAAGGAAAACCTTTTAAGTTCACCAGCTATCCCATGCCACAACGTGACCTGGCCACGGGCTGTGGACTTCCAGGCGATGCAAGAAGCGAGACAATGGGTGAGATCAGGGCAGGATGGAGACCGAGGGACACAAAAGGGTTGTTAGATTTTGCATGGCGCTGAAGACGGCAGTCTAGGAGCTTGGGAGCTTTGAAGCGCCCGATTTGTAAAATCGAAAGAAATGAAAATAAAATAAATAACTCAGATGGCAGCCAACAGACTGCTCACCTAGCATTTTCCCACCTCGGGCAGGAGCTCTGATTAATGCTAATTAGCTTATCTTCACATTAGATCCTGATGATTCATCACTTACTACCCCAGGAATTATGACGCACTGGGGAGAGATATATTTGTAGATTCCATGGGTGTATGCCATGTCTGGAACACTTAAATGATTTTGGCATGAAAAGGGACCAACCACAAGCCCAGCTAATCAAACCAGCATTTCTCAACCTACACCTTCCAGTAGTTATAAAAAAGATTCAGAGCAAAGACAAGACTATGGCACTGAAGACAAATTTATCATCTGCCTCATCAGTGGTGTACAATCTTTGCAGAACAAAGGGCTTTATAGGCAACCTGCCAGGAGCCTGTGGCTGCTCCTCGTTTGCATATAAATTTAAAAAGAATTTTAATAAGTGTTAAATGCACATGATTATTTTTTATTTATAGCTGAAAGTAGGTGTATGCAGCACTTCATAAAACACAGAGAAAAGAAAAAGTACCTTTGGAAGTCTGAATGGAAATCAATGGAAAAACCTGTGACTGCTTCTCTGAACTAACTTCTGGGCACGCGGCTTTACTCTCCCGTGGCCACAGGCACAGCGGGGACAGGTTTGAATAGGAGCCTCCTCCTTCCATATGTACAGCCGCAAATCAGAAAGGATGTGCTCACAGATGCGTGCACCTCCTGGGAGAGGTGCGCAGATGGCCGGCCGCCCCCGCACCGCCGGGTGCCGGTCACCGAACGCAGGTTTGGGAATGGAGGAGCTCATCCTCACACAGCTTCGATGGGGGTGGTCTACAACACGGGGGCATGCAGTTTGGGGTGGGCTTTGGCCTCGAGTTTCTTTGCATTCAGTTGTGAGCAAGCACGCAAACAGCCTGGAGCTTCTCTTCTTCTGATCGTTTTTGAACTGTTGGTTACATAAATCCCAAACCCTCTTTTTACATGTAAAACAGGAGTAGCCGTCATACTCCTTCCAACTAAAATATTCTATTCTATTCTATTCTATTCTATTCTGTTCCGTTCCTATTTCTTGAGCATTTCTCACCGAGCTGTAAAGAAGGGAAGGTCATTGCCTCGCACTCATTGCACCACCAGGATGTGCCACCTGCCTGCGTTTGTTGTAAGCAGGATAAGAAAAAAAAGAAAGCTGAGTTTTTCTGTGGGGGTTGAAGATTCAGCTATCTTTCAAAAGCGATGTGGAGTCATGAAACAGAAGAGATCAAAGACTCATTTGCAAACTTTAGAGCTATTATTGGATACAGTACCTTCTCAGTCAAAGCATCTTTACCTCTTCTGGAATTCAGAAGAATTTCCTCAGAAATAGATCCCTGCGCCACTGCTGACCTGCAGTCCATCAAAGCACCTTATTTACGGGAGGTTAATTAAGGAAACTGTTCTAGCCCAGTCATTCCACAGTGACGACATCAGATACTCTTCCTTGAAGCCTGTTTTTTCCAAGGAAGACTTTTGTCAGACTGTGCACCTACAGTACCAATTTTTATTTCATCCATGTGACAGCAGACAGGGAAATCTGGGACAGGACGCTCCCCGACCCATTCGCTCGGGAAAGCAGCACCTGCGACCGGAGGCATGCTACGCTGTCAGCACTCTCCCATTTCTTCCTAGCTCATGCCTCCTGTGAAACATAAGCTTAAACTTAAGCCTAAACTTAATTTGGAGAATGATATTAAACCCAGGCCCAACCCCAGGCCCAACACATGGGACCCTAGATCTTAGTGTGGTTTCTACCAAAAAAAAACATTCCAGCAGCTCCACCTGGATCCCGTTTTAAGGCAGGTTGAATATAGCTTGTGTCTTTATGGCTCTGGTGAGAGTTTTGGTTAAGGTTAGTATTTGACACGGGAAAAGCGATGGTGTTGAGGCTGGAGTAGGCGCTAGGATTATAATCCAGGACGAACAGATGAAGTCAGATCATGAGAAGGTTCAGTGGAGGCTCATGAGCAAACCAAGGGGAGAGGGCATGGAGCTCTTTGAGACCATTTTTCTTCTGGGACTGGTGATGGCTGCATGAGTTTGGGAAGGACCAGAATTACAGTTTTATCAGGAGAAATGGATGGGCTAGGATAATAAAGGGATTGGGGGGAGACAGCACCAAAACTGAAAGCTCCTGCTGAGTGAACCTGTGGCTCCTTTGAAATCTGGGGTCACCAGGAGTCATTGGAGCAGTGAAAGGGCTGAGGTTGAGGTCAGGGTTAGAGTTTGAGTCCAGCAGATTATACGGTCGACTCTGAATGTGCCACCACATCTGGAGCCATTATTAATCTCAGAGTATATTTAGTTTGGGAACGGGGAGACATTCCTAGGGCTGGGCTGACACTGAGTGTAGGATTAGGGCTTGTACCCAGGAGAAACCACTGAGATTGCGCTACAGAGGAGGTCACTAAAGCCACCTGAGAACTGCCGAGTGCCCCTGGGCCACACTTCCAACCACAGCCAGCAAAGCCCTGATGACCAAGGCTCAAGGTAGGAGGTCAAGGTAGCAGGAAAGTGCTGACTAAATGGTGTATCATGGGAATTCAGAAGCAGCTGCACTGTCTCATGGCTTTTCGCAGCCAAATCTTAATCCTAAAATTTTCCCTTCCTACCCAGTGCCTCCTAGCAGCCCTAACTCCCGTGTAGGTTAGTGCTGTGTCCTGGTCCCCAGGCTCACTTCCAGCTGTTGCTTGTGCTCATTGAGTTCATAGGTCTCTACCAGCCCAAACCTTAACCTAACACGTCTTATCCTAACTCAAAGCCAGATTTTATTTTTTTTGCTAAACTGTACATTCAGGCCAAATTCTCACAAAATTGTTGCCATATGAAAAATGATCATGTCTTGGCTCTCCCAATTGCATCTGATGTTCTGTATTCAGCTCATTGGGGGTCTCTGCACCAATGAAGAATACAAAGAGTAAATGGGAATGAGACACCACACATGACATCTGTTTCCTCCAGGACAGGCTGACTGACCTGTGAGACCCACACATGTTGTGTTACAGACTGTAAACCTTCAACACTGCAGGGGGAATCAAAAGTAAAAGCACTTAGGCATGCAGAAGGCAATTCTCTCACCCACCTCATTCATGCATAATGATAAATACATCCAAGTGTCCTTTGCGTAGAGTCTATCCGGGGAGATATCTTTTTTTTTCCCCCCCCTCCAGTCCCAAAGCGGAAATTTTCTGTTTCAGATGATGAATTGTCGATCTGGTCAACCATACTTTTCTCCCGACTCTCTGAGCAACAAACAAATACCACCACTGAGACTCGCATCCTGCCCTTCCTTTCCCAGGCACAAGTCACTGGAAACCAGGCAGCAGCTGTAACGTGCTGCTAAAGGACAAGACTCAAAAGGACTCCTGACCCTTCTTGTATTTTTGGGCTTTACCCCTTGGATCTTGATCCTCAGCGTGTTTGGCAGCAGAGGCCGCCGAGATGAGCCCTGTGCACAAATAACTCTTCCTGGCTCTCTCAGCTCCCGCAGAAGGGCCATACCCTGCCTTTTCCCTGCCACCTCCAAGTTGGGAACCCTCTATCATCCATGTGGGATGATGGGTCTTGTACGAGCAAAAGCAAGGAATATTTTAATTCCTATTTCTGGGCAAGCACTTCTAAATTGAAGACTTACAAAGACTTGAACTTGCCTACAAAGGTTCGTAGAGGTTAACAGTCTGTTCAGGTGCGTACAGAACATGGCTGAGATAATTCCCACACAAGCGTTGACTCCCTCCCACCGCTGCAGTGATCTCCTGCCGTGCAAAACCTTCCCTCCACGGCCGGGGGGGGTCAGAGCTCCGCTCCCCACTGCTCCGAGGTGGCCACAGGCTGCTGCTCGCTACCAACCTAACCTCTCCGCAAACAAAAATGGTGCGAGGAAACGGCCCTACAGCAGTGCGCGCGCGCACGCGTGTGTGAGTTCATCTGCATCCGTCTGTGCGCGCACCGGGGAAGTTAATTTTAGTTTCACGCCTGAAATTCTTCACTGCTCGAGCTACACGGTCCCCTCTGCCTTCAGTCTGTGTGTAGCGAAGTTCAGGTGAAAAACACCATGTCTGTATTTTCCATGGTAAACCACAAGGGGTTTAAATTCACATCACTGTATTTGCAAACAAGCAACTTCTGCATGCACAGAATCCTGTTTCGTTTGAAAGCCTCACCCCCGATGTGTCTTACGTTACAGCGCGTTCAGAAAAAAGAAAGTTAAATTCTCGACCACAAGCAAAAAACCTCACACTGGCCCCACTGTATCCTGTGTACCATTAGCGAAATAGGAGCCTGTGTTTTGATTTCCATGCCATGTTGTCTTTCTGGTCTGGCTAGGGTTGGTCTAGACTGTATTCTGAGCAGGAGGAGAAGCTAATCCTTCACCTCCCTCCCCTTGTGCATCTCTGTGATACGGGATGAGCCCAGGCGTTCTCAGGCACAGGAGCGGGGATAATCACTCTCCGGGACCACACATTAATTTGTTCTGCTCTGTTCCTAAATTCAGTCTCTCTGCTTCAATTATCGCTCTTGTTTTCCACCCAACCCACAGCATGAGATTTTGCGGGATGGGTGTTTCAGGCTCTAGGGCCCAGATCCTAATTCCCCACCTGTGCTCCTGGCTTCCCATGCTATGGGAGCCTTTTCTTTGCTCCATACGTTGGCTAAAGGATGGGAAGCAAACCCAGGGCTCTACAAATACTTTTTACCACCCAGACACTTCATTATATTGTTCTCTTTTTAGCAGGTGCTTTAAACAGATACATTTGACTGAGGGAAAAGAAGATTAATCCATTTGTGAATGACCAGATACTCTCATTAGCGCAGGCTGCTAGCTTTTTGCTTCAGAAAGTTGCGCCACTGAATCTGGCTTGCCTACATTCTTTGTAGGTAATGTAATCCTCATTTAAAAGAGAGTTTGTGGCTATCCAACGTCACTTGTTACCTCCCTTCCACAAATAGCTGTCGAAGGCAGAAGGTGCAGAAATTAGACTTCATTGTTGGCTTGCCCTCTACAACGTGGTAGAGGCTCAGTTTACCATGACAGAAGTGACCTCAAAAATGGGGACAAATGAGCTGAATTCCTTTGTCCCAGCTCCTGCAGCATCAGCACTGCGGCAGCTCCAGCCTGCGATGCCCAGCGGTCGGGGACAGGATGAATTCGGGATACACCCGGCCCTCGCCACGGCTCCAAGTACCTCCCTGCGCGCTCCCTGTGAGTAATGAGCATTATACCCTGCCGACTCATCCATTACTCACGAGTGAATCCATGCGTGGTGGCTTGGAAATGAAACGTATAAAGAGATTTTTATATAAATTATCTATCTAAACACGTTGCTGAGACTATTAGCTAGACTGAAAAGGAAAGTACTGAGCTAGGCCACGTTAGCACACATTTGCTGGGAGGGCGCAGGAGTTATTCCCGGCGTTTCCAAGGAGTGGCCCACCGCTCGCTGATGGATCGTTTCCAAGCATTTCCACTCCTACCTGTGATTACAGCAGCTCAAGCTTCTCCCCTCCCTCTCTCCGGGCATGTTTTTGGGTGACCCAACAGTAGCTTGGATCTCCACACCTTTGTGAACCCGTTGTTTAAAGGAGCAAGAGAGAAGAGACCAATATCCCGCAGCTCTCAGCATGCTCTGCTCATAATTTAAGAAGCAGGGTTTTAAAAAATACATCAGAACAGCAACATTTTGCTGCTCCTCTCTCCCGCTCCAATGCTCACGGAACGTGTTATGTCTTAACCGAACGCACCAACAGGCAGAGCGATGCAGCCCGGTGAATCACCCTAACCGGCGCACTACATCCTACAACCAACGTGATGAACCCGACAGCCGTTTCTGCTGCGTATGGAAGTCGGGACATTCCACACGTATGAAACACAGAGATTGAAACAGTTGATATAAACCAGTCCCTTCCATAAAGCTGAATAAGAATACGCCACGCTACAACGCAGGGCGATGGGCTGCGGAAACAGCAGAACGCCAGTGCGGTACCCAAGGATGCTGCTGTCCTTAGGCACCGACCTCATGCGCTCCCCTGGGAGTTTGGTACCCGAGATACTGGTGTCACTGGCTTAATTCCCTGTTTCGTAAGCACCACTGCGCTGCTGCACCTCCTCCCTTCACGCATGATCTACCTGCTGTCACCGCGCCAGGAATGGGAAAAGGGAGAGGGCAGAGTGGCCCAGGGACGCACCCGCGGAGCGAGGACTTAGCACCAGGCGGCACGAAGATGCAGGAGAAGGATGCACTGGAGACACAGTCCTCTGCCCCAGGAAAATGCAAATAAATACTCCCACTGCCACCCTGACCTGTATCTTCCCTCAAGGCTGGAATTCCTCCGAGGACTGGGGAAATCCCACAGCATCACTAGATTTTCTGGGAAGGCTGGAGGACAGAAAAGGCACCTGCCTCCATTCGACTCTCTAAAACCTTAGAGGCTTCTCTGTCAGCGGAACATCAATGGAATAATACGAAGTGGTTTGTGGGATTGGGATAATTTTCTGTAGAGGTATTTTGAAAAAAGCAGGATCACCACCACCTGGCAATAGTGTGAGTCAAAGGTACATCTGAAATCCTCTTCAACTGGAGCAGAGGTGCTCTTAACAAAATGAAGTGGTTAAAAGGAGATACATTTACAGTTGCTTTCCAAAAGAAAGTAAACTCTTTTTTCTTAATTCAGGGGGATGAGCATCAGTACACGGCTGCAAAAAATGCTCATACTGGGTTCCATGGTTGTCACCTTGTGATTTCATGATGCAATTCCAAGACTGAAATTAAATACTTGCTTTTTTAATGTTAGTCATGCAACCTTCCTCTGGGATCTGAATGTCAAGCTGGGTCAAGCTCTCTCCTTCCTCCATATGGTCACCAATTCTAAGGAATATATAGGTCAAATTCTACGCAGACACTCCTGTAAAGCTATTATTTCAAATTATATGTCAATTATGTATGTTGAATTTAGCAACTCTTCCTTTTAAATGTAAGCTTGCTTGAGGACTTTAAAACTCTTGGTATTTGCAGTAAAATATTTTGCCTTACAGTTGTTGTCCTGAATTCAGCCAGGACCAGCAGTGAATGAAAGTTGTCTTCTTCAAGGAGCTGTGGGGTGGCCTCTGAAATCAATTTGTGATGGCCACAAAAACTCAGCCAACAGAAAATCTCGGCACCACAATTACTCCTAACGCCAAAAGGGAGGCAGAGAACTGAATGGACAGAAAAAGTAATGATGTTTGCAATCTAAAAGAAGAGACGTTGATCTAGAGCTTTCTACCTCTTTAGCAAGAACCTTTACCTTCAACAACGTAGAAAATTGTAGAGCAAAAAAAGCTATGTTCACATGTAACTCAGGTGGAGCTGGGGAGGCTGGATTAGAGTTAGGATCTAAAGAAAACATTAAAGAATCATATTCCTTGTTTTGCATAGGGCAGTACACATGAAAAAAAACACCTAAAGCACAGAAATAAGCATAATTCATTTTCTTTCACCTAATCTGGTCATCTGCAAAGAGACCTGGATAGCATTACACACACGGGAAACCAAAATTGTAAGAACCCAAGCGCAGCCAATGACTTGAACAATTAAATGAAGAAATTCAAGCAGAATGAGAAGAAGATGAAAGAGAATTTCTAAATGACGCCGTTCAGAGTCGTTTTGCAGGTCTTCGCAGCATCACCTCCTGGTTGGGTCCAACAGCAGGACATGAGATTTTACCACTTCTGTATTTTCCTTCATAAACTAGAGATTATAGCTTTGTGGCTTAATTAACCAGAACTAATTCTCTTTTATTGTTGAAGCACAATACTGACAAAATGACAAAAATCCGTGATTGATCCAGCAAGAAAAAAAAACATTCGAAATGTGGACAGAATCAAACTGGGAGGCAAAGGCGCCCCCGACTTTCCCAAGCAAGATTTTGTTTAGTCTGAAGATCTAACTGCCCTACGCTTCGTGCACAGCAGACTGCAGGCTCCTGGTGAATCTGGAGAGCGCGCCGTACGCCCTGCCAGCTCCCAGACCACATGAATCATGCCTTAGGATTTTAAAATTCAAAACATGCAAGAAAAATGATCCCTTTTGATACCACTGAGGTCCCAAAATGTCTTCGGGACTGGGATTTAGCTTCCGCTACTCTGTCGGTGGATGAAGTTCCTCCCTCAAGAGCCAGTTTGCAACGTCTGGAAGAGCCTTGGCCCATTGCAGTGATGAGGTGCACCGGGGTTATCACCTGGGAATGTTTCGGACAGGTAATGATAAAGAAAACAATGATGGCACTCGGGACAGGTTGTCTCCACGTCTGTCAGAAGTGGAGGTGTTGGGCATGTCAGCAAGTGGAGAATTCACAAGCTAATTTAGCAAAGAAAAGGAAGTTTGACAGGCTTTGAGGTAAAGTCAGTTAAAGTAATGGTATAGAACTGAGGTAAAATAACCGGAGATACGAACCCCACATCATCCTAATCTCTGTTTTATCAGTTGCGTTGAAAGAGGCTGAGAAAAAAGTCTATACCTCATTCCGTCAGAAATATGTATTTTTTGAGTCTAGACTGCTGGCAACACACTATTTGAAATGTTGCATCCTATGCTGGAATATCCTTCAGTTTATCATAAACTTTAAAATTTTATGAATACCTAGGTGTGCTCAAGAAAGGCATATGAGTGGTTGCTATTGAGATCCAACAGAACTTAGGCAGCAGAGACTTCCGAGTACCCACTCAACAGAGCTTTTATGTATCAAAACGAGAAAAATTTACAAACTAGGTCCTTTATCTTGCATGTATAAATCCACCACTTGCAAATACAAATACATACAAATAATTGTATGCACAAATTGTCAGGCTGGTTTTGACAAGACCATCCATATACGTCAAATCATTTACCTACGTGAGCATCTGCAGGTCCCAGCCTTAGACAGAGCGAAGGCTTTGGGAACGTTGCCCATGGAAGAGGCAGTAACCATCAATTTAGCAAGACAAGGCATTTATGGCCATAAATCTTTAGTGTCCATACAAATCAGACAAGACCTGAGTTTTTAAGAACTAATATATAGGTTGCGCTGCTTGGACTTTGGTGCTCTCTCCGTGGGACCCTTACCCACCGATGGTGAAGCTGCCCCAGTTCAAGCCTCTCTTGTAGACAGGTTGTGCAGCGTAAGCCGCAACTTGTATCACAAGCTTACCCCAGATAGCCCGTATTCATTATTTGAGAGAATTACAGAACTGAAAAGGGATTAAACCAATAAAATACGCAGACGTTAAACAGCTGCCTTCAGAATTTTTTCTAGAAACCTACACTATTTTTAGAGAATGATACCCTTTGTGATGAGCATGTTAACTGTGGTATGGAAAGGAGTGAAGAATTACATCTCCGAATGGTATCAAAGAATTACACTCCCCGCCACAGAAATCTGTAGGCTTGAAAAAAACACCATATAAAGATGGACTCCTCTGGGAGTCTTGTACATGGGCCCATCCTACCTGGAAGTAAGTTTCGTAGGAATCTGAGGACACGGCTCTTTTCCAGAATAATTCATAAGCAACAAGAAGAGCCAAAAATTAGGAAGAGCTGCTGCCGGAGAGAAAGAGCAAAAGTAGATCACACAAACCTGGGGAAAATGCGGAGCCCTGGGATAACGAAAGGTTGAGGGCTTTCCCAACTGCTGACACTACGCAGACCATGCCCGTGCCAATTCACTGCAGCTGGACATCCAGCCCTAGCTACAAAGGTAGGTACCCAAGGATGTCACTCCAGCTCCGAAGCTAAAAAAACCAGATTACCCACCAGCAAAGAGATCATTTTTGCCACTAACGTGTTTTGCAAGTGTAGGATACAGCACTCCCAGCTTCTGCCTTTACTTGTCATTCTCTGTGCGCACAGCAGCCGATCCAATTCTTTCCTGATGAGATAAAGCACTTCTGCGCAGCGCTTGTACTGAAGGCAAATTGTAAACGCAAGGGTTATAATTTATTTATGTACATTAGAAACTGGCTAATTTGCACTAGTGACTAGATACCCTATTGAAGGTTTTCATATTTTATGAATCAGCAAGCAAGCTAATGAACAAACAATTAAGGAGTGAACAAAGAAATGTAGTTTGTTTGTTAGTTTTAGTGAGCTCTAATAAGATAGTATATTAGTGAAGACATTTGGTTCAAGCGACGCAGTCTAGACAGTAAGCCACACCATGCGCTAAGATATTTTAGAAAAGAAGTGAAATGTCTGCGCAGGGTGCGATAATGAGAAGAGAGGCAGGGCTGCTGAGCGCTTGTGCGGGAACCAAACGCCGGAGGGCGAGAGCAACAGGCAGGCAGGGAATTTCTGTCCGACGGGATGAGCAGACGACCGACAAAGGGGAACGCTGCCTTAGAAAGGTCCGGGTTTCTACCCTTACATACCGCTGTGGGTCAACAAACATGTAGCTGCTATTTGGGTAGAGAAAATCAATATATTTAGAGGAGGTAGAAATTAAAGCGATTTGCGCAGGGTGTCGTTGCGCTGCCCGGGTGAGCGCGGATGCTGGTGACGACGTGCGGGCGGTGGGAGGGCTGCGACTCTCAGCTCCCAGAAAAGAGGCGAAGGGAGGTGCTCCGGCAGCGCATCCCCCCCTACCCCCCCGCTTTCAGACCAGCCTGGTCCTTTCCACCCCCGGCAGGAAGCGTGGCACATCTGCACCCCACCGTGCACCTCGCAGCGAAGGCACCTCGCCTTCCGGTACGGTGCCATCGGCGTACCAGCTTCACACGAGATGCGCCCGGCAGCTGCGGGGCAGCTGGTGATGGGGCAGCCCGGCCACCCCAAACCTGCCGCCCAAAAGTGGGGCCACGGCTGCGTGCCGGCGGCTCTGCTCTGCTGCCAGCTCCTGTGCCCAGAATATCCCATCCGGCAAACAAGCCCGGCAGCTCCACTAGCTACCAGCAGCTAGAGCTCGCTGGCTCTTTTTAGGCCAGCTCTAAAGCTGGTAAACACTTGGACTCGTCTGACAAAACACTCGAGCAGGAGGAAATGGGGTGTGTGCAGAAGTACTCCATTACATATTGTAATGGCAGACATTAATTCAACGTTAATAACACTTTGCACTTTTCAATCACATATTCTAAAACCCTTTAGATAGGTGGGGAAGCATTTGGCTGATGATTACTGGGCAGAGCCCAAAGGTGTATTCTTCCCTCGGGCAGGAGGAGATGAAGTGACTTGTCAGAGTGGCAGAGCTGGGAAGAGAATCTACATCTACCCATTTCCAGACCTACATTCCCATCTAGTTGCCAGAAAGAGGAGTTAATTTAAATATTACCGTTTGCTGACCTACTTACAACACTACCATCAAAACTTGGAAGCCGTGATCGAGTATATTCCCCTCTATACTCGGGCTTTTTTAGGATAACACTATCTTTGAAGTACGCCTTTCAGCTGCATTAAACAGACGGATCATTATTATTTGCTCCACTTTCTTAACAAGTCCCTGTTTGCTGCGCTTCAGCCGCTGGAGAATTTGGATAGACTCTAGCTCAGCCTCAAAACCCTTAAAAACGCCTCCCCAGCGCCGCGATTGCTCGCTGTTATTGTCACCCTATGGCCACCGTCACACCTTGCCCAGGGAGCCGGCGGTACCTGCAGACACAGCGCCTGTGCAGAAGGAGCAGAAAGTTTGCGACTGTTTGTCCTCTTCCCCTCAGTTTTCTTTCTAAACATCCTTCTCCTTCCTCGAGCAGCCCATTTTTGGTACTTAGTGGGCCACTTTGTCACCTTTTATTTGTCAGCCTTCCTCCCCTTCACCAAAACCCCGAGCCCTTTCCTGCTTGCAGCGAGAACTACAGGCACAACCGAATGTCAACAACCACAGCATGCAACGTGAAAGACAAATTCAAAATACAGGCTGTCTCCTTGCCTGGGGCCAGCATCACCCATCACGGCTCTCCTCCTGCGGTTCCTCGGGTCCCGACCCCCGCAGCCTGCTGGGCATCCCGGTGCCGGGCAGGACAAAACCGCGCTGGAGGTTTAAGCTGCTGCACTAGATTAAAAAGCTGATCGTGCGAATTTGAAGTAAGAGGACAGAGGAAATGGTGAGCGTTGTGCCCAGTTTGAAGGGCTGACCAGTGCTTCCTAAGTAGGTCACGTCATGCAGAGGAGAAATCACTGTTGGCTGACCCCGCTATGGCTGAGCTGTCCCAAAGTGCCTCCCCGGGTCCGGTCACCCCGACCACGCTCCGCTCGTCCTACACGCCACCTACGAGTGTACAGCCGCGGCAGGGCGAAATCCCAATTTTAATCCCCGGGGCGATTCCATGCCGACAGAAACGCCATCCCCAACCCTGCGTGGGGGTTTCTCTCCCTGCGCTCGCCTGGGTCGCCGGGAGCCGTTAGACGTCCTCAGCCTCGCCGTAACCTCACTCTATACAAACTGTTTACAGACATTTTATCGAGGTGCACCAGGTGTGGATGCGGTTACCGACTTTGAGACTGTTTACCTCATCCTCCTTTCTGCATCACATTGTCACAGACTGTATATAAAAATCAGATAACAATGGTACTTCGGTCACCGCCAGCTCAGCCTCTGCACACTCGATGCACACATGCACTGGAGGACGCGGCGCATGTACAACCCTTGCAGCAGCAAACCACACATGAGCTGGTGCAATCAAGTATCTGCCTTATCTCATTTTTTTTTTGCTGAAGTAAATTACACTAATTTTTTTTTTTTTTTTTTTTACCCTTTTCAAAGCTAATACACAAATGACAGGATGTTGTTGAAGGAAAATATGAGCTTTCATAAGCTATTATTATTAGCACATGCGCACCTCTCCGCTGCTTTGATCTTACTGTAGGTTCGTGTTTATTCCTCCTGACTCTGTACTGGCTGAACTCAAACCCGATGTCTGCTCCGATAGAGATCACGAACAATTAAAGTTGGATTTGTTAGCCACAACACCGCGGAGCCAGAGCTACGGGATAATTACAAGGGTGACATTCGGCCGAATACACTATATATAGTTTTCCCAAAGTCTCTCGGCCGTGACGAGGTGTTTGCTGTAAAACGGAAGGGTGGTAATGTGTACTGAATAAGCGCTCTTTGATATTTCGCATGTAAGTTAGAGCATGTTCAGGTTTTGTTTGCAGCGGAACTGTGCTTCTTCCATTGTTTTCCGAGCAGAAAAAAAACAACCAAAACCCAACAATGTTCAAAAAGGCCATTACAGGCTGCCTTAAAAATGGTTGTCAAAGATTCACAGCCATGTCAGCTGGTTTCGGTGACCAAAATAAGTTTATATATATTATTATATAGTTTTTTGGGGTTTTTTTAACAGTTCTGCTGGCAGCATGGAGTCAACCCTGCTGCAGAAAAGTAATTCCAGGGTGTTTCTGTCCGGGTCATTAGGGGAGTTGTTTGCCGAGTGCCAATCAGTTACACATCCAGAGCCCCGCTGAAGGCAGGGCGGCTGTACGCACCGTACTCCGGGCAGGATTTGGTGGTGATGCCCCGAAAGCAAAAACTAACTTGGTTCTTAGTCCCTGGACTAAACGTGCAAGGCCAGCAACCAGAAACAAGCAAGCGGCTTTTCAGTGAGCAAATATGACTCTATTATAAATTAAGTCCTGGAGACTCCAGTACCTGGCAGGGTTCGTTTGTGCTTGGTGCTGTACAGGCTTATAGGGCCAGAGCCCTCCGGCTGTAAAGCACAACCCCTTTTACCACGGTAAACGGAGGGAGCGAATTAAAGAGAATAAAGTTAGAGGACTGGGGTAGGTGGTTCTATCGACTGGCTTCGCGCACAATTAGACAATAATTTTAGGCAGCCTGTGTTCAAAGCCCAGCCACCCTCTAAAACATCAACAGCCCACCCAAGGCAGCAGGTGGGGATGAAACGCTGCAGCGGTGGGAGATCCATGTTTGGAGAGGGGGGACTCGTCCGTCCGTCCTTCCCCGCGTCTGCTGCTGCTACAGCCCGCGCGCCCCAGCTCCCTTCCCCTTGTCCCCACGCGGCAAGCGGACGTGCCTTAAAAATACCCCTGCAAAACGGGGTGCACGTCTGTGTTTTTAAAACCCCACTCGGCTCATCGACCTCAGGAGCGCCTCGCCAGCGTCTGCAGCCCCAGCCACGCTGGTGGCACGTGCGGGCTCGGGATCGCGCAGAGCGATGCCACCGAAGTCTCAGTGAATGCCACCAGGTTTGGAGGTGACACACACGGTGGCAGGCGGCTTACGGCGTTGGCACAGGTCCCCTGCAAAACCAGATGCTCTTTGTATCGAAGGGCGACGGGAGGCTGTGCGACAGTAGCGTCAGGAGGCTGGAAAGAGTCGTGTGAAAAATACAGCGGGGGGAAAAAATTACATCAGGAAAAAAAAAAGAAAAGATATTCTTGATGAATGTTTTTGTGAAAATTCTGACCCGTTGAAAAATGTTACCTATTCAATGTTGAAAAACAACGTCGGCTGAGCACGGGCAGTCTTTGAAAAATACCCACGACACGAAGTTTGCAGAACTCTGAAAATTCCCCGTCAGCCCTAACGACTGTGGAAAGGGAATCGGGAACGGCAGCAATCACAGGAGACAGCAACTGCCAGCGCCGCTGAGTGATATTTACATCAATGTCCTGCCAACAATACCATTACTGGATTATCAGGGCGGATTAAGCCTTTAGCCAATTACCCCGACTGGTAAATTGTAGATTGTCTAGACTTTTTCATGTTCAACAATATGCATGAAGTTTCCCTTTATCGCTACAGCATCACACGATGCTCTCGTGGGATGTAATCCCGCGCTTCCCCGGGAGGTTCAGGTGAGCCGTGCCTGCAGCTCTGGGTTGACTTAGTGTGGCCCTGTGCGCAGACAGATTTATTTCAGACAGGATTCTCATAAATTCAGAACGACTTCCAAATTTCTTGACTAGGAGATCAAAGAGGCAAGCATTTGCTTCATGCCATCTGTGGAGCTGCTCAACAGGGCAACGCAAGTCTGGGGAGGGGGGAGGAGAAGGGAAAAAAGAAAGTCTCGGAGATTATGCCCTCAAAAACAAGCTCAAATGCCACCCTCACATTAAAAAGCACTGGTTGGCAGTAACAATTAATTTCTTAACTGAAACCCGCCCAACTGTGTCCAAGTGTTTTAATTTGCCTATTGCTACAATATGCAAGGGAGCTGGCAGTAATGGATTTGCAATTAAAACTAAAACTGGCAAAGAAATCGCAAAGCTGGCAAAAGAGCTAATCTGCAAGCCATGATCACAAGATTACAAAGTGTTTATGCACATGCTAATTACCCGAGTACATAGCTGAGAATGACTTGTAGGGAGAGAACACCGGGTTTGCGTGATCTAAATCCCTGGATCCGCATGGCCAGCCCAGCCGGCACCCTACCTACTTCCCACAGCTCCCGCGAGCCGGGGAACGCAGGGGGAATCGCCACGATCCCTGCATGGAAGCAGGGAGAGGGACAAGGGACAGGCAGGCAGGGTCCCCCCGTGCCATCCCGCCGCGCAGCCGGGGAAGGACGGCAGTGGCCTCCCAAGCAGGTAAACGCCAGCGGTCACTGGGAGGCATGTCCTTGACCGCAATATGGAGCCCATCGGTGTGAAATTGAAATCACCCTAATAAACTAGCACCCAGTTATTCACCGTATGTGCTTTCATCCTGCTGCCTCTTGGCTTTCAAAATAGTTATTCCAGCAGGTCTCTGGAGACCGGCGGGTTGCAGAGCACATGGCCCACCGAGGGCAAACACGCACCTACCTACCGCCACGAGCACGACACCTTTACAAATTACCTGCAAGGGACAGGATGGGAAGGGAAAAGGACTTAAAAGTGACCAAACGTCCGTGCAGTAGCTCATAACAGAAAGTGACAGTGGTCAGGGGCACCGTGAAGAGCAATTTTGAACCACAGGAGAGAATTTCAAGGAGAAAACGGAGTGGAAGAGCAGTCCCAGAATAAAAGGCTGCTGGGAAAACTGAGATTCTTTAATATATAGGATTAAGGATTGCCAGTATCCTCAGGGAGGAGATGCAAATGGAGTTCAGACCATTTTTTCCATAAAAATTAGGAAGGAGAAAGAATAGACTTTGAAGTTCAACATGTTAGTAAATGAAAGCAACAGCAAAGGAGACACAAAGAGAAAGCAAGCCCTGGACGCCTAGAATTATGTCTTAAACACTTGGTACTGAAAGACAGAACCCGAGGTGATGAGGAGACTTCCCTTCATGCCACGCACAGATCCCAGAAAATCTCTAGATTAGAAACTGCCTGAGAAAAAAGTCTTGCACAACAAAGGTAGGATGGAGCACAGCATTCAAATGGGTTTCTTCGTGCCTTATTCAGCCAGCCTGGGATGACGCGGCTGTGAGGAGCACATCAATGAGGACCTAGTGCGTATGCCAGGCTGCTCCCGGATGCGCAGAGCAGAGCAAGGATTTCTGGACGGTGCTCTTTGGGTGTGTGAAATGGCGGCTGGAGTCAGCACAGAAGGAGTTGACAGTTAATGGACATCTATGGAGAAGTCAGAAATCCAACAAGGCACCTCTACAGAGATCGGTTGCATTGACGGGGGCTGATCACTCCTGGCACCCTCCTGAACGCCAGACGGTTGGTCCAGGCTGCACAGAGGTGGTGAAGGATCAGAAGGACATTGTAAGGATGCACAGCAATAGTCACTGCTGACTCTGGCAGAGGGATGGATGGTCTTTGTGGTGACTTCTCGGAGGTATCAATGGCCTTGCTTGATTCTGGCTGAGAAAGGCACTTTGTATGTGGCTGATGGTCATTCCAACCTGTCTACCTGGGTAAGGCAATTACAGAGCAAGTTCAACCCATCGTTACTGGTGGCCATGGAATGCCATGTGTCAGGAAATGGCATCCAACCATCATCGATGCAGATAAGCATTATGGAGTTAATTAGTTCTACAGAAAGGGTGGTTCAAGGGGGAAGTGCTTCAAAACTTGGCTTGGAGATTAATTTATCCATCCCTACCTGTAATGCACTGTCAAGCAGTTAATGGTACATCCAGCCATTGGGGTAACTGAGTGAAATTCAGGAGTCCATGGCATAGAGGAGATGACACACCATGATAAAGAGGACGTGATACAACATTGGGTCCTTCAGACTAGAAACTCTATGACTCTACAGCTGTTTCTTGCTCCAAGTGAGATGTGTGGACTGTAAGAGTTTAAAGAATATAATAGAACCACAAAGTCTTTTGTTGGTTTTTTCTTCTTCTTCCTTTTTTTTTTGTTAAATACATTTGGGAGAAATTTTTCCTTACATCCACAGATTTGGTTGGCTTCTCTGTACTTGTTAGCCAGCATCTAAGCCAGGCTCTGCTGCTGGGGTCTGCCGTGCTGCCTTTTGCAAGGAGAGCCCCAGATACAACTGCTGCCTATTTAAAGTCATCTACAAACCAGTTTAATAAAAGCTGACTGCATCTGCTTCCATGTTATTAGTTCTGCCCCAAAACTCTGTTCCTGGCAACACAATGTTCCACGCTAATGAGCCAAATCTTCCCCTCCCATGGCAGTACTCCTAAACCTCCACACCATTCAGTTCACAAAGTTACCACCCTGTTTTTCCCTCGGGGGAGGGAAGGATTGCAGCTGCAGAGGGGGTTCTTCAAATAATATGAAGGCCAAAGATCTGTGGGAAAATCTGCTCTCAGACAAATAGCACTTGGGGGCATCTGCAGAGAGAACCAGCCCCTCTTTACTTCTGTCTGGGTCCCACGTCCTTCTGGCAGCAGAGTTTTTTTTATGAACCAGGCTGCCATTAATCCCCTGCCAGTTCCTACACCCGACCATCCTCTGTGGGTAGACAGCACAGAGTGGGAGATAATGCTGCAGGGAAGTGGTATTTACTTCGGCTGGATTTTGTGGCTTCATGGGAGAGTTTCTACTCGGGGCAGTTATTTCTCACCCGCTCCCGCTGCAAGAAAGGGGGATTTGGTGTAGACTAGGACGACTTTCCGCAGCTCCTTTTCCAGTGAATTTTCACCCGTTCTGGCCACTTTTCTCCCTGCAGCACCGAGCGCGAGATAAACAGCGATTTGAGGTTATCGCGCTGTAGCGATGCTGCTCAGATTAAAGAGAAATCAGATAGCTCTCATTACCTAACTGAAACTCGCTGCTAGACTTTTATAGAGAAACGATAACGTCTGAGAGCTGGAGGACTCTGCTGCCCTGGCAGACACCCCACGGCACCCTGGCTGAGCTGGGAGGGGCTGCACCCCGGCGCTCCCGCCTGGCTGCCCCCGCACCTGGGATGCAGAGATGCCCGGGGTGCAGATGCTGAGATGCCTGGGATGCAGAGATGCCCGGGGTGTGGAGATGCCCAGGGTGCAGATGCTGAGATGCCTGGGATGCAGAGATGCCCGGGATGCCTGGGATGCAGAGATGCCCGGGATGCAGACATGCCCAGGATGAAGAGGTGCCCGGGATGCCAGGCAGAGCCCCAGCCACCGTGAACACGTGTGGTTTTGGCCTCCACACGCTCACACCTGGAGCCTCCAGTAAGGAAAATTTAGGCTTAGAAGTTGACACGGGCATGATTGATGGCTTTAATACTTTACAAATGGATGTGCTAGCAAAACGGCCGTCTCTACCCCATTGTGCTGAGTTTCCTGGTGTTTCTAAAAGTTTCTAAAAGTTGGACTGAACTCATCTGACCGCCTCCTCTAATGCTTTCTGTTATAAACCTTTCTGCACCACATGCGACAGCAGCATCTCCCTGGATAAGATTTCATTCGCTTCTGACTTTGCCTCAAGCCATTAACTGACAAACTGGCAGCTAACTACTGTTAACAAATGATTTCCTAGAGATTACTGTTTAAGTAAAAAAGGTTCCAAGATAAATACACTCATTCTTCATGACAAGGAATTTGAATTATGCATCCAGGGGTTTGGTACGTGTGTCCAAAAACTATGCCGTGCAATCCTGGAGGTTGTTCTCATCAGCATATTACGAGCGGATAAATAAGAAATGACATTTTGTCCTCGGTTTAACAGCGCAGATTTGTACGGCATGTGTATTTGAGACAAGGCGCTGGACCATCCAGGCATCACTCCCATCCTACTAACGCCACTCTATGGAATTACCGTTTAGGCTGAAAAAGCGATTTGCTTTTAAGGCAAGAAAAGATGCCAACCGCCTTGAAGGAGTTGTGGTTTTAGGGCCACCTGCAACTTGCTAAAAGATTAGGAAATTGCAATTTGTTTAATATCTTGAAGTAAATGGTCTAATAAGCAGCCCAGCTTACTTTTTTTGGCTAGTCCTTCTCTGATCGTTCCTGAAACATCCCCTCTCGCAGCAGCCTGTGTTGGATTTTATGGGTTTTTTTCAGTATCGGCGTGGCTTTCCCTGCAGTGCTCTCCAAACATCGCTTACACACGAAACGATAAAGCTTCAAAATGCTCCTGGGGGAAACTGAGTCACGGAAAAACAAGCTCCTGGGGGACTGGGAGCAGAAGCCGGGATAAAACCGTGCTTCCTCCGCTGCAGCCCTGCACGGCAGCTACAAGACTATCCGGTTCCTCCGCTATAAAACTTGGTAACATGCCTCACTTCTTACCTGATTTTGAGAACATCCTGTGTTAACACATAAACAACTGGTGTTACTAATGTCTGTTTATTTGGCTATTTACATGCCTCTGACACGGCACCTGGTGCTCTCCGGTAAGGGCATCGCTCGGCTCCGTATCAAACGAGCTCCCGGGGCGCAGGCAGGAGAGAGGCAGCTCCCACCCACGGCAAACGGCAACGCACCCGCCCGGGAGACAGACATTTACCGCGACAGTGGTTTTTTTAAAAGAGAATTTGGTTGGAGAGTGATGCTTTTGGATACGGGAGCTGCTCTTTCAGGGATTCACTGCAGCCTGCCTCAGCCCTCAGTATGCCCTTGTAACGCAGAGCCACGTACTAGGTCGGTACAAACAGCGTAGTGTAATTTTAACGAATTTTATTTCGCAAAGTTTAAATATATGCATGTAGTTATATATTATTTCCAATAAAGGCCAATAACCAAGCAACTGGCACTGACATATTAGGTAATTTTCTGTCCTCTTGAGCGAAGAAATTAAATTTTCTCTACAACGACTCTTGTGTTCAAGTGCTGTCAGAAGTCGCAGCCAGCACAAGTTTAGTGTTTTTACCCAAATTCTACTCCTAGCAGGAAAAGCACAGAGTTTACCAGAACAGTAACAAACTTACATTACCAGATATAACCCTGGTTTCAGCCATCAAATTAATTATGGAAAACACAAAAGGACCTAGGCGTGATGTTAACTTCCAGCCAGGAGCGTTCAAAAACTTTTTAGCTTTTTCTAAACCTCACTGTCTGTTGCGTTATACAGAGCACGCACGTCGGCATGAGCCAACGGTTCTTAGCACTCAGTTGGAAACACATCCTTAAATTACTGCTGACTGCGTTTAGAAATGAATGAAATGTGTTTAAACTCTACGAGGATTAGATAAAATTACCATCTTGTCACGGTCTTCCCATGTGCCCCTACGCAGCTGTTTTGGGGAGCTAAATGAGCAACCGCAAACACATTTCTGTGATGTCATTTTACAGCATTTGATTCTTCAGGGCTGCTAACAGCCTGCAAGAATTCAACCGCTCCAGCTGGGAACTTGAGAGCCCCTTTCCATCGGAAAAGGACTCCAGAGCTGGACAAGGGACGAGAGCTGCTCGAGAAGTCAAAAGAACGCAGAGAAAGCCTGTAACTCTGGCAGTGAATCACCCTGAGCCGCGCTGCTCCAGGAGTTTGTGTCCTGCCCCGTTCCAACCACAGCTCCATCCGAGTTGAACGAAACTTCAGCCTCAATGATTTTCCTGCTAGCTATTTAAGAAGCGACGTCGTCTCCTTCAACACCTTGTTCTTTCATTTGCTATCTCCACGCACTTTGCTCCAATTCCAAAAGCGAACTTATTTTGAGGAAACAAGACTGTTTCCAACTGGCTTTAGAGGGGCCACACACTTAAAACCCCGGACAGGCTTAAACCGCAACCTTCAGACACCCCGGTGTTGGAAGGTGTACGTCTCCGCACCCCCACTTCTACTTACAAAAGAAAAATGCAAACTCCAGATCAGCACTGAAGATTCAAACGTTTCTCAGAAAACTATCCCCGTAGTAATGACTCCAAACAAATAACGAGCTAAAACCAAGACACGGCAGCACTACAATAAAAGCTGATGAGCTCTTCGCAAAGACGGGGAGCGGTATCAGCTGGCAGGGCTGTGTGTCTGTCCCAGGGCTACGGCAGTTTATCCCCGCCAGGGCTTTCCTGCAAACACACCAAAGCCAGCAGGCTGCATCCTCTCCTACTGCAAAACGAAAGCCACGTTCTGATCGCGGGGACACGGAAGCAAGTCTTTGCTGTGGATACATTACTGTGTAATTACTGCAGATTTCATTTACTTTCTTTTGAATACTACAGCAGATACAAAGGCCAGGTAGATGCAGCAGCTCCTCGTATTATATACATATATATATAATATATATATATCATATTATATATTATAGAACCTAATGCTCTAGGTTTACATTTTGACAGCCAACCCCACAAATATCAGGGATGTGCGTGTCTACTGAAGGAAAAAGAAAATATTTCCGGTGATAGGAAAAAGGGAAATATAACTGACATTGTCAACCGTTGTCAAACGGATAGCAAGGAAAGAGTTTCATGCAAAATAAATAAATAAATAAAATAAGCCATTTTCTCAATAAAATCAGGGNACAACGACTCTTGTGTTCAAGTGCTGTCAGAAGTCGCAGCCAGCACAAGTTTAGTGTTTTTACCCAAATTCTACTCCTAGCAGGAAAAGCACAGAGTTTACCAGAACAGTAACAAACTTACATTACCAGATATAACCCTGGTTTCAGCCATCAAATTAATTATGGAAAACACAAAAGGACCTAGGCGTGATGTTAACTTCCAGCCAGGAGCGTTCAAAAACTTTTTAGCTTTTTCTAAACCTCACTGTCTGTTGCGTTATACAGAGCACGCACGTCGGCATGAGCCAACGGTTCTTAGCACTCAGTTGGAAACACATCCTTAAATTACTGCTGACTGCGTTTAGAAATGAATGAAATGTGTTTAAACTCTACGAGGATTAGATAAAATTACCATCTTGTCACGGTCTTCCCATGTGCCCCTACGCAGCTGTTTTGGGGAGCTAAATGAGCAACCGCAAACACATTTCTGTGATGTCATTTTACAGCATTTGATTCTTCAGGGCTGCTAACAGCCTGCAAGAATTCAACCGCTCCAGCTGGGAACTTGAGAGCCCCTTTCCATCGGAAAAGGACTCCAGAGCTGGACAAGGGACGAGAGCTGCTCGAGAAGTCAAAAGAACGCAGAGAAAGCCTGTAACTCTGGCAGTGAATCACCCTGAGCCGCGCTGCTCCAGGAGTTTGTGTCCTGCCCCGTTCCAACCACAGCTCCATCCGAGTTGAACGAAACTTCAGCCTCAATGATTTTCCTGCTAGCTATTTAAGAAGCGACGTCGTCTCCTTCAACACCTTGTTCTTTCATTTGCTATCTCCACGCACTTTGCTCCAATTCCAAAAGCGAACTTATTTTGAGGAAACAAGACTGTTTCCAACTGGCTTTAGAGGGGCCACACACTTAAAACCCCGGACAGGCTTAAACCGCAACCTTCAGACACCCCGGTGTTGGAAGGTGTACGTCTCCGCACCCCCACTTCTACTTACAAAAGAAAAATGCAAACTCCAGATCAGCACTGAAGATTCAAACGTTTCTCAGAAAACTATCCCCGTAGTAATGACTCCAAACAAATAACGAGCTAAAACCAAGACACGGCAGCACTACAATAAAAGCTGATGAGCTCTTCGCAAAGACGGGGAGCGGTATCAGCTGGCAGGGCTGTGTGTCTGTCCCAGGGCTACGGCAGTTTATCCCCGCCAGGGCTTTCCTGCAAACACACCAAAGCCAGCAGGCTGCATCCTCTCCTACTGCAAAACGAAAGCCACGTTCTGATCGCGGGGACACGGAAGCAAGTCTTTGCTGTGGATACATTACTGTGTAATTACTGCAGATTTCATTTACTTTCTTTTGAATACTACAGCAGATACAAAGGCCAGGTAGATGCAGCAGCTCCTCGTATTATATACATATATATATAATATATATATATCATATTATATATTATAGAACCTAATGCTCTAGGTTTACATTTTGACAGCCAACCCCACAAATATCAGGGATGTGCGTGTCTACTGAAGGAAAAAGAAAATATTTCCGGTGATAGGAAAAAGGGAAATATAACTGACATTGTCAACCGTTGTCAAACGGATAGCAAGGAAAGAGTTTCATGCAAAATAAATAAATAAATAAAATTAGCCATTTTCTCAATAAAATCAGGGTTAGAAACACAGGGATAAGATCACAAAGGAACACCCCGGGTTAAGAGACTATTCATGGGACCAGAACGTGGAAAATTCCATAAAGCACAAATGTTGCTAAGAATATTCAAAAGTCAAAGCTTTCTGTGGGTGTGCATGCATAGAGATGTCAACACAACTATTTCATGATCACCGAAATTGCTACTAGCCTGCATCCTCTCTGAATGGCTATTTTTAGGACCCAGCCTTTCATGTGGTATAATGATGTGGATTTTACAAGAGCATTTATAATGTGTTTCATATGGTGTACAGTCCTGGAGAAATTGCTTTGTATCAGAGAAAGTTAAACAAAAAGGTTTGGGTGGGTTGTTTTTTTTTAATTTTATTTCTTATTTTATATTGTTGCTTCTGTTTTGGATTTAGGGCTCATATACATATTTTAATTTATCCTGTGTGACAGCACTGGCTGTCCCAAAGGAACACTCAGCATAGCACGATGCGATCCCGCAAAACCGTCACCTGGATTTCTGAATCCGCGCGTCCTTTTGGACGGTCGGATGTCAAAGCTGGCAGTGCCACACTGGGTACCCTATAGCAGGAAGCCAAAGCTCAAAGGCCAAATTTCAACCTCGGGTTTGCCAGTGTCAGGGGTTGTGCACTGTCTCCCCCGTTAGAATCGGCCTTTCTTCTTTTGGGGCAAAGTCATACAAAGTGAGGTTTGTAGAAGACAACAACTCCTCCTCGCTATCTCTGCTCCTGCACTAGTAATTCCATGGCAGCGGCACGTAACGAGAACCAACTCATCAGCCGCTCCACGCTAAGAACAACAATTTTTCATGTGGTCGATCTTACGATACATCAGGACCTAAACATGAAAGCAATCTCCGCAGTGCCATCTCCTCACTGTTCGAATAAAAATTCTGCATTTCTGATCCTTTCTGAGCATTTTGCTGGGAAGGGCATCTCCCCAGCACTTCTTCCACGAGCGTGTTTGTAATTGCATCCCCCTCGTGCTGAGTCAAGCATAACTTTCCAATCCTGGGCTTTCATATTTTTCTTTTGTTTAAGTCCCATCAGAGGAGAACCTCTGTTTACGCTCGTGTGTGCTATTCCTCAGAGCAAACCACAGCAGAAAACAAATTCAATGTACAGCATGCAAGTTGAATCACTTCAAAAAAAAAAAAAAAAAAGTCTTTTTTTTGGTCAGTCCATGATTACTGCATACCTCTTCAAGGCAGACGTGTACTTTGTATATTATAGTTCCAGATTCTCAATGGAACAAAGGAGATACTGTTGAGACGGTTTTTTTGCCTATCATTTAATCAAATGTAAAGTTGTTATAACCGGAGGGGAAAAGTGCTCCAGATTCTAGCATCCAGCTTTACTTTGGTTTCGAAAACTTACCACAGCATTGTTGAGTTTATTGTTTTCCTTAACAAAATACTAATTTTGGGACCCCGTGAAACACAATGAACCAGATTCTTTTCGTTGCAGCTGAGCTGCGTTTAGCACAGAAGCGGCGGACGGGTGAGGAGCGGTGGTTTAAAACCACTTCGGTGACCTCTCGCCCATCGCCTCCAGCCAGCAGGATGCTCTGGATGAGTACCGCTAGTTCTGCTAACTCTCCTCATCCTCAGTATTGACCAAATGCCCCACTTTCTCCGTGACACCACCTCATGGAGGCAGCGGTGGTGGAATAGTCCTTCCTAACGTTGGGAACGGTCATAAATTATACAGACCCAGAGGCAAAAAAAAAAATCAGAGAAAGGGCCACAAGTCAGAGCAGTGCTAAGTTGCTCTGTGAGAAGGTGAAGGCGAGAGCTCTTTGTCCAAGATCATGGGGAGGTGACCAAGAAAAAGATCCTGCCGTAATCAAGACTCAGAGGCGCATGATGTTGCAATCACTTCCTTTAAGAAATGAAGTAGGTGGGTTTGTGAGCCAGCAGCATGTGCTGAACTGGCAGTCCCGAGGCGAGAACGAAGACCTCGGCTGACATTGGCAGAGGGCTTGGTACAGACTTTGCAGGTTCCCAGGACACCTCATCATTCACGCCATGAAACACTTGCCTTGCCTGGGGCTGGAGGGAACCGTGCCCTCCTGGACAGACCACCGGAGAAGCCGGCAGACAGAACAGGCGTTTGGTCTTTACTGATTCTGTTGGATTAAAACTGGAAACTAGGAAACGACCAGCTCTGTATCCTGTTACCAACCCTCTGAGTCACCCGTCCTCCTACCAAACCTTTGTTTCATCCTCCAGCCACAGAGATTAATGAGCTAGTATCATGTTATAGCCTATTTTTTAAAAGAGAGATTTGGAAGAATAGCACATGAAAGAGCCTGTGAGGGGTAGGGGGACACTCACACATCCCTTGGCATCAACCTGGGATTTGGTCAGGCTGAGAAGTTTTCCCTGCTCTGCAAAGAGTTCAGGAAGCAACTTGTACCTACTCTCCTATTTCTGTGCCCTCCACCCACCATTGGTAAGTGATGAGGTAAGAGCATATACACATCAGGCTGGGAGAGACGCTGACGTAAGCCATCTCCTGGCACCAAGAGCAGCGAGCTGGAGCGGCAAAAGCGAGGGAAACCAAGGACATGAGCAGCAGACGAAAGGAGAGGCGTTACGTGATGGCTGCAGACAGCCCAAAGCCTCGGAGGGGTGGGATGGAGAGGACCTCCCGCCGTGGCAATGCCTTCTCCAAGAGGACAGTGCTGGGGATGTCTGGCATCTAGTCCCTCTCCAAATCAATGCAACAGACGGGAGAAGACAATCCTTAAGGATTTCTTGAGGAATTTGTGACTCACGTATGGTGCAGCAGATTTTAGCACATGCTTGACCGCTGTTCACCCAAACCCGCCCTGTCCGGCACAGTCTCCCCATGAGCGTACATGATGCTCACAGATACACAGGTGCTTCCTTCACCTTCTCGACGGTGAATTAGCGAGGGGGCTCAAAGGCCAACCCATATGAAACGAAGACTAAATTCGGTCTTGCCAAATCACTCACGGCTGGAGGGCAGACAAAGAACTGCGGGTGTGAAATTAATGGCAAGCCATAGATGTTTCCTCAAAACTGTTGCTATTTCTCAGCACTTGACTGTGCTCTACCAATAACCACCATGTCATGTACACCCAGACACACACAGTCCGGACCAAACCGCAATCTTAAGTGTGCAGCTCACGCCACCCGTATCCTGAAAACCTGCTTCACTTGCAGATCACGCTAGAGATAGAGAGGGATTCAGCCTGCGATTAGGATCTGGCCCTTCACAGATGAGCTAGGAGAGCAGTCAGCAGAGTCATCCCTACGGAGTCGGCAACGTCTGTTTAGTCACAGGAGCACACGCGTGGTTACTCGAGCAGGTACCTCAGAACAGCAAATGCCAGCACACCCGACGGTACGGATTTGTCAGAGTTTCCACCCAAACGCAGGAATTTAATGGTGCCTGTAGACCTAAGACAGGCGAGGGGCTGCACGCTGCGAGGCGACACGCGAGCGCGTTGCAGAGCTCCTCGCTGCCCTCCCGCCGCTCCCCCCTTCTCTCGGTTAAAGCTTCGGATACCAGACGAGCTCTGTTCTTTCATCTCGGACACGTCGTGCGCCGCTAACCCCCAAATCACTTTGTTCTTCACAGTTAAAATTTCAAACGTATTAATCATTAACATGGATGAGCTTTGGGAGCTTGGGTTGATGTTAGGTTTTTGCTTTTCTCTCCGAATTCTCAACCGGTTGAGCTACTAACGCTTCACAAACAGCAACAGTTGGAAGCTTGCAGGAACGGTGCCTTTACCATACATAATCTCATAGCAACTCCCCACCGACAAAGCATCCCATGCCTGGGAAGCCAGTTCCAGGGCAGCCTGCGAAGGAATCCCAGTGGGAGAGCAGATATTGTTGAACTGTCTGAATCACGTGCGCACTTATTCACATGCACGGATTTACATAAAGCTTGCTTTTGTTTCCCTGTGACATTTTTCTTACTCTTTTTTTCATTCCAAACAATTTTAAAAATAAGGTTATATTAGACCACACACAGGCAGCGCTGTATCATGTCACTGCTTCTTAAGCAGAACTCTCTAATTTATTTCAAAGGGAAGTTCTGCTTCAAAATTGAGGGTGTGATATGAACTCCGAAATTAACACAAGAATTTTCCTTGGGGGGAACCAAGGCTGAACCAGACATGCAATAAATGACCTCGGAAGCCCTGTGCCTTGGTACATCCACCTATCCGACATTACACTTTAATATAAAAAATTATTTTCACCATTATCCTCTTTCAAGGTAGGTAGAAGAGCTGGAAGAAGTGGATTCGCTCTGGTCAGGAGGGAACAAATTACTCATCTGTCTGTCTGCCAGGACGTCCATCAACACCCACCGCACTCCGAGCGCTTTCTGCCGGGAATATAGCAATTTACGGGGACAGAATACCGTCCCGGTGAGGTCCCGTGGCGCAAGCCCTGCTGCCAGGGAACCTGGCTGGGATGCTGCTGGTGGTACCGCTCTCCCACGGCGGCATGCACTGCTGGTAAGGCGCAGAGCTCCCGCGCGCTTGCAGCTGCCCTCCCTCCGCACACAACATCTGGAGAGGGATGCAGCAGCGACAAATCCCCATCACAAGGCGACTCCGGGGAGTTTTCCCACTGGTTTCAACAGGATCAGAACTCGACACAGGAAAAAGCAATACTAAACTAGTGCCCTGACAGTGCAAGCTAGGACAGAAAGACTTCTCCGCAGAAGCAGCTGAGCTGCAGATTTCCTTCCGCCAACTGCTGCGGGGGCAAGAGCCTCCTCCCGCAGAGGGATGGAGCAGCCTTGGGGGAAGGGGGATGCAGCAGAAGCAGCCGTGTCCCAGGGCTCAGCTGACGCTGCTCGAGCTTCTGGCCGGTGAAGGGCAGCAGGAGACTTTCAGCTCGGCGCTTTTTGACCTCACGATAGATGTTTGGGACCCGTGGCCCCAGGCCAGCAGTAACTGCACTTTCATCTCGCCCTGCCCAAGGGGACATTTCAAACCCACTGCACGGGAACCAAGCTGAAGGAGCCCGGCGGACCACAGGGAGCAGACTCTGAACAACGGCACTATTTCCTAGGCCTGCCATCTCCTTTGGGGACTTTAGATGTGCAGAGCTCGGGAAGGTACCACCACCCTTCCGCTCCCACATACGCTCTGGTTAGACAACTTAATAATTAAGAAAATTAGGTAGTGTCTGTTTTCCAAAGAAATAGAGGCTGTTGGATGTCTGTTTCTCACACAGACGGAAAGTCCAGTGCCTCAGCTTTATAGATAAAACATTTTAATTCTGCCTTCGCACACCTCGCACGCTCCCTACACGCAGCAGAGGTGCACAGAAGGTGCGAAGAGCTCCCCGGAGAGCTCTCCCACCGACTGGAGTGGGGAGAGCTCGTGCCCTACATACGGGCCAGCACGGCTCATTCCCCTCTTTTATAAACCTATTTACAAAAGGAACTTAAAGGAACTTGTAAGCGCTCCTTCTACCATTTAACTACCACATGGTACAAGATATAACAATGTTCAGAAAACCCCCTCGGGTCTAAACTCAATTATACAACTGTAGCAAGAAAAATATTTTAATCTGATCAAAGTGTTAACATGTTTGACCATGTCTGACCTCTAATGTTTGTAACCACCTAAAAGGCTCATGTTCTTACTAAGGATGTACCTTAATTTGATTTAAAGTCATTTGTACTATTTAAAAAAGGATATAGTTTTATGATTTTATATTTCATTTAGAAAAACAGTTCCTCAACTTGTTAATATTCTTTGGAAGTTTCTTGCAGATTTTTAAGTGGCAAATCCTAGATATTCCACTCTGGGAAAAGCTGGACTTGGCAAGAGTAGGGAGAGTCATGAACCACCACACATGCGACACCCGAGAGCCGGGCGAGAAACGGTACTCCTGGTGCCTTGCGAAATTTCGAGATTTCAGATGCATGCAGAGTCTGCGCCGAGATGCTCTTCACACCCGTGCCTGAGAACGTGCCCTCCCCGGCCCGGCCAGCCGACGGGGATTCACAGCACGCTCCCAAAACACGGGGACACCCGGGCTCAGCCTGCTGCCTCGTCCCCAGCTCCAGGAGCCCCTTTACCTCCACACCCTGGCCACCTCCCAGTCCTCCTTTCCCTCTTTGACAGCTCTCCTGCCAGTCCAGGCTACTTGTCCGTGGCTCAAACCAGCATCGCTCCAGCTCAACTGCCCTAAAATCGGCGTTTGCCACCTGCAGCAAAGGTGGCCCACCCAGCCGAGCGCCCAGCATCTGCCCGCTGCAGGCTGACTCTTGCCACCTCGCTGGGGACATCAGCTGGACTTGGCATTGCCGCTGATGCCAGGTACCCGGAGACGTTCTGTGCATCACTCAGGAGCGACACCAGCGCATGTAAATAACACAAGTGGGTGTGTTTTGGTAAAAAGAGACAGTTTTGGCTGGGGAGACGCGGGCAGCCTAGCAGGATGCTGGGGGTGAGCAGTGTAACAGTTAGAGGGCTGCAACCACCTTGAGGGAAAACAAAGCAAAAGTGATGCCGCTGAGAAAATAAAGTAAAAAAAAAAGGAAAGCAGCACACCGGTAATGCCGGTAGCGACACACCCACCCACCCAGGCAGGCGCTCCGGGCCGGCTCCAGCCCCGCTCGCAGCACCCTGCCGGGGTTTGGAGGGAGCCCACAGAAAAAAAAAAAAAATAAAAAAAAAAAATGTGGTTTTACGGTGCGTCGCAGGGCGGGGGTTCAACCCGCAGCCTCAGTGCTGGCCGCCCTTCGTCTTTCAGGGAGCTGGGTTCTATCTTTCAATCAGTTAAATGTAAAGCCCTGACAGTTTGCCACAGTACTGCTGGGTTGATTTTTTCATTTTTATTTTTTGAAGATTCTGAAATTAATCCTAGCTGCAAACAACCGTTTCCCGGAAGCCCCATTAACCAAAATACAATCTCCCCTACCACCAAGTACACGCGTGACTGTGATACGTAATCCCATTCACTCACACAACCCTCCTCCCTGACTCTACTTGTGCTAAAGTGTTAATTAAACACACTTTTATGGCTGGTGAAGTATCTGCAATCTTCGGTCACAGATCTGACCTCCTCAATTATTGGAAGCAGCCACCAGATTACAGCCCGCACTTCATACAATATACACAGCAGCAATAAATCTATATGAGAGCAATACATAATTTACCATGATAACCTTTGCACAGTCAATATAAATACGAGACAGGATTGCCCAGAAAGATGTATCGGAATAGCTACTGTACCAAATCGAAAGACCAGCCTTGATCTGAGGAAGAAATCTTCCCGTGTCTGTCTGGTACCAGATTTTTTTTTTTAAGCTGAAAACATCCAATCAGCTTTTCAAATCACGCCACACAAAACACCGCCGGATCCGACCAGGCTGGAGTAAAGCTGGCCGAGGCAGCGGGTGACGTCTGGGGCTCTCAAGGGGACGGGATCATTCCTTCTCTGCTACTCAGTTTTCGCCCCTTCGAGTTCTGCACAGTCTGTTCACTCCTGTCTGTTGCTCCGACAGTAACCTCTTGGGTTTTTATTACCTTATCAAGGGGAAAGGCGATTCACAAACCACAATCTACTTTTTAGCTTAATTGCTAATAAATAGGCTATTGCACTTTGTTGCCCATCTAGTAAGGGTTTAAGATTAAAAGAAATAATCTGCTACAGCAAATAGTTGCTGGGCTAACGTAGCCCGGAATTTACCCAGATTCTATACAGGGAGCAACCTAAATGCCTTTAAATAGGACAAACTTAATATCATGATTTAAAACGTATCAAGAAGAGAGCAACTTAATATTTTAGAGGGGTATGGGGGATAGCTGGTACCTGGAGGAAGGGACACGAGGTGGGAAGCAACACGAGAAATGCTTATTCGGATTACGACAAACGTACAGTGGCCCTGCCTTGCAAACGCATCTTTTCTTGCTGTACACTGAAGGAAGACTTCAGAATTTAGGGTCAGATCCTCAATATCTGCACAGCGACTTCTGCAAGGTTACAACAGTCTGTAGCAGGGAAAAAATCAGCTCCCCAGTGTAACTGGGAAAGGCTGTGCTGGGGGACAGACAGGCTCACGGAGGGACCTGTCTCCTCCAGCTGCGCAGGCCAGCTGGGTTGGGCGGGAGGACAGGGCAGTGATTCCAGTGAACAATATTTTAATCACACTTTAACTTGGGTTTCACATCCCACAATCCATCAATTTTTTCATAATGCCAATTTACCAACCTACCCCTCCAGTGAACAAAGGGCTGAAATGAAGGAGGGCGTTATGTATGCTTTTAAACCTTACCCTTTTACAGGTTTTAAAACTAAAACTGAAATAAACCAAATGATGTTCTGTTCTCATTTACCGACTGTAAATGCAGAATAACATCTGAAATGAATGCAGTGATGCCGGCTCCTCAGGAGCGACACCAGCACTGACTATCTGCTGCAACGTCGTGACATTATTTTCTGAAGTTCTGACAGAGACAGTGACGGGAAAAGAGAGCTTTTGTAGAGAAGCTTTCAGTTTAACCATTCAGATAGCAGAACTTATAAACACTAGAATATACAGAATTACTAAAGCTGATTTGACCCAAGAGGGAAAAACTTTACAGGAAGATGACGGGCACAGTCCTCCAGCAGCATCAAGCTTTTCCTAAAAACCTCTATTGCCGTTTTAGAAGCGAAAGATCCACTTTCTGGGCCATCATCCACAACCGAGCCCTGACCGAAGGCAGGCCAAAACCTGGCCATTTTACAAGCAGGTAACATCAAACTGAAGTTAAGCTGCGGGACATATCCCTGAACACAAACACCAGAAGCTGCTCGCCTCCAAAGCCTGTGACCCAGAAAAAGGCAGGGGCATTCTTTACATTAGATATTAGGCTTTGAGTGCTGGAGGAGTACAGGCGAACCTAGAGGACGGGGAGGTTGGAAAAGAAGCTCCTCCAGCAAATTCGCAGCGAAGCAGACACTTGCTGCCGAGCATCTTTCCCCCTTCCCACTCCCTTCTCCCTTCGGCTTCGACAGAACAGCACCCCGGCATTTTAGAAACGGGGATGCAATTTGTCAGGAAGAGAAGCACATGTAGGTGCCTGCACGATACCTGCAACATCACTTCAGCGGTGAGAGAGGCCACGAAACTGCTCCGTAAGGAGAGGATGAACTCACCAGAGGTGACATAGATCCATTGGGCAGATATGGGTCCGAGAGCATTAGGAAAGGGTAGCCAGAATACGCAGATCCTTTATACATCCCTGGGTCCTGGTGCTTCATACCTGCCAAAAGTGAAGTTCCCCATCAAGATTCGCCTTACGACAGGCAATTCCTCTGCCTTTTGGGGGGGGCCCCCGAAGAGGTTACAGCGCATTTTGGGAGTCTTTTTTGCCCCGTACTCCCCAGGGAGGGTGTTGGGGGG